>SJYX01018582.1:0-26244 GCA_006410675.1 Oreotragus oreotragus | reverse complement strand
GGAGAAGGGGATGACCGAGGATGAGATGGCTGGATGGCATGATGGACGTGAGTCAGAGTGAAGTCCGGGAGTTGGTGATGGACAGGGAGGCCTGGCATGCTGCGATTCATGGGGTCACAAAGAGTCGAACATGACTGAGCGACTGAACTGAACTGAACTGATAATAGAAGGGCTTCCCTGATAACTCAGTTGGTAAAGAATCCCCCTGCAAAGCAGGAGACCCAAGATCCACTGGAGGAAGGATAGGCTACCCACTCCAGTATTCTTGGACTTCCCTGGTGGCTCAGCTGGTAAAGAATCCACCTGGAATGTGGGAGACCTGGGTTCAATCCCTGGGTTGGGAAGATGCCCTGGAGAAGGGAAAGACTACCCACTCCAGTATTCTGACCTGGAGAATTCCATGGACTATACAGTCCATGGGGTCGAAAAGAGTTGAACACGACTGAGTGACTTTCACGTTCACTTTCTATTATTAAGGGTGATAAGATTAGTAAGGGAAAATCCAGTCATTTAATCCATGATTTCTGAAATTGGGGTTGTTGGTTTTTTTTTTTTTTTTTTCATTTTTTTAATATATGTGTACATTTAGACCATTGTAGTATAAATAATTTATAGAAAACTCTAGCAGTCCTTCATTGTTTTAAAAAATGGACAGCTATTCTGATACATAAAAATGCATGCATCTTAATACTCCATGGAGTCATTATGTTGATGGTGTGCATAAAGAAGTATCATAATATTGATCATTTATTAAAAGCAGTAAACTCAGTAGCAGTGAAAGTGTCTGGTGTTTCATTATTGCTACTGAATTTTTCTTCTAGGACAAAGTTCTAAAAACATCAGTTCCTCCCCGAGCATTGAGAGTTTGCCTGGAGGGAGAGAGTTCACTGGCTCCCCACCTTCATCTGCTGCTAAGAAGGATTCCTTTTTCAGCAACATCTCCCGATCGCGCTCACACAGCAAAACTATGGGCAGGAAAGAATCTGTAAGTATTTTAAGAACAGTTTTCTTTTTATTTTTCATTTTCCTCTAAAATGCCTCATTTGTGAAATCCTCTTTTAATGCCTAGTTTTATAAAGTTCTTAAAATCATTATGGACTAAAATGAAATATTTCATCAAAAATATTTTGATTATTATAATTTAGTAATATTTTAAGGCTGTCGTCTCTATTATACTGGGTTGGGGACAAGGTGACGTAGTATCGATTTGAAGTAAGATGAATCCTAAATTTTCATTCTCTTCTCCTTTTTTGCCAAAGCCTGTGTTGTCTTCTAAAATGTAAAGAGTATCATTATAACAAACCATAGAATAAGATACTTTAAACAGACCAAGCTGTTTATGTTGCATTGATAGCCACCAATGCCATTTGTATACATTACTCAAAAAAAAAAAAAAAATCTGGTTTCTAAGAAATTTTAAGTCACCTTCACAAGAACTAAAATATTTATCACATTTTATAGCTAATTCAACATGATATTCTAATATGAAGAATTCTGCTGCCTACTGGAAGAGGATGTAAATGTGAAGCCTTACAGAAAGGGGTCTGGATGAGGCTGAAAGGGTGCTGAGACGGCAGAGGAAGGCTGCTGAGATGGGGGGCTGTAAAACGTCTGAGGGATAGTTATTCATGGCTCATAGACAGGGTAACAGCGTGGCGTCTATCTGTGTGACTGTAGGACACGCAGCTTCCTGGGGCCTCGGCCGCCTCGTCTGCAGTTTGAACAGCATCCTTTGCGCTCTGAAGGGGAGATGTCACCGCACACTCCCTTGGGTGCTTCTCTCATGTGCACAAGAGCAGCGTGCAACTTCCATTTGATGGTGGCAGCTTTAATGCAAGCACTTAGCTCTGCTCCCTCCTAAACTCCACTCCAAGGCAGTTAAAGTCATTAGAGATAAACCCTCCAGGAATAAGAAACAGTAGAGAAACCAACAGCAACAAGACTTTGTTATTTGGAAAGCAGATGTTAAGTGGAAGCTAATGAGTAGGGAGAAACCAGGAAGCAGCCTGAGTGAGATGGTAAACCCTCCAGAAGCTCAGGGGCAGTGGGAACTTAGGAGCAGGGTGGACGTGGAGCTGAAGACATGTATCAGTCACGCAGTTGTGTCTGACCCCATGAACCGCAGCACGCCAGGCCTCCCTGTCCATCACCAACTCCCAAAGTGTACTCAAACTCATGTCCATCAAGTCTGATCCGCCCGGCCATCTCATCCTCTGTCATCCCCTTATTCTCCTGTCTTCAGTCTTGCCCAGCATCAGGGTCTTTTCTGCTGAGCTGGCTCTTCGCATCAGATGGCCAGGGTATTGGAGCTTCAACTTTAGCATCAGCCCTTTCAGTGAATATTCAGGGTTGATCTCCTTTAGGATTGACTGGTTGGTTCTCCTTACTCTCCAAGGGTCTCTCAAGAGTCTTCTACAATACCACAGTTGAAAAGAATCAGTTCTTCTGCATTCAGCTGCCTTTATGGTCCTGCTCTCATACCCATACACGAACACTGGAAAAACCATAGCTCTGACTATGCAGACCTTTGTTGGCAAAGTGATATCTCTGGTTTTTAATCTGCTGTCTAGGTTGATCGTAACTTTTCTTCCAAGGAGCAAGTGTCTTTTAATTTCGTGGCTGCAGTCCCCATCTGCAGTGATTTTGGAGCCCAAAAAGTAAAATCTGTCACTGTTTCACCATCTATTTTCCATGAAGTGATGGAACCAGATGCCATGATCTTCATTTTTAGAATGTTGAGTTTTAAGCCAGCTTTTTCACTCTCCTGATTCACCTTCATCAAGAAGCTCTTTAGTTCCTCTTCGCTTTCTGCCATAAGGGTGGTGTCATCTGTATATCTGAGGTTATTGATATTTCTCCTGGCAATCTCGATTCCAGCTTGTGCTTCATCCAGCCTGGCATTTGTCATGATGTACTCTGCGTATAAGTTAAATGAGCAGGGTGAAAATACCGGCCTTGACGTACTCCTTTCCTGATTCTGAACCAGTCTGTTTTTCCATGTCTGGTTCTAACTGTTGCTTTTTGACCTGCATCCAGGTTTCTCAGGAGACAGGTAAGGTGTCTGGTATTCCCATCTCTTTAAGAATTTTCCACAGCTAGTTTTGATTCACACAGTCAAAGGCTTTAATTAGCATAGTCAGTGAAGGCAGAAGTAGATGTTTTTCTGGAATTCCCTTACTTTTTCTGTGTTCCAGCAGATGTTAGCAATTTGATCTCTCGTTCCTCTGCCTTTCTAAATCTAGCTTGTACATCTGGAAATTCTTGGTTCATGTACTATGAAGCCTAGCTTAAAGAATTTTGAGCATTACCTTAGAAATTAAAGAAAACCTTATACCTGCCAGAAGGCACAAACAGAACCTTGTGTGCACCCGGACCCAGGAGAGGAGCTGTGGGAGCCGCAGGAGCCTGAGGCAGGCCCGCCTGCAAGTGAGGGGGGGTCCCCTGCGGAGGCGTGGTCAGTGGCGGCCCTGCCGCCGGCACGGGGGCTGCGCAGCCGCCGTCCTGGGAAGCACGGCCCGTGGCCTGAGTCATCCCGGAGGAGGTCACCATTAGCCCCACTATAGAGCGCCGGAACTCTGGGGACAAAGAGATATCCCACAGACACACAGACTCAGGGGGAAAAAAGATTTCCAACAACGGATCGGGAATTAAAATAGCTACAGATTTTGCATGGCAACACCAGAAGTAAGGCAGTGGAGGAATTCCATCAAAGTTCTGAGAGGAAGTTACTTCCAACCTAAAATCAGTCCCCCACCAAGCTAATTAACTGTGAGGGTAAAATGCAGCGACTTTCAGACAAGAGGTTCAAACACACGTATTCCCGTGCACCCATTCTCAGAATCCCCTGGCGGACATGCCCCACAGAAAGGAGGACAGATACCAAGGACAGGGGACACTCGGGAACCAGGGGCAGAGCGTCTCACAGGCCCCAAGGATAAAGGACACTCGAGAGCAGGGCAGAGCATCTCACAGGCACCAGGGGCCGAGAACACTCAATAACCAGGGGCCGAGCGTCTCACAGGCGCCGGGGGCCGAGAGCACTCAATAACCAGGGGCAGAGCGTCTCACAGGCCCCAGGGATAAAGGACACTCGAGAGCAGGGCAGAGCATCTCACAGGCACCAGGGGCCGAGAACACTCAATAACCAGGGGCCGAGCGTCTCACAGGCGCCGGGGGCCGAGAGCACTCGAGAGCAGGGCCGAGCGTCTGACAGGACTCTTCAGAAGGGCAATACAGGAAATCCTTGGAGCTCGTGGAGCACACTGGGCAGCCAATCCAGAGAGCAGCCAGCAGCCTGGACTGGAGCAAGTCAGAAAGTTCTGGAAAGTTTTCTCTAAAAAGATGAAGTTGGAGTAATGACTAGTACGCTTGAACAAATTTACAAATTTGCACAGCTAAAAGAGAGCAGGGCCGAGCGTCTGACAGGACTCTTCAGAAGGGCAATACAGGAAATCCTTGGAGCTCGTGGAGCACACTGGGCAGCCAATCCAGAGAGCAGCCAGCAGCCTGGACTGGAGCAAGTCAGAAAGTTCTGGAAAGTTTTCTCTAAAAAGATGAAGTTGGAGTAATGACTAGTACGCTTGAACAAATTTACAAATTTGCACAGCTAAAGGTGAGTTTTAAGTGTGAACTAGTGGTAACTTTATAAAAATGAAACCACTGAAATCCAGGACAACGGTAACTCCGAAGAAAAACCAAGAGAGTGCCGCGGTCCAGCCCCGATGGATCCAGGGTGATTCGAAGGTGGGGACGGAGTCAGCGTCCTAGGAAAAAACTTATTTAATTACAGCTATAGAGAGAGATTAGAAACAGATGGTGTAGTGGGAAAATTAGTGGAGAAAAAGAGGCTAAATAACGTGGTTTACATGGAATAGCATCCATGTCCAGATGGGAATTCAGCCAGAAAAACGGGGAGCAAGAAAGAACAACATGGGGGAGTTAGTCTTTCCAGGAACTGATCCCCTTTCTTTATTTTTCAGGTTTGTTTATATACCTTTTGTTACACATAGGGATGAATACAGAGTCACGCGGGGGTCAGCAGTCCTGACCTTTATCAAAATCAGGTGCTTTACGTAAAAAAGGTCTTAGGGGTTTTACATCATCTTCTGGCCATGAGGCCTGCTGACATTTATGACCGTTTCTTTCTGATAAAAAAAAANGTTTATATACCTTTTGTTACACATAGGGATGAATACAGAGTCACGCGGGGGTCAGCAGTCCTGACCTTTATCAAAATCAGGTGCTTTACGTAAAAAAGGTCTTAGGGGTTTTACATCATCTTCTGGCCATGAGGCCTGCTGACATTTATGACCGTTTCTTTCTGATAAAAAAAAAACTTATTTTTTCCAAGGGTTTTTTTTCTTAAACCAGGCGCCACCCTCCAAATAAAGTTGCATTCCTATAGGGTGAGGGTACAGTCAAGAAAGGAATTTATTTAACCCAAGGTTAACATGATTAATCTTAAAAGTTAATACTTATGTCTCCTATATGCTAGTTATATTCATTATAAGGGCAGGAAATATGGAGATTTAGCAGCAAACATCAGCCCAACAAATGAAAACCCGTCACCAATATTCCCCTTAAGATCTATTTAGTCTTAAGATAGTGATAACGTTACATTTTTACATAGCAAGGACACAGTGATTTATAACAAAGTACAGTGATCTATAACAAAAGAGAAAATTCATTAACTCCAAAAGTCTAGTATTGCTAACTTTAAAACTATTATATTTCCTTTTCTATATTCCAGATACATTGATTAATATATTCCCAGGTGCCTAAGGATATGGAGGCCTGGCGGCAATCATTGACTCAACAAAGAGAAAAGCCCTGTGCTAATTAAGACTCTCAAAATACTCCAAAACTCTCTGTGCTGTTTATGGTTGAAAGGTAGTAAACAATCATGTGCATGATAATCCTGTCACACAAGCTAGTTTGCCAGCAGAGAGCTTTGACCGGAGACATCCTTGTCCCACCCAGGGCAGGGAATTAGCAGCAATTATTGGCACAACAAATGAAAAACACTTCACCAATATAATTTCTAATCAACCCACTATACTATACTAATAATTTTCTAACTTCTCAAAAGAGTCTGTATTTAGAAAGTTTAAAGCATCTCGTGCCTCTCATGGTTGGGAGGCTGTAAACAATCACATGTGGCCGGACAAACCTATACAGGCAGGCTAGAGAACCTTCAGAGGAGTCCATAAGTTGAAACACTCTTGTCACGCCCAGGAATTTTTATTAACTGGAACTGCACATTTACTCCTTCTCCGAGAAAACTGGTGGGGAACAGCCCCCCATAAAGTCAGAGGTGTAGGTGAGAGCATGAAATAGTAAAGTAGGTAGACTCTGGTTTCAGGGGTAGATGCTCGGAAACAGGGGGTTTCCTGAGGCTTGATCATGCCTTTGCGAATGCCAAGCCTCCTTCCTCATGACCTTGGCCATGGGCGGAGTTCCTCACGGTGGCTCCTGGCAAGAGAGTACAGGAAAGACAGAACGGTATTGATGAGTCCTGTCACTCAGCCAGGCCCCGAGTTTATATGCACCCTGCCATGTAGGTGTTGACGGTTAATCACGATCAAGTCCCATGAGAAGGTGGGTGGGAGCCTTTGCCTGGGGAGGAGGGGGCAGTGGTGGTCAGAGCTGCGTCTTCATCTTCCATCTTGGAAATCAGTGAGTAGTCCTCTCTAGAAAAATCAGGATGTGGCAACATAAGCTAGAGCTATAAAAGTGAGAGGAAAAAAAAAAAAACCGTGAAAAGAATTGAAAGTGGCTGCTCGTGGAGAGCAGGAAGTGGAGGGTGGGGCTGTATGAACTATTTTTCATAACAAGCCTTGTAGAGCCATTTGAGTCTTCAAAGTGTTACATATGTAGCTTAGATTAAAAACGATAACTAAAAATTACAACAAAAATAGAAGGTTTTGGCATAATAGATTAGAAGAGGAGCTGTCTGCCTGCACAAAGGGCATGTCTTTGAAGAGCGGGGGTGAGGATTCAGAAGTGAGGAGGCATATGGAGACGTGTTGGCTCTGTGTTCCGTCCTATTCTGGTGGCATATGGGTTAGGCTGCAACACCAGTTAATGACTCTTCCTTTATGGTGCGGCTGTAACTTAAAACTGGGAAGTTGAGCAAAAATAGAGACGAGTCAGTCTGGCTCTCTGCAGAGACCTGTGAGCCCAGAAACAGAGTGCCCCCTTTATTATTCAAAATTTAATCTCTTTCTTAACTTGTAGGGGGTGGACACATTTTCAAGAGAAAGCTCATCATTTTCCAAATAAAAGTTTTTAGTTTTAGGAAATAATGGCTGTGGTCCAAGCTCTCTGGTCCAGCTGTGCCCACTTAGGCACCAGCTAGGACTGCAGGGTGTGACCATCTGCCCCGCGGCCCACTCTGGCCTGGGAGCTGGCAACGGCAGCGACAGGCCTGTGGTTGCGAGCGCTTCCCCATCTTGCCTCCTGGCTCAGTGAGCCGAGACTATCGCTTCTCCTGGCCCGCGCGTGGCCGGACACGTTCAGGTCCAGAGCTGAGACTCGATCTCCCGGGGGAGCCAAGCGCTGCCACCAGAGGGGACCCAGCGGCGCTGGAGCTGTGACAAGATGCCTCCCACCCATTGCTGTCATTTCCAGCCCCGTTTGCTGTGATGCAGGGATGTTCCGTGTCCTCAGAGAAGCTCAGAATAATTTTTCAGTAACATCATCACCACCACCAGTTTCTCTCACAGCAAGTGGCCAGAAATTGAAGCAAAGACATCTGTTGCTTTGGGTCCCTGGTGCCATAAACTGTATGATGCCTTTCAGATTCCAAGACTCAGTTGATCTCTTAAAGCGTCCCAGGGTTGATAAATTACTGATGTCAGCTAACAAAAGGCTGAAATAGCAGTTGAAAACAGACATTAAAACAAAGATAATCTAGTGGTAGCTGTCAACCTAGAGTGGTGAAATCTACTTATAATGTTTGTATTCCAATCATTGAGAATCGATTTTTCTTCATCATCAATATAAGTATGATGTATTTTGAACAAGAATCATGTATTAGGTCATAGAACTTTTTTCATCTCATTACTAGCTTTTTATGTATTATAGAAAGACTTTTGTAATCCATAGGCTACCTTCATTTAAATGTACTCCTGTTAATGCCTCTGATCTGGTTCCATAATAAAAGAACACAAAACTCAGCTAAGTCTATAGAGAGGTAACAAATTAAGCTTTTTGCCATTTATTTATAAAAGACATTATTATAGTACTTTTCTGAAATGTGCACAAACCAGTAAGAAGTTTAAGAATTGACCTTACTTCTTTATCAGTAGTAGTATATTCTGAAGGTTGGTGTTTATTCATGGAAATGATTTTCCCTCTGCTTCGCTTCCTGGAAGTCTTTAGGTCATAATTCTATCCAAGTGATATAATTTTTCCTCAGGACTAAAAAAGCTCTGATGTTTTAGACTTGAGGAAATTGGCAGTTTCAATACTAAAGTTTTCATGCTTTATTTTGTGTGGTAATATAAGTGACATCCAGTACTTAGTTTTCTAGAAGTCTATTTTAGTCGGCCATTCATCCGACAGCTAAATAAGTTTTACTTGTCTTAGCGCCATTAGTCATGTTCTATGATTGTTGCCAAGTCGCTTTCCAAGAATATCTTTGCTGAGGTTAAAGACTACAGAATATAAGAAAGACTCTAAAATGGATTTGTGTAGGTGAATAAGTTCTAATATTTAAGCACATTAGCCAATTAAATGATCTTTTCTAAATTCCTGATGAACTGCAAGACATTTTGCTGTGGTTTGTGAAAATTACATACCAGTCTCCAAAGATCTAAACTGATAAATGGTTCAGAGTCCTCTCTAAGCCACAGGAAATCAAAATTATCTGAGCTGAAAGGTCCTGCATAAAAACAGGGTGTGTAATGAGCTACCCACTGCCTGCAGGCTCGCCGCCTGCCTGGGGACGCCGCCCCGTGACTTTGTGACCCCCGCATGCTCCCATCATCGCCTGCAGTAGTTTGAACATATGCTTTTGTCATACTAATAGAATTTATTTTTATAATTTTCACTGATCTCGTCTTTATCACAGCAGAATAACAAAAAGTGTCAGATGAATGAAAATAGATTTGAAAGCAGGCTCATACTTCTGAAAGTACAGGTACCCTGAACATTACTGATCTACCCTGGTCATGTTCTAGAAATTGAAATTGAAGCCATACCCATATGACAGATATAAGAGAGTGCTTCTCACTGAAGGTGCTTACAGTGAAACTGGAGAGGGGAGAACACGTTAGAAATCATAATTAAAGTAAATAAAAATAAGATTCATCAGTGAGAGTGTCCTTAGGTGCATCAGTACCGTGGAACAGTGAAGACAGCACGGAAGATGGGCTCAGAAGACAGACCACCACGGGCTTTATTGGTCTACACCAGCTTCACGTGAGAGATTAGACGCACATTTCTTCTTCCCCTACGTGCAGACCCCGTGACTTCTGAGGAGAGAAGGGGGTGGGGGCGCGATGGACAGGCAGGCGGCGGTGTGCACAGAGCTGCTGTCTCCTCCTCACCTCCGCTGACAGTGTCAGATGGTAGGACTGTGCCAAGTTGCTTTTGGTAAACAGGAGAGGAAGTGCTGGCTCAGAGGCAGAAATCTGCTGCTCACTGTCTCCGACAGCAAGAGTCTCCAGAGAGGCAGGTCTGGCGCTGGAGGGCTCGGCCCTGGTGTCTGCAGCTCCCTGCGCTGCCCCCCGGTGGGTTGGCTGGTCCCCTGTCTGCCCCCGTCACTGTTCTCAGGAAGCCTGCCACCGAACCTGCCAGCTACCCTGGCATCCATAAGCCTCACTCATGCATCGTCTTCCGGAGAAGTCTGTTTGCAAGTTCCCCAGCAGGCTCTCCCTGCCACCTCAGTGGCTGGCCAGAATTCAATCCCAGGCCCACTCTGGTTTTTGTTTTTTTAAAACTTTGTTTTGTATTGGGGTATAGCTGATTAACAGTTCTGTGATAATTTCAGATGAGCAGGGAAGGGGTTCAGCCATACGTATGCGTGTACCCACTCTTCCCCAGGCTGCCCTCCTACCCAGGCTGCCCTGCGCAGGGTTCCATGCACTGTACAGGAGGACCTGTGGCTATCCATCGGGAGTGTAGCGGTGCGCACGTGCCCTTCCCACACTCCCTAACTATCCTGTCCCCCCAGCCGTAAGTTCACTCTCTAAGTCTGTGAGTCCGAGTCTGTTTTCTAAGTAAGTTCATCTGCATTGTTTCCTTTTAGATTCCACGTATAAACGATGTCATATGACATTTCTCCTCTGTCTGGCTGACTCACTCAATATGACACTCTCCAGGCCCATCCACGTTGCTACAAATGGCATTATTTCACCCTTTTTAACGGCTCAATCCTACTCCATTGTGTATATGTGCTGCAGCTTCTTAACCCATTCCTGAAGCCGGTCAGCACGGGAAAGGGATTGGAGAAGTCCCTGGCAGGGTGGAGAGGTGGTGGAGACGGGTGTCCAGACACTTCTGATGAGTCCCTTATCCCTGGAGTGTTAATTGCCAAATAGTTTATCAGCTCCTTCCCTAAAGCACTGCCCATTGTCGTCTCAGTGGTGTGTTCAGTTCAGTTCAGTTCAGTCGCTCAGTCATGTCTGAGTCTTTGCGACCCCATGAATCGCAGCACGCCAGGCCTCCCTGTCCATCACCATCTCCCGGAGTTCACTCAGACTCAACGTCCATCGATTCCATGATGCCATCCAATCATCTCACCCTCTGTCGTCCCCTTCTCCTCCTGCCCCCAATCCCTCCCAGCATCAGAGTCTTTTCCAGTGAGTCAACTCTTCACATGAGGTGGCCAAAGTACTGGAGTTTCAGCTTTAGCATCATTCCTTCCAAAGAAATCCCAGGGCTGGTCTCCTTCAGAATGGACTGGCTGAATCTCCTTGCAGTCCAAGGGATTCTCAAGAGTCTTATCTAACACCACAGTTCAAAAGCATCAATTCTTCGGCGCTCAGCCTTCTTCACAGTCCAACTCTCACATCCATACATGACCACAGGAAAAACCATAGCCTTGACTAGATGGACCTTAGTCAGCAAAGTAATNGCATGAGGTGGCCAAAGTACTGGAGTTTCAGCTTTAGCATCATTCCTTCCAAAGAAATCCCAGGGTTGATCTCCTTCAGAATGGACTGGTTGGATCTCCTTACAGTCCAAGGGACTCTCAAGAGTCTTCTCCAACACCACAGTTCAAAAGCATCGATTCTTCGGCGCTCAGCCTTCTTCACAGTCCAACTCTCACATCCATACATGACCACAGGAAAAACCATAGCCTTGACTAGACGGACCTTAGTCGGCAAAGTAATGTCTTTGCTTTTGAATATGCTATCTAGGTTGGTCATAACTTTTCTTCCAAGGAGTAAGTGTCTTTTAATTTCATGGCTGCAGTCACCATCTGCAGTGATTTTGGAGCCCAAAAAATAAAGTCTGACACTGTTTCCACTGTCTCCTCATTTATTTCCCATGAAGTGATGGGACCAGATGCCATGATCTTCGTTTTCTGAATGTTGAGCTTTAAGCCAACTTTTTCACTCTCCTCTTTGACTTTCATCAAGAGGCTTTTTAGTTCCTCTTCACTTTCTGCCATAAGGGTGGTGTCATCTGCATATCTGAGGTTATTGATATTTCTCCCGGCAGTCTTGATTCCAGCTTGTGTTTCTTCCAGTCCAGCGTTTCTCATGGTGTTTTAATTGTGGGCTTTTAGGTAGCCTGAGTTGGACTGGTAATTGGAAGACAGAGATTGAGCAGTGGCCCTCCCAGTAGTCAGAATTTTCCTAGTTACCTGATTTGCTTTTCAGTCAGTGAGTATAATATATCTATCCTCCCAAGAAGGTGCATTATGTGAACAGTACTGATCATCATGGATTTTTTTTATGGCTTTTTAGATGGAATTGAAAACTGGCATCTAGAGTGTATTTAATTATTGGGGTTTTTCAATTAATATGTCATTGTAATCTCTCATTATTTAATCAGTAATACCAATGATAAATGGATTAAAGTACAGTCCTATTTAAAATACATTCCCATTTAAGGTAGTTTATTGAAATGAACTTAAACATCAGTTTTTCTAGCTTCTTTTAAGTCTCAGAATAGAATCTTAATTTAAAGCCAAAACGAACTCATGTATCGGACCCATATTTAGCTTGTCATTCGGAGCGATATAAAGCGTGCTCGTGTCGCAAGCCTTCCGACGCTGTGTCCGCTCAGGGTCAGGGAAGATGGATCGTGCGTCTTTGGAGGAGTCTCCCCTCCCCTGTCTTCCATCTTTTTGCCTTACTCAGTCCACGGAAGATCACTGCCAAGAAGCGTGGGCCTCGGAGGAAGTGTCCTGAAGAGCCCTCTGTTGTCGACAGTCTAGACGCTGGCAGTGTAAGTTTAACTTTTGTTAAACAGGTTTTATAACCAACACTTCACATCTTTGTGCATCAGTAAATTTATTTTTAACCAGAAACTCTGAGGAGCCTCTGAAAACAGAACCGCAGGGAATGGAATGCTGAGCCTTGACTTAATGCCCTTTTTAAGGCTTTAAAGAGGGCGCCCTTTGGGGGCAGATGAGGCACTCATCTCCTCATGCTGGGCCTTCTTCCTCTTTCATTTTGTCTTCAGCCTCATAATCTCCATCAAGACCAGGATGCTGATCACTGCCCCGGAGGCAAAGACGATGGTTTGGGGAGAGCTCCAGTGAAACAGAGATATTTAGAATCCCTGGCCAGAAATTCCTGTGGGTTTGAATTATCCTAAGTTAAGTGTGTCACTGACGACATTTACTTCCTTGCAATGACCTTCCTTGAAACGTGGCGTTGATTTCATCTTTTAATGCCACGTTGCCTTGGGTACAGGAACGTGCGCCCTGCAGTCCACCTGTGCGTGGCGCGGAAGAAAGTGAGGGCTTCTCGTGGTCCTGGGCCAGTGGCTGCCAGCCCGGGCCAGAGCTGAACTGAGGGGCTCCCAGGCGGAACTCGCTCCACCCTGACAGCCCAGCCCGAGTCTCCTGCCCCTAGCGTCTCATCTTTCACTGGAGACACCGCGGTTTACCTTTCCCAGGAAGCTGCACTTGTCATCCACTGGGCGCTACCTCCAGAAGGGATGGTTGTGCTCCTGTCGCAGGAATTCTAGGCCTGCTGAACAAAGCGGGGATCTGTCAGGTGGCCTTCCCCTTGCCGTGAAACCTTAAGGGCAAGTCACACCTTTTTGCTTATTCCTCATGAGTCAGCGAAGAGCTGACTCATTAGAAAAGACCCTGATGCTGGGAAAGATTGGGGGCAGGAGGAGAAGGGGACAACAGGATGAGATGGTTGGATGGCATCACCGACTCGATGGGCATGAGTTTGAGTAAACTCTGGGAGTTGGTGATGGACAAGGAGGCCTGGCATGCTGCGGTCCGTGGGGTCGCAGGGCGTCGGACACGCCTGAGCCGCGTGAGCAGCACCGCCATGTCAGAGCTGNAGATGGTTGGATGGCATCACCGACTCGATGGGCATGAGTTTGAGTAAACTCTGGGAGTTGGTGATGGACAAGGAGGCCTGGCATGCTGCGGTCCGTGGGGTCGCAGGGCGTCGGACACGCCTGAGCCGCGTGAGCAGCACCGCCATGTCAGAGCTGTTGTGCCCGGAGGCTCGGCCAGAGGCTGGACGCCTCTTCCCTGAGCCCTGCTGTCTCCCCCCGAGTCTTCTGCTCCCAGGTGCCCACGTGTCAGGCATTCGTGAGTGGGGTGGGCACCAGGGAGCCCGTGCCTCTCGCAGGGGAGGGAGGAGCAGAGATGGGTGTCGCCCATGCAGCCCAGGTGCCACTTCCGGAGCCCTGCTGAGGGCGGGAGGCGGCTCCCCCACCCAGCGGCAGCCTGAGTTGGGGGCGGTTCATTTCTCTGCCCAGAGGGAGTGTCTAGTCCCCAAGTCCTGTACCCAAAGGAGGTGACTTTCTTCCTGGTTAAGTTTAAAGCGTGTTTTAGGTTAGAAGCGGTATCCCTGGTAGCTCAGCTGGTAAAGAGTCTGCCTGAAGTGCAGGAGACCCTGGCTCGCTTCCTGGGTCGAGAAGATCCCTTGGAGGAGGGGTAGATCACCCACTCCTGTACCCTCGGGCTTACCCGGTGGCTTAGACGGTAAGTAACCCACCTGCAGTGTGGGAGACCTGGGTCGGACCCTGGGTTGGGAAGATCCCCTGGAGGGGGGCATGGCAACCCACTCCAGCATTCCTGCCTGGAGACTCCCGTGCACAGAGCAGCCTGGGGGCTGAAGTCCACAGGGTCACACAGTCAGACACAACTGAGCGACTCAGCACAGCGCCACTCAGCGTGGGTGAGTAAAGGCCCCCAAGAGAAGGTTAGCAGTGCTGGAAAACTCAGCATCTTTCCATTCTGTGGCAGTGATGATAAAAAACGCAGATAGCATCGGGAAAACTTGCTAGCATTGACACAGTACCTAATAAGATGAGGGAAGAAAAAGAAAAACTCATTTGACCATAAAAATAATCATAACCATAGTCTTACACAGAGGGCTCACTGTCATGCTTTATTAAGCCTCTTCATAAGCGTGTCTACCGTTACAAATGCATCTGATTACTTAGTCATAACTTTGATTAGATTAATAAAATTTGCTCATATACACTTGACCTTCATCTGAGGTGTTTGCTTGTGAAGTACAATTGGTCATGAGCAATCTTTAAATATGTGAAAAAGAGCGACCACCAAGACCACTCCCAGTCAGGACAGTGCAGTGTGGCTGAAGGATCTAAAAAGCCTCGACCACACGGACCACCAGAGGATAATACAACCGAGTTCCCACACTTCCTGTTTTTTTTAAGATGATGGTAAACCCAGCCCTCTTTTCCCTGGGAATTGTCACCAGCTTAATACAGTTCTGTCTATAGCCTTATCAGTTCAGTTCAGTTCAGTCGCTCAGTCATGTTCGACTCTTTGCGACCCCACTTCGTTTTCTGAATGTTGAGCTTTAAGCCAACTTTTTCGTTCTCCTTCACTTTCATCAAGAGGCTTTTTAGTTCCTCTTCACTTTCTGCCATAAGGGTGGTGTCATCTGCATATCTGAGGTTATTGATATTTCTCCCGGCAGTCTTGATTCCAGCTTGTGTTTCTTCCATTCCAGTGTTTCTCATGATGTACTCTGCAGATAAGTTAAATAAGCCTTATCATTTCTAGTCAAATAGCATTTTCCAAAGTTACTTAGGTCAGTTGGTAGAAACTTGAAGAGCAGTATCTGAAAGCATGATGATAATAAGCCATGAACAAACTAGCTTTCCATTGAATTCTAAAAGTTGCGGGCTGCGTTGGCAAGGGAGAGAAAAGAATAAAGAAACGTGTTTCAACCAGAAGACTAGCTACGGAAGGGGCGCTCTTCCCGCGCCCCTCCCGTTTGCTCTTGGACTAGACTGAGTCCCGGCTTCCTTGGGCGTATTTCCCAGCTGTTTTCACCGTTAACATTCCTACTGCTCTGCTCTAAGACTTGCTGTATCTTGCTCCTTCATCTAGAACACATTCCTTCCACACCTCATTTTGTGTCAGTTTCCCTCTGTGTGATGCTGTGCCGATTTACACTGGCATCGTTACGCCTGCAGGCAGCAGTTAACTCCCCTGAGCCAGGGGAGTGGCCGTCTGTCGGGGATGCCCTGTGTCCCAGCCGTGCTCCCCTCGTTCATCTGCTGAGGCCCAGGGCCAGCTGGTCACAGGGGAGTGTCTGGCCTGGGCCGGTGGACTGGGTCTGTGCACTGTGGGGCCATGGTTTCCTTCCTCCTGGAGTCTGCTCCCTGGTAGGCGAGGCTGGTCTAGAGCTTCCTGCAGGCTTCCTAGGGAGGGACCAGTGCCTGCCCACGATGGGTGGAGCTGGGTCCCAGCCTTCTGGTGGGCAAGGCCCACTGTGTTTAGGGCAGACTTAGGCAGGCAGCCTGTCTGCTGAAGGCAGGGCCATGTCCCTGCCCTGGTGGTCATTTGGCCTGAGGGGTCCCAGCCCCGGAGCCCACAGGCTGCTGGCCGAGGCCAGCCCTTGGTGCTAACCCCCTGAGCTGGACGTCAGCCTCCAACAGGAGTCCGTGAGAATGAATACTCCCCGATGCATCTGCCCCCAGCTTGGCTGTCCCCAGTGAAGTCACAGCTGCCGCCAGCCCCTGCCCCCTCCCCCGGCGACCCCCCCAAGACGAGCAGCCGGGCTGCCCCAGGCCCTTATGAGGTTGCTGCTCGGGTCTGGGATCTTCGTGGGCACCCTCAAAGAGCGGAGTCTGCTTCCCCAGCCCTGTGGAGCTCTTGCATTCAAGCCCTTCTGCCCTGCAGAGCCAAGGGCTCTGGGGGTGCCTCCTCTGGACGCTGGTCCACAGGCTGGGGCCCAACCTGGAACTCCACGCATACACTCCTGGGGGAAAGCTCCTGCAGTCTCACCTCCTCCCGGGTCTGGGTCGCCCGCCTGGCTGATGCAGGCTTTGGTTGTATCTCGAGTGCTCCCTCCTGCCATCGTGTCGTGACTTCTTTATGTCTTTGGATGTAGAGTATCTTTTTTGGTAGTTCCAGTCTTTTTATTGATGATAGCTCAGCGTTAGTTGTGATCTTGGTGTGCTCGTGACGGGAGGTAAGCTTGAGGCTCTCTTACTAAATAAACCCATTCTGACAATACCTTTTCCCTGCAACAGTGCAGGCTCTCAGACTAGAATCTAGGATGGCTGACCCCTCTGCCCTCCGGGAGGCCCTCCTCTTGGAGGCCATCCACAGCGAGGACAGAATTGTCAGCAAGGCAGTGAAAGCTTGCAGTGCATGCCTGGGCTCCTCCACGGGTGCCCTCACTTACCTCAAGGATTCCACTAACAAGGCAGTGGAAAGAGCTGGTAACCGATACCATTAACCTGCCATGCACCCCACACACACACACACCACCACACAGTCCAGAGCCTGGCCGAAGTCCCAGCACGCAGTCGTGCCCCAGTCAGTCCAGAATGAACTGTGACATCGCTTCCCCTCAGGAGACGCTCAGTCTAGACTGGACAGTCTCTGGGGCTGGAGCATGTCTCCATACTCCACATGCATCTTACCCATCCATCATCATGTAAAGATACATACTCTGTGAAACATTAAGAGCAATACTTTGGAAAATGAAATTGAAGAAAAAAGAATGAAACCGGCAAGGAACCACTGGATAATAATGCTAACATTTATAGACGTCTTAAATTCATCTCTAGACAGCAAACTTGAGTATCATCCAGCTAGACTATTAATAGCTCTTTGCCGCCCAGGATGAATGGATGTTGAGCTTCTCTTAGTATCTATAATCAGAGTCACCCATCCATAGGCTCTATTATGACTGAACTCTTTTATATCCTTGATGAAAGTCTCCAAATTAGGGTTGAAGGTTGGGTCAGTACAAGATTCTTTTCCCCCCCCCACCCCAAATATATGAGCAGGCCTAATTCGTTTTGCTAGGAACTGAGATTTAAATTTCTGAGATGGACAAATGTAAAGACTGTTTCAGGGCAGGGCTTTGCATTTCATTCCAGTGATGGTGTCATTATTTAGGATGCTTTCAGTTGACTATAATGGAAATCCTGACTCAAACTGATCCAAATAGTAACAGGTTATTAGCTCAAATAAGTCTAAAGAACTTCTCATTCCTTGGCTACACCTGGAATCACCTGGAGAGCTTAAAAAGCACCAGGATCGGAAGTACTGAATCAGAATCTCTCCAGTGGGGCTTGGATCCTGGTAATTGTTGAAAGCTTCTGGGATTGTTCAGATATGCAGGCGAGGTTTGGGGCAGATGATGTCAAAACTCATCGACGCCTTCCCAGGCCCAGGTTCCCACCACCCTTCGTGCTGCCTTGCTCAGAGCAGGCCCGTCCTCCGTGCAGAAGCAGGGAGAGGAGAGAGACCGTGTCTTCCGCAGCCCTGGCTCGGGTTGGCCTCCCCTTCCAGGAGGCTTCTGGCTGCAAGGCCCCCATGGGAAAGGCCGGCAGTGAAGGGGGCAGCGCCAGCGCCCACCCCCACCCAGGAGCCAGAGTCCATTCGGGCTGCCGTCGGCACCCTGATCTCCAAACCAGAGCTGTTCTGCAGGTGGTTACTTTTGTGACAGCATAAATCAATTTCATCGTCATGAGTGTTTTTATCTTGAAAGGAACAAGGATGTTCGTGGCCGTTTTGTCAGAGGCAGTTTGCGTGTTCCCCTGAAACACCACACCGTGCAGAATTGTTGCAAACCCCCGGACCCATGGGGAAAACGGGCTTGGAGAGCAGCATTCAGAAGCATCATCAGTGACCCCTGCGGCGGGGGCCTAGTTGGTCTGACACGTTAAAATGTTTATGAAACAAACAGTACAATAAATAGGACCCTTTACCTTGAACGAAACCTGCTGCTTGGCTGGGAAGTGAACGCAGGAGAGGTCACAGCTCATGAGTTATGATGAAGGAATGGAAGGAGAATTCTCTGGAACCTGACAGATGTGGGTTACATGTGCTGCTCATCACACAGGCTGTGAAACCAGGTCGCTGACAGACATGTGAAGTGTGTGCATGTGTACACCCTGTCATCCTGGGCGTCTGGGTCCAGCTTCACACGTGTACACCCTGTCTTCCTGGGCGTCTGGGTCCAGCTTTGCGCATGTGTACACCCTGTCTTCCTGGGCGTCTGGGTCCAGCTTCGCGCATGTGTACACCCTGTCTTCCTGGGCGTCTGGGTCCAGCTTCGCGCATGTGTACACCCTGTCTTCCTGGGCGTCTGGGTCCAGCTTCGCGCATGTGTACACCCTGTCTTCCTGGGCGTCTGGGTCCAGCTTCGCGCATGTGTACACCCTGTCTTCCTGGGCGTCTGGGTCCAGCTTCGCGCATGTGTACACCCTGTCTTCCTGGGCGTCTGGGTCCAGCTTCGCGCATGTGTACACCCTGTCTTCCTGGGCGTCTGGGTCCAGCTTCGCGCATGTGTACACCCTGTCTTCCTGGGCGTCTGGGTCCAGCTTCGCGCATGTGTACACCCTGTCTTCCTGGGCGTCTGGGTCCAGCTTCGCGCATGTGTACACCCTGTCTTCCTGGGCGTCTGGGTCCAGCTTCGCGCATGTGTACACCCTGTCTTCCTGGGCGTCTGGGTCCAGCTTCGCGCATGTGTACACCCTGTCTTCCTGGGCGTCTGGGTCCAGCTTCGCGCATGTGTACACCCTGTCTTCCTGGGCGTCTGGGTCCAGCTTCGCGCATGTGTACACCCTGTCTTCCTGGGCGTCTGGGTCCAGCTTCGCGCATGTGTACACCCTGTCTTCCTGGGCGTCTGGGTCCAGCTTCGCGCATGTGTACACCCTGTCTTCCTGGGCGTCTGGGTCCAGCTTCGCGCATGTGTACACCCTGTCTTCCTGGGCGTCTGGGTCCAGCTTCGCGCATGTGTACACCCTGTCTTCCTGGGCGTCTGGGTCCAGCTTCGCGCATGTGTACACCCTGTCTTCCTGGGCGTCTGGGTCCAGCTTCGCGCATGTGTACACCCTGTCTTCCTGGGCGTCTGGGTCCAGCTTCGCGCATGTGTACACCCTGTCTTCCTGGGCGTCTGGGTCCAGCTTCGCGCATGTGTACACCCTGTCTTCCTGGGCGTCTGGGTCCAGCTTCGCGCATGTGTACACCCTGTCTTCCTGGGCGTCTGGGTCCAGCTTCGCGCATGTGTACACCCTGTCTTCCTGGGCGTCTGGGTCCAGCTTCGCGCATGTGTACACCCTGTCTTCCTGGGCGTCTGGGTCCAGCTTCGCGCATGTGTACACCCTGTCTTCCTGGGCGTCTGGGTCCAGCTTCGCGCATGTGTACACCCTGTCTTCCTGGGCGTCTGGGTCCAGCTTCGCGCATGTGTACACCCTGTCTTCCTGGGCGTCTGGGTCCAGCTTCGCGCATGTGTACACCCTGTATTCCTGGGTGTCTGGGTCCAGCTTCGCGCATGTGTACACCCTGTCTTCCTGGGCGTCTGGGTCCAGCTTCGCGCATGTGTACACCCTGTATTCCTGGGCGTCTGGGTCCAGCTTCGTGCATGTGTACACCCTGTCTTCCTGGGTGTCTGGGTCCAGCTTCGCGCATGTGTACACCCTGTCTTCCTGGGCGTCTGGGTCCAGCTTCGCGCATGTGTACACCCTGTCTTCCTGGGTGTCTGGGTCCAGCTTCGCGCATGTGTACACCCTGTCTTCCTGGGCGTCTGGGTCCAGCTTCGCGCATGTGTACACCCTGTCTTCCTGGGTGTCTGGGTCCAGCTTCGCGCATGTGTACACCCTGTCTTCCTGGGCGTCTGGGTCCAGCTTCGCGCATGTGTACACCCTGTCTTCCTGGGTGTCTGGGTCCAGCTTCGCGCATGTGTACACCCTGTCTTCCTGGGCGTCTGGGTCCAGCTTCGTGCATGTGTACACCCTGTCTTCCTGGGTGTCTGGGTCCAGCTTCGTGCATGTGTACACCCTGTATTCCTGGGCGTCTGGGTCAAACTTCGCGCATGTGTACACCCCGTATTCCTAGGTGTCTGGGTCCAGCTTTGCGTATGTGAACACCCTGTCTTCCTGGGTGTCTGGGTCCAGCTTTGTGCATGTGTACATCCTGTCTTCCTGGGCGTCTGGGTCCAGCTTTGCGCATGTGTACACCCCGTCTTCCTGGGTGTCTGGGTCCAGCTTTGTGCATGTGTACACCCTGTATTCCTGGGCGTCTGGGTCCAACTTCGTGCATGTGTGTACCCTGTCTTCCTGGGTGTCTGGGTCCAGCTTCGCGCATGTGTACACCCTGTCTTCCTGGGCGTCTGGACCCAGCTTTGCGCCTGTGTATACCCTGTCTTCCTCTGTGTCTGGGTCCATCTTTGCGCGTGTGTACACCCTGCCTTCCTGGGTGTCTGGGTCCAGCTTCGCGCATGTGTACACCCTGTCTTCCTGGGCGTCTGGGTCCAGCTTCACACTGTTCTCTGCGTTCACCCTGTGTTTCTCGTGGGTGCAGCCCTGCACGAGCAAACCTGGGATTCACTCTCTGCCCCATGTGCCCTTATCCACCAGTCTTGCTGGAACAAACTCACATCCTCAGTACAAACAGCACTGCCTCTACTCTGGGTGTCCTGGGCAGCTTCTGAATCGAGTTGGGTTGAGGAAAGGAAAACACGAAAAGGCCACTCTTCCCGTGTGAGCTTCTTGTTCTCAGCGCTCTGCTCAGCTGCAGATGAGGACTTGGAGAGGGAGTCCACTCTTTCAGTTTCTCGGTTGGTCTACAAGGTTGTGTTCTCGTGTGCAGCAAAGGGACCCGGTCACACACACACACACACACGTATCCACTCTAACCCCCACCACCCCCAGTGTCTCTAACCCCAGGTTTCTCACCGAGTGTTGACTCCGCATCTGCATCCCACTCAGAGTTATGGGGGGCTCCTTCCCCGGGACCCATCTGGGAGCGTGCCCTGCAGGACCCTCGGCAGAGTTCTGAGGGGCTCCTTCACCGGGATCCGTCTGGGAGCGCGCCCTGCGGGACCCTCGGCAGAGTTCTGGGGGGCTCCTTCCCCGGGATCTGTCTGCGAGCACGCCCTGCAGGACTCTCGTCAGAGTTCTGGGGGGCTCCTTCACTGGGATCCGAATGGGAGCGTGCCCTGCAGGACTCTCGTCAGAGTTCTGGGGGGCTCCTTCACCGGGATCCGAATGGGAGTGTGCCCTGCAGGACTCTCGTCAGAGTTCTGGGGGGCTCCTTCCCCGGGATCTGTCTGCGAGCGCGCCTGCAGGACCTTCGACAAAGTTCTGGGGGGCTCCTTCCCTGGGATCTGTCTGCGAGCACGCCCTGCAGGACTCTCGTCAGAGTTCTGGGGGGCTCCTTCCCCGGGATCTGTCTGCGAGCGCGCCTGCAGGACCCTCGACAAAGTTCTGGGGGGCTCCTTCCCTGGGATCTGTCTGGAGACGTGGCCTGCAGGACCCCCCTTGCCCTGCGCAGCCTTGGCCCAAGCTCTGCTCCAAGCCTCGGCCTTCAAGGGACGCGCAGCCGTCCCAGGCGCTTTGCTCCGAGCGCTGTCTCACCCACCCTGGGCTGCTCTGCTGCACCTTCTCTTCTGACCAGAACGATTCACGCAGGCACAGGCGTCCTGGAGTTCCTGGGCACAGGCGTCCTGGAGTTCCCGCCGGTCTCTGCCGAAGCACCTCTGTCTCACGGAGCCTTCACAATGCCCTCCCGAAGCTTCAGGCACTTCCAGGAGGCCGCTGTGGGCCTACAGAAGCTCAGAGTCCAGAGTCATCCCATAACCTCGGAAGCGGGTGTGTCCAGGGTTATCTGCAGACGCTTCCTTTGCTTTCGCTGTTGGAGAGCTGCTCGTATTTAATTAATAATGTAAGACTCAGCCTTAGCGTTACTTGTGTTTGTAACAGTAACAGTGTAACAGATACTGTGTCTGGCACTTGGTAAGTGTCTGGGAACACGAGTGAAGGCTGTTGAGGGCTTTCTGTGCAGTGCAGGGATTCAGATACTTTAGACTTCCTTTGGGCCTTTGCTGAAGCCTGAAAAGTCACCTCACTGGGACTTCCCTGGTGGCCCAGTGGTTCAGACTAAACCTTCCCGGGCAGCGGTGCAGGTTCAGTTCCTGCTCGGGGAGCTGAGACCCCACACGCCTCGTGGCCAAAATACCAAAACATAAAACAGAAATGATGTAACCAATTCAATAAAAACTTTAGAGATGGTCCACTTCAAAAAAAGAAAAAATCTTTAGGAAGGAAAAAAGTCACCTATTGCCCAGTGGCATTCACCAACCTGAAATCTGGAAACTATCAAGAGCTGTTGGTACACAGTGAGAAAAGGGGGTTTTACAAGTTAGCTTTACGGACAGAATATTTTAAAGTGTGATAGGTGTGTAAATAAACCAGTAATTTAGACAATTATTCCATCTCTCTTTTTTTTTAATTCCAGAAGTCTCAGAATTGGTAATATTTGTGTTCATCAAAGCCATTCCAACACTCGCTTTCCTTTTACCAGTAGTGACTTCACGTATTTAGGCATGCTTGATCCTCAGCTGGTATTTCCGTGGGACACGCTTTTTGTTTGTCCCTAAGGGAACATACGGGGTCAGTGAGCCCAGAGAGCGGTGCGCGTTGCCTCCTCACACGGGTCAGTTAGCTTCGCTGTAGAGGCGCAGGCTTGGCCGTGGCCCTCTGGTCTGGGCCAGCCATTGTGCGGACACCTCCTTCCGCACAGCAGGGGAGGCGCGCAGATGGTGATGCGCGCCCGCAGCTCTGAGAAGCCCCGCTGGAGGCCCCGTGCTGGCTGCGTGCTTGATCACGTTTAAGAGAAGAGGGGGAGACCCTCGATAAATGAACTAACACCCGTGCTGACTGGCATGGTGGAGGAGAGAACCATTCCGGTTTACAAAAGATTGCTCAGGTTCCTAATTATAAAGACACAGCATGAAGGGGATGGCCTCAAAGGCCAAAAGATGGGGACATGTCCCCACAAATGCCCTTTAATTAGCCTGCCAAATACACTCCCTTTTAGGAGAGATCTTTCCCCGTTTAAATGTTCAGAAAACGGGCAGTTGCCTTAACAACTGTGCCTAACGTTTTTTCTACCTTTTGAATTTTTAAAGGCTAGGAAATTCCTAAGACCCACCATACACATATGATTATTTATTTAAAAGAGCAGTAACAAGATTTTTGAAAATACTAAAGTTTGTAACTGTGCAAGTGTGGCTTTATTCTTGTGTTTTCATCTATGTGAGGTTGCCCTAGTTAAAGATTTTATTTTAATGTTTCATATTTTTGTTTCAAGAATGTAAGTTTTTTCAGTCTACTTTAGAATTTATGATACGTGATCCAGTTTTCTGTCATCATTCTTATTTTTTCTGTTTACACTATGGTTTTTTTGTAATCAACCTCCAGAAGGGCAGAGTTAGACTAAAGTAGCTCATGATGTTGAAATGGTAATAGGCAAAAAAGCATATTTCTGAAAGCTCAGTATATTGAATAATTTAATATTACTTAATCATATTATTAATAATCATATTTAACAATTCAGTCACATTACTTATGATTATTAAAATATCTTCAGAAAATCTGGGATGAATTTAAACACATTTAAACACCATAGACTATGAACACAGAGGACCACTTTCTTTGTATTACATTTGTGTTTCAAAAGCACCCTTTATTCTCTGATACTCATACACAATGCAGTTCCCTTCAGTCGCTCAGTCATGTCTGACTCTTTGCCACCCCGTGAATCGCAGCACTCCAGGCCTCCCTGTTCACCATCTTCCGGAGTTCACTCAGACTTGCGTCCATCGAGGCAGTGATGCCATCCAGCCATCTCATCCTCGGTCGTCCCCTTCTCCTCCTGCCCCCAATCCCTCCCAGCATCAGAGTCTTTTCCAATGAGTCAACTCTTCGCATGAGGTGGCCAAAGTACTGGAGTTTCAGCTTTAGCNGACAGAGTAGTTAAATGGATACAAAAACAAGACCCATATATATGTTGCCAATGACAGACTCAAAGTCAGATTCCATGGAGATTCCCAGTTCCTTTGCTGGATTCTCAGGTTGGGAAGTCTGATGTGGAGCCTAAAACCTTTGCAACAGTGTGCAAATTTCCTTGGTATTATTGTTCTCCAATTTGTGAGTCGCCCAACCAGTGGGTATGGGATTTGATTTTATTGTGACAGGGCCCCACCTACCGTCTCATTGCAGCTTCTCCTTTGTCCCTGGATGTGGGCTATCTTGGTTTGGTGAGTTACAACATCCTCTGTCAATGGTTGTTCAACAGCTAGTTATGATTTTGGTGTCCTCATGGAAGAAGAGACTGCTCTACACATGGACATCACTGGCTGGTCAACCAAAATAAGATTGATTATATATTTTTTTCAGCCAGAGATGGAGAAGTTCTATATAGTCAGCAAAAACAAGACCTGGATCTGACTGTGGCTAAGAGCATCAGCTCCTTACTGCAACATCCAGGGTTAAATTGAAGAAAGTCAGTAAAACCACTAGACCATTCAGTTCAGTTCAGTTCAGTTCAATTCAGTTGCTCAGTCGTGTCTGACTTTCTGTGATCCCATGAATTGCAGCACGCCAGGCCTCCCTGTTCATCACCAATTCCCAGAATCTACCCAAACCCATGTTCATTGAGTCGGTGATGCCATCAAACCATCTCATCCTCTGTCATCCCCATCTCCTCCTGCCCTCAATCTTTCCCAGCATCAGGGTCTTTTCCAATGAGTCAACTCTTCACATGAGGTGGCCAAAGTATTGGAGTTTCAGCTTCAACATCAGTCCTTCCAGTGAACACCCAGGACTGATCTCCTTTAGGATGGACTGGTTGGATCTCCTTGCAGTCCAAGGGACTCTCAACAGTCTTCTCCAACACCACAGTTCAAAAGCATCAATTCTTCTGTGCTTAGCTTTCTTTTCAGTCCAACTCTCACAGCCATACATGAACACTGGAAAAACCATAGCATTGACTAGACGGACCTTTGTTGGCAAAGTAATGTCTCTGCTTTTTAATATGCTGTCTAGGTTGGTCATAATTTTCTTTCCCAGAAATAAGCATCTTTTAATTTCATGGCTGCAGTCACAATCTGCAGTGATTTTGGAGCCCAGAAAAATAAAGTCAGCCATTTTTTCCCACTGTTTCCCCATCTATTTGCCATGAAGTGATGGGACCAGATGACATGATCTTCGTTTTCTGAATGTTGAGCTTTAAGCCAACTTTTTCACTCTCCTCTTTCACTACATCCATACATGACCACTGGAAAAACCATAGCCTTGACAGACCTTTGTTGACAAAGTAATGTCTCTGCACCCAACATGTAAATAAGGCAAATTTACTGGAGCTTGTTGTAAAGATGGTTTAATACGTCCATGAGCAAAGGCAAATCCTAATGTGCAGTAGCTGACCCCACCAACTGGAAGCCAAGGCCATAAATTTGATCCACACAGCCACTGAGTGCCATTAGGGGCCACCCATTGAATCCCAGGGTTGTACTTTCAGTCTGAGCCAGGCCAGTGAGCTGGTAAATCTGGGCCATAAGTGACCTCTAATATTTGTTCACATTGTTCAGAGGACAAGTATCCCACATATTTTAATTGTTTTGGATCCAAGGAATGGTTACCAAATCCAGCTTCTTGTTCCCTTTATTCCCCACAGATAGGGGCAGGGACAATATGTTGGCCTTTTTCTGAAGTCATCCAAAAATACTCATCCCATATCTGGTAAAATTGTTCAGATTACCTGATGGATTGTCCTTCTGACTGGCCATTGAGTTCTCATTTTTTTTTTTTTTT
>SJYX01018578.1:72234-115913 GCA_006410675.1 Oreotragus oreotragus | reverse complement strand
CCCCTTATTTTTGCCTTCAGTCTGTCCCAGTATCATGGTCTTTTCACTGAGTTGGCTTTTCACATCAGGTGGCCAAAGTATTGGAGTTTCAGCTTCAGCATCAGTCCTTCCAGTGAGTAAACAGGGTTGATTTCCTTAAGGATTTACTGGTTTGATCTTCTTACTGTTCAAGGGACTCTCAAGAGTCTTCACTCCAGCACCACAATTTGAAAACATCAATTCTTTGGTGCTCAGCACTCTTTATGGACCAACTCTCACATCCGTACATGACTACTGGAAAAACCATAGCTTTGACAGATGACCTTTGTCGGCAAAGTGATATCTCTACTTTTTAATATGCTGTCTAGGTTTCTTATCACTTTCCTTCCAAGGAGCAAGCATCTTTTAATTTCATGGCTGAAGTCAACATCCACAGTGATTTTAGAGCCCAAGAAAATAAAATCTGTCATTGTTTCCACTTTTCCTCCTTCTATTTGTCATGAAGTGATGGAACTGGATGCAATGGTCTTAGTTTTGTGAATGTTGAGTTTGAAGCCAGCTTGTTCACTCTCCACTCTCACCCTCATCAAGAACTAGTTCCTCTTCAGTTTCTGCTGTTGTAAGGTTGTTGATATTTCTCCCAACTGTCTTGATTCTAACTTGCTTCATCCAGTCTGGGATTTTCTATGATGTACTCTGCATAGAAGTTAAATAAGCAGGGAGACAATACACAGCCTTGTCATATTCCCTTCCCAACTTTAAACCAGTCAGTTGTTCCATGTCTGGTTCTAACTGTTGCTTTTGGACCCACACATAATTTATCAGGAGACAAGTAGGATGGTCTGATACTTCCATCTCATTAAGAATTTTCCACAGTTTTTTGTGATCCATCCAGTCAAACACTTTAGGGTAGTTAGTAATACAAAAGTAGATGTGTTTTTCTGGAATTTCTTTGCTTTCTCCATGAGCCAATGAATGTTGGCAATTTGATATCCGGTTCCTCTGCCTCTTCGAATCCCAGCTTGTAACATCTGGAAATTCTCAGTTCATGTACTGCTAAAGCCTATCTTGAAGATTTTGAGCATATCCTTGTTAGCATGTGAAGTGAGTGCAATTGTACGGTAGTTGGAAAATTCTCTGGCATTGCCCTTCTTGGGATTGGAATGAAATCTGACCTTTTCCAGTCCTATGGCCACTGCTGAGTTTTCCAGATTTTCTGGCATGAGTGCAGCACTTGAACAGCATCTTTTAGGATTTTGAACAGCTCAGCTGGAATTCCATTGTATCTAGCTTTGTTTGTAATAATGTTTCCTGAGGTCCACTGAATTTTACACTCTAGGATATCTGGCTCTAGTTGACTGACCACAGCATTATGGTTATCCAGGTCAGTAAGACCTTTTTGTATAGTTCTTCTGTGTATTCCTGCCACCTCTTCTTAATCTCTTCTGCTTCTGTTAGTTTCTTACCATTTCTGTCCTTTATTGTGCTGATCCTTGCATGAGATGCTCCCTTAATAGATCCAATATTCTGGAAAATATGTCTA
The DNA here is from genome assembly GCA_006410675.1 of Oreotragus oreotragus. Classification (NCBI taxonomy): domain Eukaryota; kingdom Metazoa; phylum Chordata; class Mammalia; order Artiodactyla; family Bovidae; genus Oreotragus; species Oreotragus oreotragus. The sequence goes on along the minus strand of SJYX01018578.1, from coordinate 114,391 downwards.
GTCTTTCCTATTCTATTGTTTTTTTTTTAATTTTTGCATTATTTATTTTAAGAAGGCCTTCTTATCTCTCCTTGCTGTTCTCTGGAACTCTGCATTCAGTTGGGTATCTTTCTTTTTCTCCCTTGTCTTTAACTTCTCTTCTTTTCTCAGCTATTCTTAGGTACTTTTCTTAGCTACTCAACCTCCTCAAACAACCACTTTGCCTTCTTGCATTTATTTTTCTTTTGAATGATTTTGATCAGTGCTTCCCATATAGTATTACAGATCTCTGTCACCTAGTTCTTCAGGCACTTTGTCTACCAGAACTCTTGAATCTATTCATCACCTTCACTGTATAATCATACTGTATTCAGCTTAGGTCATATCTGAATGAATGGTTTTCCCTACAGTCTTCAATCTAAGCCTGAATTTTGCACTAAGGAGTTCATGATCTGAACCACAGTCAGTTCCAGGCCTTGTTTTTGCTGACTGTGTAGAGCTTATCCATCTTCAGTTGATAGAACATAATCAGTCTGATTTCAGAATTGACCAGAAAGAATGAAGCTCCAGCCCATGTATAGATTCATCTCTTGGGTTGTTGGAAAAAGGTATTTGTTATGACAAGCATGTTCTCTTGATAAAATTCTTTTAGCTTTTGCCATACTTCATTTTGTACTCCAAGGTCAAACTTACCTGTTACTCCAGGTATCTTTTGACTTCTTATTTTTGCATTCCAATCCCCTATGATGAAAAGGACATCTTTTTGGGGTGTTAATTCTAGGTCTTGTAGGTCTTCACAAGACCAGTCAACTTCAACTTTTTCAGCTGAATCATACTTGGATTATTGTGATGTTGACTGATTTGCCTTGGAAATGAATAAAGTTCATTATGTCATTTTTGAGATTGCACCTAAGTACTGCATTTAAGACTCTCTTGTTGACTATGAGGGCTACTCCATTTCTTCTAAAGAGATTCTTGCCCACAGTAGTAGATATAATGGTTATCTAAATTAAATTCACCTATTACGGTCCATTTTAGTTCAGTGATTCCTAGGATGTCAAAGTTCAATCTTGCCATCTCTTGCTTGACCACTTCCAATTTACCTTGATTCATAGACCTAACATTCTAGATTTCTATGGAGTATTGTTTTTTACAGCATTGGACTCTACTTTCACCACCAGACACATACACAACTGAGCATTGTTTCCACTTTGCCCAACCACTTCATTCTTTCTGGAGCTATTAGTAATTATCCTCTGATTTTCCCCAAGTAGCATGTTGGACATCTTCCAACCTGGGGGACTCATCTTTAGGCATCATATCTTTTTACTTTTTCATCTGTTCATGGAGTTGTCACAGCAAGAATACTGGAGTAGTTTGCCATTTCCCTCTTCTAGTGGACCAGGATTTGTCAGAATTCCTCACTATGACTCATCCATCTTGAGTGACCCTACATGGCATGGCTCATAGCTTTGTTGAGTTACACAAGCCTCTTCACATGAGGCTGTGATCTATGAAGATGGGGAATTGTAGTGTGATTATGTAAAAATTGCATCTACTAGAAAGTGATAAATGGAGGAAGAAAATTTTTTAGTGATGCTGATAAAAGATAAAAAGAAAGACAAAGAGAGGGTCAAAAGAAATTTGCCAAAGGTCAAAATAGTCTAGTTAGCATATACCATCCATAATTTTCTTTCTCAGCCTTGACTTGCCTCTATGAAATGATCCAAAATAACTCTCTCCACAGTGCTCAAGAACATAGTAGTGAATAAATGTAATGAAAAGCTCTGCATTCAGGGAGCTTGTGTTTTGAGACAATAAAATAAATTAGTAAAGTGGCACCCCACTCCAGTACTCTTGCCTGGAAAATCCCATGGGCAGAGGAGCCTGGTAGGCTGCAGTCCATGGGGTCGCTAAGAGTCGGACATGACTGAGAGACTTCACTTTCACTTTCATGCCTTGGAGAAGGAAATGGCAACCTACTCCAATGTTCTTGCCTGGAGAGTCCCGGGGATGACGGAGCCTGGTGGGCTACCATCTATGAGGTCACACAGAGTCGGACACGACTGAAGCGACTTAGCAGCATCAGCAGCAGTAAAGCATATGTTACTAGTTCAAAGGAAAAAAAAATCAGAGCAGGCTAGAAAGGGTTTGGGTGAAGATTGCAGTATTAGATACAGTGGAAAAGCAAGGCTGACTAAAAGGTGATATTAAATATAATAGAAAGCAAGTAAGTGAGCAGGTCATATAAATTTCTGAGGGAAACATTTCAGATAACAGCATGAGTAAAGATTATGATTTGGAAACATTGAAATAGTGTGGAGGCCAATGTGACTGGAGCCTAGTGAAGGGATTAGTTAGAAAGTATGAGGTCAGTAAGTAAATGGTGAGTGGGGAGATCATCTGGGACTTGAAATAACCTGACTTGACATGACTAGAAGTGTCTCAACTTGGATTGATTGATATGCCTGGACTTGACTTAGCTTGGCTGGAACTTGCTTGATTAATTTTCTATTGAAGGTCATATAAATGTTTGGCTTTTACTCTGTGTGAAATGGGGATTTTGGGGTTTTGAACAGAAGTGTCACATGATCTTAACTTCTGTTAACTAGAACCACTCTGGCTGCCTTTTGAGAGGAAGATATAAAAGGCTAGGACTGGCATGTTAACAGTACAGACAACTGGTAAAATATGGGATGTAAAATAAGAGAGAGACTTCAAGATTTTTGTCTGAGCAATTTGAAATATAAAGTTGTCTTTTACTGAATTGGGAAAGGTGGTGGAATAATAGATTGGGAAAGAGGAGTAAAAATGATCAGAATTTTTTAATGGAAATATTAAATTTGAGATATCTATTAAATATTCAAGAACTTTAGGAAATATGTGTCTGGAGTTAATGTGATATGGTCCAGCTAGAGACATATATATTGGGAGTCATCAGTATATTGATGGCATGTCAAGTTATGGGATTGGATAAAATCTCCATAGAGCCAGATAAGGACATATGGATGTGGGAGAGAAAAGAAGGGATGGAAAGATTAGAAACAAAGCAGTCTGAGAAAGAATGACTATTCTGATCTACTGAGAGTCAAACATTCAGGGTATTAAAATGTATAAGCATTACCAAGGTGAAATGTTGGTACTGGGTCATGTGAGATGAGAATTAGGAATTGATCTTTAATTTAGCAACATACATGTCAGTTTTGATGGAAAAGAAGAAATTTTGATTGGAGAGAGGTCAAGAAAATATAGAAATAGGAAAATCAGAAATAGTAATCAAAGAAACTTGGGAGAGGAGTGAGTCTTATTATAATTAGAGGAATAAATCCAGGACAGAAGTTGAGAGGTGAAGTGTAATGGAGAGTTGTGGGTCTTTTTTTAATTTTTTTTTAATAAGATAAATAGAAGAATACTTCATGCTCTTGATAATGATCTGAAAACAAAGAGATTAATGTGGATGGGGTAGCAGAAAGGTAAGAATTTCTGGAATCTTGTAGGGTGAGAGAGAGTGAGATCTACCTGTGAAATGAAATGATTGGCCTTTTTTAGGGTACATTTTGCTGATAGTAATACATTTTATCTGATAAGGGTCGCAGATGAAACTGAATTGATAAATGCTTTGTGGAACCTTTAAGAAATTGTTTTTTGGTTGCTTCTCTTTCCCCAAGGAAATAGGAAGCGAGATCATCAGCATTACTTGCTAATGACCCTTTTCTTCTCTGTCCTCTGATCAACTCTTTCTTTAATCCTTCCTTACCCATATTTAGTTAATTATCCTTATTAGACTCAAGTATTATCTGAAAATAAAATGCACTAGAATTTCCTGGAATATTTATTAACATGAGGATACCTGGGTTCCACTCAAGATCTAATAAAATATCCCTGAGAAGTGGAGCCAGGAGTTTGGATTTTCAGCAAGGTTTCATGGCATTTGTGATGCGCAGTAAATTTTGAACAGCATTACTTTTTCCCCTCTTTTTTTGCTTCAGTGATAAATGCTTTACCCTCTTTCTTCCCTCTGTGAATTGCTGCGTCTTTAGAAGAATGCTTTCATCTGTATTTGGTAGAGAATTTTAGACACATTGAATATAGTTGAATATCTACCACTGGTGAAGATATTTTTCTAATTGTATTCTTTCCTGATCATATTCAGGAACTGAAGAAAACTTGTTCCCACATGTTATGAAAACAAGTATACCTGAAGAATTTTTCCGAATTCTAAATAAACATCATAAATAATGAAGTACCTGATAAACTTTATATTACAAGTAAATCATGTCATCTACTGATTATACACTGTCTCTGTTGAAACTAGAACACTGAAGTTTTCTAATAAAAATGGCTATGTCTCATGCCTCTTCATATGCTGAGTCCTTAACAAATGTTTAATAGCAGGAAAGTGAATCAAATCAATCCACATATTTTAAATTACAACAAATTCTAAGTACAATGCATATATTTTTTAACATAACCGTGGTAAATTTAAAGAAAATGTAGCCAAAAGAAAAGAAGTAAGGAAGGAAGAAAGGGAGGGAGTGAGAAAGGAAGAAAGAGAGAAAAAAACTAAACCACTTCTGTTTTCAAGCACATATTTTTAAGGGTTTGTCTACATATATTGCCTTTTATTATTTTTCTATCATACATGTTATAATATTTGCATAAACAGTTTAAATCACACATTGAGATTTTTAGGTAAAAGAAAATATCTATCAGAATTAAACAGACAAATCATGGAAAATATGTACAAAATGGGGATGGTTATCCTAAGAAAATTGTATGGCAAATAATGTTATGTATATATTTGAGATCATGGCCTTGAATATACTTGAGTGAAAGAAAGTAGAGGAGGGAGCAAGGAGGGTAGATGAGAATGAAGTAATTTTAACTAAGGCTTTGTTTTCTCTTGTCAGTGAATATTTTATTTTTAATCAGGGTAAAGGAAAGATGTGCTGAATTTTTTAATTCTGAACTTCTTATTATTATGGATAAATATTCTAGATAATTGTAACAAATTTTATTCTTACAGTGTTGTTACTACTATTTTCTGATTTTAATGTGACCCTTATTTTTAAAAGAAATGATTATTACTTTACAGTTGGCTTGCTTAGCCTCTGAGAGTAATGCTGTATATACTTACTAATGCCCAACAAAAATGAGGTCAGGTGGAAAAACTGAAATCATTCTTATTTACTTAGTAATTTATTAAAGTCATGTTTTCCTTTGTATTATGATTTCTAAAATATGTTTTCAAATTACTTTAAGCAATTAGTGGTTTAGTGTTCAGCTGTCTCAATAGAGACAGCTCTTTTATTTGGTTGTGTACAAGAACACCTTTCTGCTAGTTGAAGTGGGATTTGAAATTACAGCACCAGCAGGCAATTTCTTGGACAAATTTATATTTGGGCCACTAATGTTGAGGAAGGGAAGAATGTTTATTGCACTATTGAGCTTGCTCATGCTTCTATAGCCAAGATCATGCCAGAGGCCACTGTGCTGGGAAACAGTCCAAGAGAAGCTATACACCTTCTGTTTTGAGCGACTTGTCTCTGTACTGAGAACACATGCTGATGTTCAGAAAGAAAGAGCTGAATCTATTTTGTATGAGCAGTGGGAAAATTGAGCTGCATATGTTGACAAGAGCAACATATCCATGACTGTACAGATATGAAATATAACATTTGGTTGACTTCTTCTTAAAACTATCTTAATATCAATTTGTAATACTACATATTATTTTCCCATGCATAAGTATAGACAGTTCAGTTCAGTCGCTCAGTCGTGTCCGACTCTTTGCGACCCCATGAATCGCAGCACGCCAGGCCTCCCGGAGTTCACTGAGACTCACGTCCATTGAGTCAGTGATGTCATCCAGCCATCTCATCCTCAGTCGTCCCCTTCTCCTCCTGCCCCAATCCCTCCCAGCATCAAAGTCTTTTCCAATGAGTCAACTCTTTGCATGAGGTGGCCAAAGTACTGGAGTTTCAGCTTTAGCATCATTCCCTCCAAAGAAATCCCAGGACTGATCTCCTTCAGAATGGACTGATTGGATCTCCTTGCAGTCCAAGGGACTCTCCAGAGTCTTCTCCAACACCACAGTTCAAAAGCATCGATTCTTCGGCGCTCAGCCTTCTTCACAGTCCAACTCTCACATTCATACATGACCACAGGAAAAACCATAGCCTTGACTAGGCGGACCTTAGTTGGCAAAGTAATATCTCTGCTTTTGAAAATGCTATCCAGGTTGGTCATAACTTTTCTTCCAAGGGGTAAGCATCTTTTAATTTCATGGCTGCAGTCACCATCTGCAGTGATTTTGGAGCCCCCCAAAATAAAGTCTGACACTGTTTCCACTGTTTCCCCATCTATTTCCCATGAAGTGATGGGACTGGATGCCATGATCTTTGTTTTCTGAATGTTGAGCTTTAAGCCAGCTTTTTTGCTCTCCTCTTTCACTTTCATCAAGAGGCTTCACTTTCTGCCATAAGGGTGGCGTCATCTGCATATCTGAGGTTATTGATATAGTAATACACTTTTATTTCACATGCCATCCTGAAGTGGATCCATTTTCTTTTCAACACTGACCTATAACCTGGTTTCCACCCCAACAGCCCAAATATAACATGCATGATATTAAAATAAACAGTTTAGCCATATTTTTCTGCAGAAAAGTGAGATCATACTCAGAAATTTCTATCGTGAATGAAAAAGGAAAGATGGAACCAGTATTATAGCCATATTTGTTTTTATATTTTAGAATAAGACAGTGTCAAATCCTTAACCTAAGATGGAGATATTAAAAATTGTTTCAGGAAAATTAAATATTTATCCAGATATTAAATATGATGATGGTGGTTTAGTTGCTAAATTGTGTCTGACTCTTCCGACCCCATGGACTGTGGCCTTCCAGACTGCTGTGCCCATGGGATTTCCCAGACAAGAATACTGGAATGAATTGCTATTTCCTTCTCCAGGAGATCTTACTGACCTAGGAATCAAACCTGGGTCTCCTGCCTGCAGGCAGATATTTTACTGACTGAGCCACAGGGAAGCCCCCAACTTTGAATATACCAATGGTCTAATCCTTTAAGTGAATCCCAACAGGGGATTTTGGCCAAATTCTTTTGACGTCATTTTATACTTAAAAGCCATTTTCTTTTAACCAAATAGTTGTGTCTAGTTAAAAATCTATGAGTTTAAAAATTATCTCTTTTGAAGTTCCTTATCCCCAGGGTTAATATCATATGCTTGTTTTGTTGATAATGAATGTAAAGAAATCCAATTGCATGCACCTTTTCCTTAAATGAAGTGACTATAGATGAAAACCATTTTTCCACCGATGGTGCATATGGGTATGGAGGAAAATTAGAGTTGCCTAAGTAGTAATTTCTCCACTTTTTTAAGTCACTCAGTCATGTCTGATATTTTTTGACCCCTTGAACTGTAGTCTGTTAGGCTTCTCTGTCCTTGGGGTTTCCTAGGCAAGAATACTGGAATAGGTTGCCTTTTCCTTTTCCATGGAATCTTACCAACCCAGGGATTGAACTCATGTCTTCTGCATTGCAGGCAGATTCTTTACTGCTGAGCCACTAGGGAAGCCCATAGCCTGAGGCAATTTGCATTCCGAGGTTCACTGTTCACACTCACAGTTAGTGTTGAAAGTTTCTGAAACAGACAATTACACAAGATTCATGTGAAAAAGGAAAAAAAGAATGCTGTATTATGACAGTAACGTTCAGTAGAGCCAAATTTAGGTTGACACATGTAAGGTCAAGGACGCATCTATGCACGCATCACAAAAAGAAATATAGGTCTATGGTTTCATACCAAAGGAAAAAAGCAACTTGATATTATAGGAAGATTTAGTTCAGTCTCTAAAGTTTCTAATATGCTTTGCCAAAGAGGTATTAGATTCCTTTGAAAATAATTACTTATTTTTGGGTGAAAACCAAAATATTAACAAATGGCTGAAAAATCAAAATAAGATGATAAATAGTTACATGGTCACATTAGTTTTAAGATCAATATGGTAGTTCAGGGCAAAGAGACAAGTATGAATAAAAGTTGTAGAGGAACAAGATAGGATTGTATTATTAATAATGTTCTTCCACTGGACTCTTCATTAGTCAAATTCTACTTCAGGTGTTACAGCCATTATTTTTTACCCCATTTTAAAGAGAATGTTGTTAGAATACTGGACAGAATCCAAAGAAGAATGTGTTCCTTAAGTCTTTATTTACAAACATAAAAGCGAGATTACGTTGAAGTGACTGAGCTTATACTCTGAAAACAATGTACCTATTATTTTCTGTAAATACCGAAATACAATTATTTTGAAAAACCTATTCTAGATGCTAATATCAGTCTCCAAATTCCTCTTTTCTTTTAGAACTGATAGCTGTAACCAATGAGCCAAGAAAATGATAATGGATATTGTATTCTTTCTCATTTAGTATTCCACATCTACATTTTTTTTCTACTGACGTTCCCTCATCTCTATTTTCCCTCAATGTTCTGCATCATCTATTCCATAGTGATGGGGGAGGCATTTTTAAGTACACTTTAGTCTTAAGGATGAATTTCTGATCAAAGCCTGATCATGTAGTAGACGTCCCTCTTACCTAGATACACGGGGACCTTGACCTTTCCTGGGGACATCATTAAACGTTCTCTGGTCCCTTGGCTCAGGTGTACAGGAGGAGTGTAACTATTTAATGAATTTCTCCTCAATGTCAGGTGGACTCTAGGCTTTGGATGTTGTGTAAGGGCTCATGTTGATCTTTTTGGTATTTTCTCTCACTACAGAGTAGTCACATGGCTTGAGAATCTGAGGAGGAAATCAGTACTGGTGCTTTTCCATGACATCTTCCTAGTTTTACACTCAGCACTCAGCAGCAGTATCTGGGCAGTGTACATTTTTTTAGCCTTAGAAAACTAGAAAGGAAGAGCTGGGATCGGATTAAATCGTGCAAGTTTTCAGCTATATACACCTTCATTGTCCAGATTTAGTACATTAGAATGACATACATATAAAGAGTATAGTGCTACTTGTTGCTGGAGCTTTTTCAGGAATAATAAGCTAAGTTTCCTAGCAGTTTCAGTTCAACAGATTTCAGTCTTCCTTCACCCCCTACCAAAATGCCCAAGTAATAAGACTGTAACCTAAGTAACAGTGTTCATGAACTTTGTGATTATCAATGTGAAATTGACACTGTCCCTGACCCTTTCCAGCTCCCAGTTTGTGTATGATTTGATGATTTAGGTATTTGAAGCCTTGAGTAATTTAAAATAAAATCCCACAGGTAACAACTATCTTCTCTAGAAGACTACACACCCATACATATACCAGATGCAACAATCAGTGCTTTAGACATATACCTGTCTATCAATTATTATCAGGATTTACACTGGATGGAAACATGATGACGATAGAGAACATGAATGAAAATTATGTGTCTCCTCCAGCCTCCTCATCTACCAGAAAGGACAATGTTCATGCCCAATTTGATTGCTTATATGCATAATAAACACACACACACACACACACATACCCACAAACACACATTTCAGAGATATTTTAGATGAAAGGCTAGACAAGATGACTTTAATGTCATTCCTGATTATATTCTGTAAATAGCATAAAATCTTGTCTCTGAGCTATCAGTTCATGATGTGACTTAATAGCTAGTGGCAGTGACTTGGAAAACTATTTTTAGGAAGGTTAAGTGATATTGAAAATATTGACAGAGTTCAATAATAGTTTTTCATTCATCTCAATTATTGATTGCAGAGTCAACAAATGAATTCAAACAAACCATCCTTTAAATTCTTCTGAGCATCACTGACAATTTGAGGTTTAACAGATATATTCTTATTTACCAAAATTCAACTTTACAAGTATGTTTTATAGTTATGTTTTGTAATGAGCTTAGAATTAATGAAAATACTTTGGCACAGATGATTATTTTCTATAAATCCTCTAATGAACTAAATAATAAATGAGATCACCATTTTAATGTTATATATATTACCAAAAGTACTACAGTGTTTAAAACTAGCATTGACATTATCCAGTGTATGTTTTCTGCTGCTGCTGCTGCTGCTAAGTCGCTTCAGTCATGTCCGACTCTGTGCGACCCCATAGATGGCAGCCCACCAGGCTCCCCCATCCCTGGGATTCTCCAGGCAAGAACACTGGAGTGGGTTGCCGTTTCCTTCTCCAATGCATGAAAGTGAAAAGTGAAAGTGAAGTCGCTCAGTCATGTCTGACTCTTAGCGACCCCATGGACTGCAGCCCACCAGGCTCCTCGGTCCATGGGATTTTCCAGGCAAGAGTACTGGGGTGGGGTGCCATTGCCTTTCCCCGTATGTTTTCTAGAGGAAGGATTATTAAAGGAAATTATATAAAATATCAATACTTGATATTTAGGACTAACTACAGAATTTGAATTTTTAAAACAGAAGTTAAGGAGAGAAATATGAATGGCTATCATGACTGTGAAAAGTGAAAGTGAAAGTTAGTCCTTTGTGATCCTATGGACTGTAGACTACCAGGCTTCTCTGTCGATGGAATTCTCCAGGCAAGAATACTGGATTGAGTTGCCAATTCCTTCTCCAGGGGATCTTCCTGACCCAGGGATTGAACTCAAGTCTCCTGCATTGCAGGTAGACTCTTCACCATTTGAGCCACCAGGGAAGCCCCATCATGACTGTGAGACTCTTTAAGACTTTGCTAAGTTTGGAGTTTAATGAAATCTGAAGAAATAATGGAAATACATTTTTTTAAGTTCATTAATGTTTAAATACTATCTCATGTATAATTAAAATGATATTGGTTAATGACTAATAGTAAATTCTCTAATATCTATGTCAAATATGAACTATAACAGAAGTATATCTATTTTACCAAGGAAGTTAATGCATCATACTTCTACTGCAATGCAGTGTTTGATGTTAGGGTATTCTAACATAGGGTAGCCATGTTTTTATCATGTTTGTGGTATTTCCAGTCAATTACTGCTACTCTGAAAAATCATAAGCCCTCTATTACAGCATCTACTGATGACCAGTTTTCTTTTTAAAACCCCTGATTGTCTTGGTTCTTGGGTTACTAATCTGTAATGATTTCCCAACACTTATAAATTCTTCATTCTTTAGCATATCTTATGAAAAGCTCAGCTGAGAAGCAATGTTTAGTGAAGGTTATTGAAGGCACATGTTATTCATTAATTTTAATGTACTTCAAACTCTGCCCTTGGCTCCAGTCAGATACATCAAAGGCTGCTTTAGCCCACCTCTTCTTTCCTCTTGGCATCTCCTAGGGAATTTCACTAGAAAGTTAAGCCCTCAGCTTGTATATAAGGAATATGGGGAAAGAGAAATCAAACTTGCTGTGTTAGTTGCAAAACACTGCTGAAGATACTCACTGTATTACTAAATGTCTCCTATATAAAATGTTATGTGTTCATTATCTTTTTTATTCAATACAGAAGATACCATAAAGAAATTATATTCTAAGAAAATGAACTTCCTCCAGTTTTTTCAACTGTTTATTTTTGTGTCTAACTTTAGGAAGGTTAAAATTAAGCTCTACCACAGCAAACATGCTGGTTCTTAAGATTACTGTATTTCACTGTCATTGTTATCTTGGTTCCCCTCTCCTTTTCACCAACCTGTTTTAACTTCTGTAGTTAACTATCTTTGATTGGTTGTAAGCCATTTCAGATCCTTTCGAGAAAGGGATGGTTTGGGCAGTCAGTATCTTCCTTTACATGGTTTATGGGCTCTTCAAAATCTGCTTCCGACTTGTCTTCCCAGAGTTGTCTTCTAACGTAAGCAACTCAGAACAGCTCAGTTTTTGTCATACTCCATGGAGTCTCCTCGTCTCCATCTCCAGGGGCAATATCTTCTTTTTCTTAAAGGCCACTGTTCCCTCCCATACCCATTTCTCTGCCTGGGAAATTCCTTTTCACTCTTAAAGACCCAAATCAAATCTTATATGAATTCCCCCACCATCATCAGAAAGAATGCAACCTCCCTGAGAGGAACCCATAACATTTTGGTCGTGTAACTTTTACAAAACCCAATACATTGCCTTATAATTACTTGTCTCTGTCATTTTTTCTTTTTTTAAAATTAGGCTGTTAGTTCCATGAATTTAGAGTGTATTATTTTGCCAGAGCTGCCATAATAAAGTGTCACAGACAAATTGGCTTAAACACCACAAATTTATTTTCTTAAATTCTGGAGGTGAGAAGTCTGAGATCAAGGTGTCAACAGGGTTGTTTTCTCCTGAGTTCTCTTTTCTTGGCTTTAGATAGCTGTCTTCTTCCTGTGGCTTTACATGGTCTCCCTGTGTATGTATCAGTATCCAAATGTCCTCTTCTTAAAATAACCATAGTTCTATCAGATTAGGGCCCACTTTCAGGACTTCATTTTAACATAATAACCTCTTTAAAAATTATGTATCCAAATACAGTCACATTCTGAGGTATTAGAGCTTAGGACTTCAACATAGGAGTTTGAGGAGGACACAGTTTAGCCCGTGATACAGAACATGTTTAATTTATCTATCTAGCTCAGACTGTCAGTCTGTTCCTAAAATAAAATAAAAGCAATATATATTTGTTAGTATTATGTTAATGGAGATATTTATTAATGGTATTTAAAAATATTTTTCAGTAACTTATAAAAACACTAGCATGATTTTTTTATAATACAAAACAGCCAGAACACAGTGTTTCACCAATGTTTCCTTATAGAGTTTGAGTTTAATTTTTCAGTGAGGAACTTTCATAGTAATTTTGTTATGCTGCCACCAAGTGACACTGAAGTGAAACCGTTCCCAGTGCTCTGCAGAGTTCATGCTTATGCTGAGATGGATGTGAATCTCTCTTAAAAATTCTCAGAGACTCATAGTTTTGGTATTTTTACATTAAAAAAAATCATTTGCTCATAGTAAACTAAAGATTTAAACAGTGTTTGAGGAAACATTGACAGTTTATTATATAGAGCAAATATTGTAAAGATAAGATCATATTCATAGTTCCCTGATAAAATATACAGGCTCTATCCTCATAAAACTAGACTGGCCTCACTTCTCATAATACTTTTCTACCTCTCTTAGACCAGAGGGAAATGAAGTGGTGACGTTTTTGCATTTGTCAAGTCAGACAAATTAAATACCTGGTAAAAATAGAGCATTCATTAATCATTTTCCATTGGCTTTATCTTGCCTGAAGGAGTTTTTAAAGAGATAATTGAAAAGTGACTATATATTTAGCAAACAAAGTGTGTTATGAATATTGTAAATAGTTATAACAAGAAAATCTCAAAGCTGTATTTATTGGTTTTTCCTTTGAATTTGTTGCACATGATAACACTAATTATTTTAGCTTTAAATAACTTTGTCTTGATTTCATACCTAAGTACAGTAATGTATTCTGCAGTCTCCCTCTTTTCCATCCATGTTTAAACTCTACTATTAAAATATATAACACTGCTTTTGGCATCAGTTCATATGAAAATAACTCTCAGATATCTAACTAATGGATTTAACATTGGCTTGTCATTTACCTTTTTTCCTGTTTTTAAAGTTTAATTTTAAAATTTTCTGAGAAATTTGTAAATACTGTTAGATTTTTGGTACATAAAATTCCATCCAAAAAGATATTCTAATTCTCTAGAGTTTATTAATTTTACCCACTAAGAAAGTCTAGCATAATCTGAATTTTTTAGTATATTGAAATATGAAAGAAATTATATGATAACTTGATCAAGCATGGTATTATCTACTATGTTCAAAGAGAATAACAGACTCCTTGAGAAAGTATCCAAGGCTGTCTACTAACTGACCTCATTATACATTTTCTATATCATTTTCTGTCACCAAAACTGCTTAAAGGCAGTGGGTCTTTGTGTACATAGCATCAGTGCCATGCCTAGAGCATAACGGACCTTTCAATAAATGCTTAATCAGTCACTAAGAGGCCTTAGAGAACTCACGAGTACAAGACTGCAGCTAGTTTGCACAGATTTCAATATTGTCTCTGTCATTTGAAAAATGACCTTGACCAAGTTACTTAACCTTCTATACCACAGATTACTCATCAATCAAATGGAAATGAATCATTGTACCTAATTCATAATGTTGTCACTGCACATTACCTAGATAATACATGACTTTTCATGCATTTAGCTGCAAAGTCTAATGTTAGATAAATGTTACCTACTGTTGCTACTGTGTTGTTGTTGTTTAGTCGCTAAATCTTGTCCAACTCTTTTGCAGCCCCATGGACTGTAGCCCACCAGGCTGCTCTGTCCTGATATTCATCTGTAAAAGAATTAAGTTGAACCTCTACCTTACACCATGTACAAAACTATAACTAAAATGTAAGAGCTAAAACTATAAACTCAGAAAAATCATAGTAAATCTTCATGAGTTTGAATTTGGTGGTAGTTTCTTAGACATGTTAGCAAAAAAGCACAAGTACCAAAGATAACATAGATAAACAGAGTTCACCAATTTAAAAAAAAAAATTTCCTTAAAGGCCACCATCAAGAAAGTGAAGCAATACCCACAGAATGGATGAAAATATTTATGATAATGTATCTGATAAGGGGTTTGTGTTCAGAATATATAAAGAAATCTCAGAAATGAACAATAGAAAGACAAACTAAAAAAAAATAAAAGGATTTAAATAGATATTTCTCCAAAGAAAACATATAAATGAGTAATAAGCATGTGAAAAATGCTTAAACACCATTAGTAATTATAGAACTGCAAATCAAAACCACAATGTGATACCACTTCATATGATTTTCAAAAAAGGAAAATAGCAAGTGTTGGTGAAAATATGAAGAAATTGGAACTCTAATACATTGATAATGGGGTTGTAAAATAGCAGAACTATTTTGGAAAACAATTTTTCATTTTCTCAATATGTTAAACATAGAATTACTGTATGACCCAGTGATTCTGCCTCAAGAAAAAGAATTGAAAACACACCCACAAAGAAACTACTATGAATATTTACAGAAGCATTATTCATAATAGCTAAATGGTGGAAACAGCCTAAATGTCCATCAGTGGGTGAAGGGATAAACAAATCGTGGTCTATACAGTGGAATATGAATTCATCCATAAAAAAGAATGAAATGCTGATATAGGCTACAGCATAGATGAACTTGAAAACATCATGCTAAGTGGGGGAAAAAAAAACACAAAAGCCCACATATTGTATGATTGCATTTATATAAAATGTCCCAAACAGGCAAATCCATCAGAACAGAAAGGAGACTAGTAGTTTTCACGTGCTAGGGAAAGGGAAACATGGGGAGAGGCTGCTAATGGGAGCAAGGTTTCTTTTTGGTATTATGGAAATGTTTTGAAAAATGAGTCATGGTGATGGTTGTGTGCTGTGTGAATAAGCAACTGACTTGATATAACTGTTAATTTATGGTGTGCATATTATATCTCAATAGAGCTATTATTTAAAAAAAGAATTACAAAAGACAAGGAAAATATATTCTCCAGATTTCTAAGGATTTGGTACCTATTCTTGAGAATTTAGTGGTTCTATAAGAGTTTAAAGTGTATTTTATTAATCTAGCAAAAAATATTTGTCATTAAATATTTGAGGAATTAACAGGTGAATACAGCAATTTCTTAAAATGAGGAGTATATTTAACTAAGAAGACAATTATATCGTTAAGCTAGAAAAAATAAATCAAGTTTGGGGTGAGCATGGGGGAATGTTACCTTTTGGATACCAATGGGCATATAGGTGGATGCCTCCCTTAAGCACTGGAAATATCCCAACTTATAGTAAAAAAAGAAAACCTGACTCAATAATTACAAATTTATCTTTAATAATCTGATCATTAAGAAGCAGATAAAAATCTTTTTAAAATGAAAAAAGATTGTTTACAATTGCATTTACCATTTAAGAGAAAAAAGATAATTGAAGTTTAGTTTAAAAGGAAGATGGTGAGTCTAGCTTTTGATATGTCACTTTTGAGGTTTTCATGTAGCACTAGAATACAAGTTCCATGAATACAGGAGCTATGTGTCTTGCTTATCAATGTAATCAATAATGGCATAATATCATCCTTAAAAGCCACTAAATATATTTGTTAAATTAACAGAACCATTTCCAAGTATGCAGGAATTAGTTAACATAAGATTTTAAAGCTGTAGAGTTTAAAAGTGCACTGTTTAATATTTTCCCAAAAGTAGTAATCAAAACTCTTGAGAGAGGATTGATTACTTAGGAAAATAATAGGCAGAACTGGAATTCTGCTCAGTATTGAAGCAATGGTTAAATGAAGAGCTGCTATAACCCAATTTGGATTTTCAAAATTATTTTTCTATTTCTTAAGATTTTTTCTCAATTCTAAGAGAGTAATTACTCGATGCAAGGCAGAAATAAAAGAGTGAACTAAGACTTGGAAAAACATTGTAAGGTTTCTAGAAAATACACAGCAGAAATAGAAATTTTACATCATGCTTATAGTCCTTTGGGATAATTAGATCAACTCCCAGATGAGTTTATCCTGAAAACCTGGACTGTCTGTCCTAGCCCAGTAGCAACTGAGCTCAAGAAATATATCTATATTCTTAATCTCCTTTTACCACTAAATATAATGTCTTATCTCTGTCTAATAAAACCAGGTGATCTAGTACAGAGATAACTATTATTTCTTATATTACAAGTCATCAATAACAGTCCATCAGAGAAGATTATATGAGTGTCTCATCTGTTACTTAATTGATGTCTCCATTTCAGTAACATGAGGTATGTGTTAAACTGCATGACCTTGTCCCAAAGATATTAGTAAATATTAAGTAGCCATTTCATTGAGACATAATTTCCAATATAGCAAATTTCACACTCTCTAAGCTATCAGAAATGTTAACAATTGTTGCCCTCTCATGAAATTTGTAGTGGTGGTATTATTTCAGCAGCAGAAGCAGTTACAAGAGGGAGGTGGTGCTTAATGAGGAGCATGTAGTGTATCTCGGCAGAGCCAAACCTGGGCATAGAGATTCCTCATGTGTGCATGCTCAGTTGTGTAGGACTCTTTGCGACCCTATGGACTATCACTTGCCAGGTTCCACTGTCCATAGAATTTCCCAAGCAAGAATACTAGAGTTGTTTGCCATTTCCTATTCCAGGGAATCTTCTGCACCCAAGGATAGAACCTGGATCTCCTGTGTCTCCTGCATTGACAGGTAGCTTCTTTACCACTTCTCCACCTGGGAAGATGCAAAACAGTCTGACCAACTGCATACTCAGTTGTTAAGTCATGTCCAACTCTTTGCCCACCAGGTTTTTCTGTTCGCATGATTTTCCAGGCAAGAATACTGGAGTGGGTTGTGGTTGTCATTTTCTCCTCCAGGGGATCCTCCCAAACCATATTTCTTCTGTCTCCTTCACTGGCAGGCAGACTGAGCCACCTGGGAATAGAGGATGTCCTCAAATGCTGGGGTGCCTACTCAAATGGATGTGCAGGTGGATGTGCAACTCTCAGCTCTTTAGAGGAGCAGAAGGCTGCATAAGCATATGGGCTTGCACAGCTTAGAAACAGTATACTGGGATATGAAAATGACAAATGTGTGGTATTTGCCCAAGGGTCTGTAAGTTCGATTCCAATTTCAGTTGGTTCCAAAAGCCATGACTTTGTTGTTTGGTAAAGAACGCTGTGCCAGAGAGAGAAGTCCAAGTCTAGCACCTCATATGGTATCAGAGCTGCACCAACTTAACAATAACAATACCAAAAGCCTGTTTGGTTTTTCAGTTTGCTATGTCTATTTTTGGTGCCTGGCTAAATAAAAGGCAAGATCCTTTCCTCTGTGAGTCACAGCTGTTGTGTACCCATCACTATAAAGTAGTAAAACAACTGTCATTGATTGTTTACCTTTTCTTTTTTATCTTTGGACATTTTCCTCGCAGGAGCCCAATTTTCTGAATTTTCCAAAGATCTCCAGAGCATCTGAATTATGTCTCTCGTCCCAACATTAAACCTCATCAATACCTAACAGTTGGTGAAATGATCATTTCTTTTACTAAAAATTCTAATTATAGGAATATATCCTAGGAAAAATGAAAATGTTTCTACAGAAATCTGTATGTAAAAGGATTATTTCTTTTCCAGAAAAAGTAAATGGTCTTTAAATTTAATGTGGGGCTTCCCTGATGGCTCAGACAGTAAAGCGTCTGCCTGCAATGTGGGAGACCCAGGTTCAATTCCTGGGTCAGGAAGATCCCCTGGAGAAGGAAATGGCAATCTACTCCAGCACTCTTGCCTGGAAAATCCCATGGACGGAGAAGCCTGATAGGCTACAGTCCATGGGGTCGCAAAGAGTCTGACACGACTGAGCGACTTCACTTTATTTGTTCCACCAAATCCAGGCTATGTTAAATACAGTGGAATAGTATATTTTTTAAAAGAGATTTTCCAGGTTAATAGTAGTATAATTTGCTTTGTTCCTCTTCTCTCCATTCTTGTAATACGTAGGTAGTTCTTGTAAATGAATCCATAACTATTAACATATTAAGGAATGTAGAAGCCCTGTGGAAGAAAACTGACATCTATTAACATACAGTAGCATTACTGTTCTAAACCAGTACATTCCAGACTTTAAAGTGTTTAAGAATTATATGGGGATTTTGTTAGAAGTATAGATTCTAATTCAGTATGTCTGGGATAGAAACTGAAATTATGTATTAGTAATAAAGTCCCAAATGAGGCTGATACAGCTGGATTCAAGGACCACAGTTTAAGGAGCACAGATCTCAATAACACATGCAGGGGCCCAGATTACTATACCCAGCAAGGATCTCATTCAAATATGAAAGAGAATCAAAAGCTTTACAGACAAGCAAAAGCTCAGAGAATTCAGCACCAACAAACCAGCTCTTCAACAAATGCTAAAGGATCTTCTCTAGACAGGAAACTCAGAAAAGGTTACTCAAACCCAAAACAACAAAGTAAATGGCAATGGGATCACTATTTGGGTTGAATACCCCAACCAAAAGACAATGACTGGCTGAATGGATACAAAAACAAGACCCCTATATATGCTGTCTACAAGATACACACCTCAAATGAAGGGACACATACAGACAGAAAGTGAAGGGCTTGAAAAAGATATTTCATGCAAATGGAGACCAAAAGAAAGAAGGAGTAGAAATACTCATATCAGATAAATTAAACTTTGAAATAAAGACCATGAAAAGAGACAAAAAAGTACACTACATAATGATCAAAGGATCAATCCAAGAAGATATAACAATTATAAATATGTATGCACCCAACATAGGAGCACTGCAATATGTAAGGTAAATGCTAACAAGTATGAAAGGGGAAATTGACAGTAACACAATAATAGTGGGAGACTTTAATACTCCACTCACACCTATGAATAGATCAACCAAACAGAAAATTAGCAAGGAAACACAAACTTTATATGATACAATGGACCAGTTAGACCTAATTGATATCTATAGGACATTTCACCCCAAAACAATGAATTTCACCTTTTTCTTAAGTGCACACAGAACATTCTCCAGGATAGAGCACATCCACATCCCGGGCCATATATCTAGCCTTGGTAAATTCAAAAAACTTGAAGTCATTTCAAGCATCTTTTCTGATCACAATGCAGTAAGATTAGATGTCAACTACAAGAAAAAATGAATGATCTCTGTTCGTTTCCAAGGCAAACCATTCAATATCATGGTAATATGCCCTGACCTGTAATGCTGAAGAAGCTGAAGTTGAATGCTTCTATGAAGATCTACAAGACCTTTTAGAACCAACACCCCCAAAATATGTCCTTTTCATTATAGGGGACTGGAGTGCAAAAGTAGGAAGTCAAGAAACACCTGGAGTAACAGGCAAATTTGGCCAGAATGAAGCAGGGCAAAGGTTCATAGAGTTTTGCCAAGATAATGCACTGGTCATAGCAAACACCCTCTTCCAACAACACAAGAAAAGACTCTATACATGGACATCACCAGATAGCCAACACCAAAATCAAATTGATTATATTCTTTGCAGCCAAAGATGGAGAAGCTCTATACCGTCAGCAAAAACAAGACCAGGAACTGACTGTGGCTCAGGTCATGAACTCCTTATTGCCAAATTCAGACTTTAATTGAAGGAAATAGGGAAAACAGCTAGACCATTCAGGTATGACCTAAATCAAATCCCTTATGATTAAACAATGGAAGTGAGAAATAGATTTAAGGGACTAGATCTGAGAGACAGAGTGCCTGATGTATTATGGATGGAGGTTCATGACATTGTACAGGAGACAGGGAGAAAGACCATCCCCATGGAAAAGAAATGCAAAAAAAGCAAGATAGCTGTCTGAGGAGGCCTTATAAATAACTGTGAAAAGAAGAGAAGCCAAAAGCAAAGGAGAAGAGGAAAGATATAAGCATCTAACTGCAGAGTTCCAAAGAATAGCAAGGAGGGATAAGAAAGCCTTCCTCCAGGATCAATGCAAAGAAACAGAGGAAAATAATAGAATGGGAAAAACTATAGATCTCTTCAAGAAAATTAGAGATACCAAGGTAACATTTCATGCAAAGATGGACTCAATAAAGGACAGAAATGGTATGGACCTACGAGAAGCAGTAGATGTTAAGAAGAGGTGGCAAGAATACACAGAAGAACTATACAAAAAAAGATCTTCATGACCCAGATAATCACGATGATGTGATCAGTCACCTAGAGGCAGACATGCCTGAATATGAAGTCTAGTGGGCCTTAGGAAGCCTCAGTATGAACAAAGCTAGTGGAGGTGATGGAATTCCAGTCGAGCTATTTCAAATCCTAAAAGAAGATGCTGTGAAAGTGCTGCACTCAATATGCCAGCAAATGTGGAAAACTCAGCAGTGGCCACAGGACTAGAAAAGGTCAGTTTTCATTCCAATCCCAAAGAAAGGCGATGCCAGAGAATATTCAAACTACCATACAAGTGAGCTCTTTTCACACGCTAGCAAAGTAATGCTCAATATTCTCCAAGATAGGCTTGAACAGCACTCTCCTAGCCATTTTTTAAATTTCCTCTGCCTGATCTATAACTGATGCTCAATAAATATTTTTATTTTGGAATACATTATTTTAGTTTAACCCCATTCTGTGACTCTTGATGTATCTTATGTGATTATCAAACCCAAGTTGAGAAGTTTAGAGAACCTTCTCAAAACATAACCTCTCTGAGAGATTATTAGTGATCATTCTTGATGTATCTTATGTGATTATCAAACCCAAGTTGAGAAGTTTAGAGAACCTTCTCAAAACATAACCTCTCTGAGAGATTATTAGTGATCATTCTTTTTGAGGTTATTTCTGCCCCTATTTATAAAACAAAAGCTTATAGAAGCTAGCTTGTGAGTGCACTACTCTTTATAGTCAGTAAAATGTGGTGCTATCCACAGTAAGCTGTAGACTCAAGGTTTTAGGCCTCCACTTTTCTGAAGATAAAAAAAAGGGAAGGTGCTGCATCTGATAGATAAAAAAAGCTTCCTCCTGTGGCCCTGTGGAGCACTGTGAGGAACTTGTTGCCTAAAGCAATGCACTGGCAAATTCTGACAAGGTTTTTGAAGACTGTTTCAAATCAGAGAAAAGTATTAGATGTGAACCAAGTAGCTTTTTCTCAGGCATATCAGAGTCTGATAAAAAGTTTTAAAAACTTGGATGTGGAGAACAATAGCAGACATGCACAGTAAGTATGAGCACTCTTTTGAACAAGTCAAATTTGAAAACTTGAGAAGAATACTTAAAAAAAAAAGTCTTTGGTTGCCATTTTAAAAATCAAACAATGTTTTTATTATATTGTTATAAAATGAAAGTGCTGCTGTTTTAATGATTAATATTTAAACTGGACTCTTAATTAGTTTAATAAACAGTAGGTCACCTTGCAAAAGTTACAGCTGAAAGCAATTCAGTGTACGGATATTTTCTATGTAGTATAATTTTCTTACATGGATAGATTTCATCTTATTAGGAGGTATTCTTTTTCTACTTTAACAGCACTATATTATTATATTTTCTTATTCTTGGTCTTGACAAATTATTACTAATCCAATAGATTAGGCAATTTTAAATAGGAGGTCCAAAGAGAAGAATCTTTTAAACATATAATAATGTCAATGTGTGCAGTGGAAGATAGAGTTGTCAAAGTCGTTGTAATATAAACAAGTGAAAATATGCATTTGGAAATAGTTTATTTTTCATGGTGTGAGTTAAAGCATGCAGAGATTTGTTTTTACACCCTAAGAGTTATATTTCTCTGACTGGTGTACAGAACAGTCTTCCATTGCTGTTTTACTACTTCATCTGATTTTCTTATTAAGTGGGAATTGCAAATAAAAATTTAATATTTCATTATGTAAAGATAAGTTAAATTTATGAAAATCAAGATATTTAGCATGGGGTTTATTCTAGTTCTTATTGTCTTTTTTGTCATATAAAAGCTGACTTCAATGAATATTTGTCATTTAAACCGTTCTAGATAATTAATTTTGTCTAAAATACAATTTAATAAAGTTAGAGAAAGGCAGTGCACTTTTTATTATTCTGTTCATGTTTTATATGTGCGCTTAGATCTCATGGCCAATGTCTCTCACAATATGTGGAAGTTCTATTATGGGGACAGTAGAGATTCTTGCCAGAAAATGACTTCTTTCTCAACTTTTATCTCCCACTCAAATCCCTGGTCAGATCTTAGATTATTATTTGAAAATACATAAATTATATATGAATATACACTCATAAAATTTCAGCCCATACAGATGTATACAGCCTTCTTCTATGAAAATGTAAGAACTAAGATGCTAAGAGTATGTTCCCTCTTGCCCATGAATAAGATTCTTTATCTTCCAGGACACTTACTGTACTCTTAATTAAAAAGTAGGGACCATGCTCAGAGGATAAGCACATATTTTCCTGTATGTAAATTATTTAGATATATCGTAGATGATTATTACCTGGAAAAATGCCATAAAATACAACTGAACACTAATTGGAACTACTGATATTCTTATATCAGAACTAAGTTCTTAAAGATAACCTATTGAAATGAAATAATTAAAACTATTTTAATAGCAATAATACTATCGTTATGACTTGACTCATTGCATCAATCACCAGTTTTCTAATAGAAAGAGGGATGGTGGGAGGGA
Source organism: Oreotragus oreotragus (assembly GCA_006410675.1). Classification (NCBI taxonomy): domain Eukaryota; kingdom Metazoa; phylum Chordata; class Mammalia; order Artiodactyla; family Bovidae; genus Oreotragus; species Oreotragus oreotragus. The sequence continues at coordinate 91,217 of SJYX01018578.1, read as the reverse complement.
GAAAATAGGGAGGGAGGGAGAAAACAGGGAGAGAGGGATGGAAGGAGGGAGGGAGAGAGAGAAAATGAGGGAGATCTCAGGAATTAATTTGGAGCCATTATTAAAAGTGTGTGATCTAGTGGGGTGTCTAGGGCCATGTCAAACCATTTGGAGTACGTATTAAAAACTGCTTGAGAGCAGAGGCAATATCTTATAGTTTTTGTTTGTTTGTTTGTTTGTTTTACACACGGACATCCATTTGTAAATGTTCAGTAAGAGTTGCAGATTGATAGATAAAAATAAGTTGGACTTATATGGTGGAGTTGGAGAAGGAAATGAAGAAAATGAAGGAAATGAACAGTACTCCAGTACTCTTGCTTGGAAAATTCCATGGGGTCGCAAAGAGTTGGACATAACTGAGAGACTTCACTTTCTTTCTTTTTATAGTTCCTTTTGGAGAAGGCAATGGCAACCCACTCCAGTGTTCTTGCCTGGAGAATCCCATGGACAGAGGGGTCTGGTGGGCTACAGTCTATGGGGTTGCAAAGAGTCTGACACCACTAAGCAACTAACACACATATGGTGGAGTCTTATCTACTATAGAGAAGGTTGTTAAAGACTAATCTGTACTGTGCCAGTCTACTGCTTCCCCTAGAGTTGACCCTATTATAAGATACAAATACTCAGAGACAAACTATATCAGCAATCTTGACTTCAAGTAATACAAGAGCCAACTAAAAGTGATTTAAATGATGAGGATATTTATATTTTAATACATAATAATGAATCCAGATATATATCATTACATTAAAAACTCAATTCCTTTATCATTCTCTTTTAAGAGAAAATAAACTTTACCAGAACTCCCTAACTGACTTCCTTTTATGCCTTATTGACCTTTATAGCAAATGCTCTACCTGACCCAGTCAGCAGTAAAAGTAATTTGACCACCATGATTGTATTTAGCCAGTTATGATTGGTGCTAAGGCCCAACTTCCATGAAGGATAAGAGCTCCTCCCAACAAGGTAAACAAAATCTGGATCCTATTAATAATAACAGTAAAGAGGAACCAGTGGAATTGGGTAAAGGCTGTTAGGTAACTAAATAGCAATAGCTATTATACAAATAAATAAACAAATCATAATCATCTCTTGGTCACTCCAAGGATGCTTTCTGCTTTGTTGTTGTTTGAGAAAGTCATAATTTAAGGATTTATGGTTTAAAAAATGGCTATGATACTTAATGCATTTATGTGTATCTCTTTGATATTTACACTTCCAAATGACTTTTAAAATCTGTAGCTTAGAAACAGTTTAAAGTAAAATCCTATCCTGTTGGATTATTAAAATATCTGAACCCTGTGGGATATATAATCCTACATATTTCTTAGCTTCAAGGTTCAGAAGCAAAAGCACACAGTATTATATTTCAGAGGCTGTATTTCACTGGGATTACAAAAGTCAGTAGAATATTTAAGCTTCATGTTACAGAAAACAGAACATGTTCAGCCATTTGATCACATCTGGGATTCTTTCAAACATATATCTCTTATCATGCAGTAATCTATGATTCACTTTTAGTCTTCCAAGACTTAAACTCTGAATTTGTAAAGTGTAATATACCAAAAAAAAATTAATTTAGAGTCAGAGTTTGTGATTAAGTCCTGGTTTTACTGCTTAACTAATCTTTAAACTTCTGTTGTTCACTTAAATTTTTTGACTTTTGATTGCCTCAAATTGCCTGAAATATCCCTGGTTTTGAAAGAAACTCAAAATAAAACCTTTATCTGTATAAGACCATCTTTCTGAATACCTCCAGGTTGCTGTGCCCCGTTATTTCCTTCTGCCTACAGGACACTGCTGATGAACTGTGGGTCCAGGGCTCTCCTCTTTACCTTTTATCTCTTACACTGTCTTCTTTTATTCTTTGCTCAGATTTTTTTTTTTTTTGCTATGTCTTCATGTAAGAAATGTATTGAGATATATTAATTTGAAAATTACTATTTATATCAGGCTCTTGAATACATGCTTCTTAAGCTTCAGTGAAGTAACTTTTAATCTTGCTTTTTACTATGTTGAAAAAAGTTGATGATATAAAATCAGCATCCTTTCTTCTCCATCTTCAGCAGTAGATATTTGCCCTAAGGATGTCAGTGAGAAGCTATTTCTAAACCTGTCTCAGTACCTAGGAATGAGCCATTTGTATTTGTTCTCACTCATCTCGAGGTTATAAACACAGACAAGTCAACAGCTCTCTCTGGAGCTGCTGACAGTTTAACTTTGAAGGTTCTGCCACCAGAGGGAACTGAAGTTGTAAGGTATTACTGTGCTTCACAGGCACTGTATATTCCTGATAAAATAAAAGTTACTTAATGAGACTAATGCTACTGAACTTGGAAATTTTCATGCAAAGTTTTCTGAGTAATTAATTTTATTAAATATATCTAAAAAATTTATTAGTCATTTCTTTCTAGAGAAAAGGATTTAGTGATCCCTTTATTCATATAGATTCCTAGTTTTCTGTATTGATAAAATGTATCCATCAAAAGATTTATAGAAATAATATCTAGAAATAATTGGAAGGAATCATAAAAAAATAGATATCTCACAGGAATGATTAAAAATTACATATATAGTATAATCTTCAATTGAAAGTGGGAAACTGATTATGTTTTAAATACTCATTCAAATTTTAGGCACTCTCTATTTCATGTTATAGAGTGAATAAATTACTGTAGTACATAAAGCTTGCCAGTAACAGGACTAACAAGTGATACTGCCAAGGTCTATTGAATACTTACACAAGAAACACATAAGGTATTCTGATACATTGTGGCAATAAAAGCAAACTTGCTTTTTCTAGAAGTTTGTTTTATCCAAGATACTTAGAAAGACTTCTACAGAAAAGTAGTCCACATCTTAATCTGCAGTGATGAGTCAGCAGTCATTTTTATGCCCTGCTTTTTGATATTACATACATTTACCATTTTTTTTTTTTTGCTATGTCTTCATGTAAGAAATGTATTGAGATATATTAATTTGAAAATTACTATTTATATCAGGCTCTTGAATACATGCTTCTTAAGCTTCAGTGAAGTAACTTTTAATCTTGCTTTTTACTATGTTGAAAAAAGTTGATGATATAAAATCAGCATCCTTTCTTCTCCATCTTCAGCAGTAGATATTTGCCCTAAGGATGTCAGTGAGAAGCTATTTTTAAACCTGTCTCAGTACCTAGGAATGAGCCATTTGTATTTGTTCTCACTCATCTCGAGGTTATAAACACAGACAAGTCAACAGCTCTCTCTGGAGCTGCTGACAGTTTAACTTTGAAGGTTCTGCCACCAGAGGGAACTGAAGTTGTAAGGTATTACTGTGCTTCACAGGCACTGTATATTCCTGATAAAATAAAAGTTACTTAATGAGACTAATGCTACTGAACTTGGAAATTTTCATGCAAAGTTTTCTGAGTAATTAATTTTATTAAATATATCTAAAAAATTTATTAGTCATTTCTTTCTAGAGAAAAGGATTTAGTGATCCCTTTATTCATATAGATTCCTAGTTTTCTGTATTGATAAAATGTATCCATCAAAAGATTTATAGAAATAATATCTAGAAATAATTGGAAGGAATCATAAAAAAATAGATATCTCACAGGAATGATTAAAAATTACATATATAGTATAATCTTCAATTGAAAGTGGGAAACTGATTATGTTTTAAATACTCATTCAAATTTTAGGCACTCTCTATTTCATGTTATAGAGTGAATAAATTACTGTAGTACATAAAGCTTGCCAGTAACAGGACTAACAAGTGATACTGCCAAGGTCTATTGAATACTTACACAAGAAACACATAAGGTATTCTGATACATTGTGGCAATAAAAGCAAACTTGCTTTTTCTAGAAGTTTGTTTTATCCAAGATACTTAGAAAGACTTCTACAGAAAAGTAGTCCACATCTTAATCTGCAGTGATGAGTCAGCAGTCATTTTTATGCCCTGCTTTTTGATATTACATACATTTACCCACTTTCGATTTCAGTGTTTCTGATTTTTGTTTTTGTTTTTTTTTTAACGTATAATACCAGCATGAAACAGAATGCAAAGAAAATGTTAAGATCGTTTTTCAGATATCAAAGCAACCTAAAGTTGTATTATTAGACAGATTTTTTTCTTTATTACATTGCATTCCTCTTATAAGGTATGTCCCACTGTGGCCTCAGCATCACCTGAAGTAACCTCACCTGGAGGCTTCTGTTCAATATTTACATTTCTATCTTCAGCCCTACTTCTAATGATTCTGCATTATGAAGCAGCCCCCAAGTGATTTTCATGCACACTAAAGTTTAAGGACCACTATTCTAGAAGATGCATGTAGTCCCTGATCATTTAACTTCTTGAGTCATTTAAGTCCTTATCCTCAGCTATCATCATCGTCATGGTCAGGACACATTGACTTCTTTAGCTATGCACTTCATTTCCTGCTTGTCATCTCTATGTAGGTAGCTCCTAATTATACATTTCTAGACAGACTTATCGCTTATTTGAAACATCATTTAGGGCACGTTCCCTTGGAAAATCATTCCACATCCAAACCTTATTTTCATTCTTCATTATATCTTCTTGAATCACCTTTTTAGCGCCATTGGCTGTATTAAAGACAACTGTATTACTTCATCAGTTTCCCAAGAAGTCTTCCTACTTCCTTATAACTTTTTACTCCAAACCATTCTGTACGGAAAATTTTCCTAAAACATGTCTCTTATCTGTTTCTTTCCCTTTATGAGGGTTTTCTGATGCCTCTTACAACCTAGATTACATTGTTTGTTGGCAGGTATGTTTGTATCATCTATTGTCCTCCCAAGACACAGTCTCAGTCTCATTACCTGGTTTTCAACTATTCTTCCAACTGTCATACTTCCCCTTTCCCAGTTTATCTTTGCTTTGCCCTTCAATTCTCCTTTACAAATATTTAATCATATTTCTAAAAGACTAGATTAATTCTGAATAGTCACAGGAAGTCTCCTCTAGGTCCTCTCTCCCAATTATTATTTAAGTGTTCACAGGTATAAATGTATCTTACAAACTATGATTTGAAAGCAGAGACTAAAGGTTATTCTGTTGCTGAACATCCTACATCATGTAGCCATATACTAAGACTATAGAAATTACTCAGTCTTGGTTAGTAATTGTTAGTCGCTCAGTTATGTCCAACTTTTTGCGATCCCATGGACAGTAGCCCATCCAGGCAAAAATGCTGGAATTGTGTTGCCATTTCTTTCTGCAGGGGATCTTCCCAACCTAGGGATTGAACCTGGGTCTCCCACATTGCAGGTAGATTCTTTACCATCTGAATCACCAGAGAAGGCCATCCCCCCCCAAAAAAAATCATAACTTTCTCCTAAATTTCTTTTTATTCCAGATTACAGATAGGAACGTAATCATTTAATATCATCATTTTCATTGTGATTCCAGTAGTATTTATTTGGTACCATTAGTGTATATCTGATACTCTTTAGTAAAGTTTAAATCAGTGCCTTCTAAGACTTGCTCATTAAAATTCAGTGCTGTGACTAATTAAATTAAGCCCCAACCATTGTAAATTTTGTGTTACAGTAAATGTCAATTGTTTTTCAAACTGAAGAGGTTGAATCAAATGTGGTTTTTGGCTTGAGAGGGCTATTGATTTATTCAGTGAAAAAAGCAGATGCCCTAATGGAGCACAATACTGTTCTAAAATAAATCACTTTTGACAAACAATTCGGACCTTTCAGGAGGAGGTAGCTTGGTTTGCAGTAAGAAATATTAGCATGTAATCCCTCTGGCAGCTCTGCCCAGGTTGCAATATGTTTCTCCTGCTTAGTAGTAACAGTGTGGGGTTTAATTGTCACTTTGGGCACTAGATAGAAATTTTTTAAAAGCCACAGGGCTTTGGTTTCTTCAAAAGAAGTGTCTTGGTCGAGTTAAAGAATAAACCTGACCAAAGAGTTCAATCCAAGGAAGACATTCAAAACAGGATTACCATTTGTCAGTACTATAGAAATAAACTATGACCAAGGACAAGATGGTTGGATGGCATTGTGGACTCAATGGACATGAGTTTGAGCAAGCTCCAGGAGGTGGTAAAGGACAGGGAAGCCTGGCGTGCTGCAGTCCATGGCATTGCCAAGAGTTGGACATTACTGAGTGACTGAACATTTTTGAGGGTCATTTTTTTTTAAATAAGGAGACAACTCAGGAGAAACTGAAGAACCAGGCCTCTGAAGGAGGAGGAATAATAGAAGACAGCATTTTAGAAGGCCTTGTTCTTTCAGAGTGAGCAGAGAAGCAACCTGAGAAATGTTAAGAAATTCAGTAAGTGATGTTAGAAAATCTTCCTAGCTCTTCATCAGTAGCATGGCTCAGCTGTTCCTGAGTGCCTCTTTGACTATTTGCTTCTTACAGACTACCTTATTTTCCCAAACTCTACTTATCTTTTCCCTGGATCACGGTAGATTTGGAAAGTAGACTCTTATTATCACTATTTTACAGATGAGGAAAAAAATCAGAAAAATCTAATATTTCTTCCCAAGGCCACATACATGGTAGGAAGTAGAAGTGAGATTCAAATAAGTTCCAAGACTTTTAAAACATTGCTTTTTCTGTTTAAGCCCAATGCTTAGAAGCAGGGGTAGTAAGTCTAATATTTAATGTTAGATACCAACGTCAGCCTGGTTTCTTGTTAATCAGACTCATAAAAATTATGCTAGATAAACTAAACTTAATACATTATTAGTATTATTAATACTAGCATATTAATTATTAATACTAATATATTAATATTTAATATACTAGAAAACTTAATGATAATGAAAATAAAATATGATTAGTATTGTCAAAGGGAAATTCCCTTAGACTATTTAAACTGTCTGAAAAGACTTTATCCAGACTATTCTAACAGGAGAGAGAGAGTCAATTCAAGTATTCTGAAACAAAAGGTAGAGGATTTTTAAATACTAAGGCAAACAAATGGAAAAGTGCTGGAGGATGTTGGTCAATGTGATTAGGGCACCTGTATTTGCTCAGTTCAGTTCAGTTGCTCATCCTGTATGATTCTCTGCAACTCCATGGACTACAGCACGCCAGGCTTCCCTGTTGATCCTCAACTCCTGGAGCTTACTCAAACTCATGTCCGTCAATTCGGTGATGCCATCCAACCACTCATCCTCTGTTGTCCCCTTCTCCTGCCTTCAGTCTTTCCCGGTATCAGGGTCTTTTTCAATAAGTCAGTTCTTCACAACAGATGGCCAGTATTGGAATTTCAGCTTCAGCGTCAGGCGTTCCAATGAATATTCAGGACTAATTTCCTTCAGGAATAACTGGTTTGATCTCCTTGCAGTCCAAGGGACTCTCAAGAGTCTTCTCCAAAACCACAGTTCAAAAGCATCAATTCTTCAGTGCTCAGCTTTCTTTGTAGTCCAACTCTCACATCCATACTTGACCACTGGAAAAACCATAGCTTTGACTAGATGGACCTTTGTCAACAAAGTAATGTCTCTGCTTTTTGTTATGCTCTCTAAGTTGGTCATAGTTTTTCTGCCAAGAAGCAAGTGTCTTTTAATTTCATGACTACAGTCACCACCCTCAGTGATTTTGGAGCACAAGAAAATAAAGTCTGTCACTGTTTCCATATTTCTCCATCTATTTGCCATGAAGTGATGTTGGGGATGCCACGATCTTAGTTTTCTGAATGTTGAGCTTTAAGCCAGCTTTTTCACTCGCCTCTTTCACTTTCTTCAAGAGGCTCTTTAGTTCCTCTTCACTTTCTGCCATAAGGATGGTATCATCTGAGTATCTGAGGTTATTGATGTTTCTCCCGACAATCTTTATTCCAGCTTGTGCTTCATCCAGCTGGGTGTTTTGCATGATGTTAAATAACTCTGCATATAAGTTAAGTAAGCAGGGTGACAGTATACAGCCTGGATGTGCTCCTTTTCCAATTTGGAATCAGTCTGTTGTTCCATGTCCAACTCTAACTGTTCTTTCTTGACCTGCATACATACAGATTTCTCAGGAGGCAGGTAAGGTGGTCTGGTATCCCCACTCTTGAAGAATTTTCCAGTTTATTGTGCTCTACACAGTCAATGACTTTAGCGTAATCAATAAAGCAGAAATAGATGCTTTTCTGGAATTATCTTGCTTTTTCAATGATACAAAGTATGTTGGTAATTTGGTCTCTGGTTCCTCTGCCTTTTCTAAATCTAGCTTGATTGTCTGGAAATTCACAGTTCACAACTGTTGAAGCCTGGCTTGGAGAATTTTGAGTATTACTTTGCTAGTATGTGAGATGAGTGCAATTGTGCAGTAGTTTGAACATGCTTTGGCATTGCCTTTAGGGATTGGAATGAAAACTGGCCTTTTCCAGTCCTGTGGCTACTGCTGAGTTTTCCAAATTTCCTGGCATATTGAGTGCAACACTTAAACAGTATCATCTTTTAGGATTTGAAATAGCTCGACTGGAATTCCATCACCTCCACTAGCTTTGCTTATAGTGATGCTTCCTAAGGTCCACCTGACTTCACATTCTGGGCTGTCTGGCTCTACGTGAGTGATCATACCATAGTGGTTGTCTGGATCATGAAGAACTTTTTTTGTATAGTTCTTCATTTCTGCCACCTCTTCTTAGTATCTTCTGCTTTTGTTAGGCCCATACCATGTCTGTCCTTTATTGAGCCCATCTTTGCATGAAAAGTTCCCTTGGTATCTCTAATTTTCTTGAAGAGATCTCTATTCTTTCCCATTCTTTTGTTTTCCTCTATTTCATTGCATTGATCACTGAGGAAGGCTTTCTTAACTCTTATTTCTCTTCTTTGGAACTCTGCATTTGGATGCTTATATCTTTCCTTTCCTCCTTTTCCCTTTAGTTTCTTTTCTTTTCTCAGCTATTTGTAAGGCTTCCTCAGACAATCATTTTGCCTTTTTGCATTTCTTTTTCTTGGGATGCGTTTGATCACTGCCTCCTATACCTTGTCATGAACCTCCATCCATTGTTCATCAGGCACTCTATCAGATCAAATCCCTTGAATCTATTTGTCACTTCCACTGTATAATTATAGGGGATTTGATTTAGGTCATACCTGAATGGTCTAGTGGTTTTCCCTACTGTCTTCAATTAAAGTCTGAATTTGAAAATAAGGAGTTCATGATCTGAGCCACAGTCAGCTTCCAGTCTTATTTTTGCTGACTGTATGGAGCTTCTCCATCTTTGGCTGCAAAGACTATAATCAATCTGATACTGGTATTGACCATCTGGTGATGTCCATGTGTAGAGTCTTTTCTTGTGTTGTTGGAAGAGGGTGTTTGCCATGACTAGCACATTCTTTTGGCAAAAATCCTGCTTCATTCCGCATTCCAAGGCCAAGTTTGCCTGTTACTCCAGGTGTTTCTTGACTTCCTACTTTTGCATTCCAGTCCCTATGATGAAAATTACATTTTGGGGGTGTTATTTCTAGAAGGTCTTGTAGGTCTCCATTGAACCATTCAATTTCAGCTTCTTCAGCAATACTGGTTGGGGCATAGAGTTGGATTATTGTGATATTGAATGGTTTGCCTTGGAAATTAAGAGCAATCATTCATCATTTTTGAGTTTTCACCCAAGTACTTCATTTCAGACTCTTTGTTGACTATGAGGGCTACTCTGTTTCTTCTTCTTCTACTTCCATTTCTTGCCCACAGTAGTAGACATTATGGTCATCTGAATTAAATTCACCCGTCCTGTCCATTTTAGTTCACTGATTCCTAAAATGTCAATGTTCAATCTCTATGCTTGCTAATTGTTACTTCATAAATTTAGACTCCTCCCATAGAGACTGTGAGATAGGGACAATGTCTACTTTTGTGATTATATTTCAAAGGAATGACTGCAGATCCTTGTGAAGGATGTTTCTGGATTGTAGAACTCTTAGATCTCCTGGGGAAAAAAAAGAATTTACAATTGCAAGTTTTCTAAAGTAAATGCTGAAAAAGGGAGGTCAGGGACCTAAAGTCAGGAGGAAACCTGTCTAAAGTTTAATCACAGTAATAGAAACAGTAAAGTCAGTACCCAGTGTTAAATATTTTAAGTGCCAGCTTGTGAGCTGTTTAAGGGCAATATTTCTTGTATAACTCTTCCTTGTATCATTATAGCACATAATTCTCTATAAACAATTTAGATGTTCTATAAATGAAGAACGAATATACTGTATTCTCAGCCAAAGTCTGCTAGATATCAACAATAATTGAAAGACATTTTTTTCTATGTAGCAAACACAATCTCTTTTTGTAATTATGTCATTTTATACTTAGATGTCCTATGAAGCAATATATCCTAAACTGGTTTATCATGGGAAAATATGTGTTAATTACTTCCTTGTGCTGAAGAGGATATTGTTCCATTGTCACATAAGTCTGGAAAATGCTTCTTTTGTAGTTTTACTTTCTTTATTCATGTTTTTAAGTCTTTTAGAAGTCTTAAAATGCTGGGCTCTTTTGCAGTAAACTGTGTTCTCTAGTTTTTCTTGTGTAGAAAAGCCAGTAACTTGCTATGGTTCAACTCTTCTAAATAACACAATTTGTGGAAGAGCAGAACTCAACTCAAACTTTTTCCTGTATTAAGAAATCGTAACATAACCTTTACTGAATGTTTTGCTGAGCACTCTGAATTATTACATGTCATCAGTATTAATTTTATGAATGTTTTCGTTTTTTTCAGTGGGGAGACCATGGTTTATGGTGCTCAAGTAAATAATTTAGGTTATATGGTTTTAAGCAGCAGACCTGGGATTCAAACACCAGTTTCTCTTGCAGGCTTAAATTCTTATGCATTATACTCTGGTATTCAAAGCTGAGGTCCCCAGACAAGCAGTGTGAGTATCACCTGGGAGCCTGTAAGAAAACTGCTTGGCCATGTTCTGCTACTGCTGCTGCTAAGTTGCTTCAGTCGTGTCTGACTCTGTGCAACCCCATAGACGGCAGCCCACCAGGCTCCCCCGTCCCTGGGATTCTCCAGACAAGAACACTGGAGTGGGTTGCCATTTCCTTCTCCAGTGCATGAAAGTGAAAAGTGAAAGTGAAATCGCTCAGTCATGTCTGACTCTTTGCAACTCCATGGACTGCAGCCCATCAGGCTCCTCCATCCATGAGATTTTCCAGGCAAGAGTACTGGAGTGGGGTGCCATTGCTTTGGCCATGTTCTACTGCACTAGAAATTTTGAGGGTGGCACCATTAATCTATGTTTTAACAAACCTTCCACGTAGATAAAATGGAGGATGCACAGTTGAATTTGAATATCAGATAACATTTTTAGTATAAAAATGTCCCTGATGTTGCTTGGGACATCACTATACTAAAAAGAAATATTTGTTATTTGTCTGCAATTCAGATTGAACTATGCGTCCTGTGTTTTCATTGCCCAGATTTCATAATCCTACCGCCAGGTGTTTATCATGTGCACTAAAGATTGAAAACCAATGTACTTCAGCATTGTGACTTTTATCGAGGTACCTTTACTCTTCAGTTAAGTGGTTGAACTAGAGAGAACTTTTTAGAAATAAGTGGTCTTTTTCTAACATCATTGCTCTCATAAGAGTAGATAGTGACAAATAGGAGGACATATTTCCTAAGAGGAATAAGTTTCAAAATGCTTAATAGATCACTGCACAGAAGAGTAGTAATGACATGTCTGATTGCAGAACACCAGGAAAAGCAGGAATTTGGGGGTAAGGAGCTAAAGTCATAGTATAGCAAAAACTCTGTTTTTCTTCACAAAATGGAAAATTTTAAAAACGACCATTTTTATTGCATGTGTTCTGAAGAAGGAAAAGGAGCATCAGAATGACTCTGACAACAAAATGACCAAGTTTAAGTTTCTGGATGAAGATGGACTTCAGCTTCACTCTTTAGTTTGCTACCATTCAAGTTTTAATCATTCTTGAAATAAACTGCACAAACCCCTGAGAGCAAGAGAAACTTTATACGTTTATATCTTGCTTATGCTCTCTTAACAGACTGAGAAAAGCATTTCCCAGCATATAGGGAACTTTGCAGAAAGATAATAAGGCTAGATCCACAATCTCCATTAGTGATTTGTAGTATTTTCATAGCTAATTGGTTGCTGCTGCTGCTGCTGCTGCTAAGTCGCTTCAGTCATGTCCGACTCTGTGCTGTCCCATAGATGGCAGCCCACCAGGCTCTGCCATCCCTGGGATTCTCCAGGCAAGAACACTGGAGTGGGTTGCCATTTCCTTCTCCAGGCTAATTGGCTATATGTCTCCAAAAGATATATTTCAGATATCAAAGCTTCCTTTTTAGTATACTGTCCCAGCCCAATTTAAAAACAAAACAATAAGACAAAGGGAAAAAGGCATCCTATGTATGACTCTGTTATCTTGACATGGCATTTTAATTTTTCCCAAGAAGCGAGTTATTTATTGAACTGAAATCAGCCAAAAGCGTATTTGCTAAATTGGCTTGCCTGAGGTTAAGTATCACAGTACAACCTCTTACCTAGTATTTTATCAAACATGGAAACTCCCAAACAATTTTAACCTAGATGCCAGTACACTATAGCAATAGAAGTAGGCCAGAATTAGTCCTAGTTGGTATCTTTCATGATTTTTGGTAAAAGAAAATCATATAGATGGATATTTTCTGGTATAAATTATTATTACTTGAAAATTCAAGTGGTGGTTTTCAGAGAAGGGTATGAGGAGGAGGAGCAGAAGGAGACTGAATTAATTTTTAATTAGCTAGATTGTTTAGACTAAGACTCAAAGTTATATATTTTAAATAGTAGTGTACTGTGGTATTAGGTTAACACAGATCTTTACTTAAAGTTAGAGGAAACCTAAACATTATGAACATAAAGTGTATTTTAATTTAACAATAAAGTTATTTCTCATAAATCACAACATTAATTTGATATTGCTCTTTGAGGGAATTTAGTGGTTTGCATTGCTTCTGCTTTGCAAACAATAATATCATTAATAAAATCCTAGTCACTGATATTAAATGGATGCAAGTTCAGTGAACTAATTAAGAATTAAAGCAGAAAATCTTTATTGTGACATTAAATCAATCCATAGTTTCAGTATGCAATATGCTAAGCACTCTGGTAATTAAAGAGCACTTAAATGAAACACATACAGATAAATTAAAAATGAATTTCACAAGCTGAAGCTTGGAATGGTGCCTTAATGGAGATATACATAAAATACATTCCATTAAAGGATATGCAATTTAGTTACTGTTTAGTTTAATACAGAAATTACTAGTGCCAACTATTGGTAAATGGTTATCATTATTCAGTCACTCATTCATACCCAACTCTTTTGTGACTTCATGGGCTGCAGCACGCCAGGTTTTGCTGTCTTTCACCATCTCCTGGAGCTTGCTCAAATCATGTCCATTGAGTCAGTGATGCCCTTCAGCCATCTTATCCTCTGTCGTCTCCTTCTCTTCCTGCATCCAATTTTTCCCAACATCAGGGTCTTTTAAATGAATCAGCTCTTGCTATCAGGTGACCAAGGTATTGGAGCTTCAGCATCAGTCTTTCTAATGAGTATTCAAGGTTGATTTCCTTTTGATCTCCTTGCACTCCAAGGGATTCTCAAGAGTTTTCACCAGACAATGCAAAAGCATCAGTTCTTCAATGCTTAACTTTCTTTATGGTAGCACTCTCACATCCATACATGACTACTGGAAAAACCATAGCTTTGACTATACAGACTTTTGTCAGCAAGTAATGCCTCTGCTTTTTAATACACTGTCTTGGTTTGTCACAGCTTTTCTTCCAAGGAGCAAGTGTCTTAATTTCATGGCTGCATTCACCATCCTCAGTGATCTTGGAGCCCAAGAAAATAAAGTCTTTCACTGTTTCCATTTTTTCGCCCTCTATATGCCATGACAAGATGGGACTGGATGCTATAAATCTTAGTTTTTTGAATGTTGAGTTTTAAGCCAGTTTTTAAACTCTCCTCTTTCACTTTCATTGAGAGGCTCTTTAGTTCCTCTTCACTTTCTGCCATAAGGGTGGTGTCATCTACGTATATGAAGTTATTGATATTTCTCCCAATGACCTTGATTCCAGCTTGTGATTCATCCAGTCCAGCATTTCACATGATATACTCTACATATAAGTTAAATAAACTGGTGACAATATGCAGGCTTGAACGCACTCCTTTCCCAATTTTGAATTAGTCTGTAGTTCCATTTTCGGTTCTACTATTTCTTTTTGACCTGCATACAGGTTTCTTGTGAGGCAGGTAAGGTGGTCTGGTATTCCCATATCTTTAAGAATTTTCCACAGTTTGTTGTGATCCATACAGTAAAAGGCTTTGGTGTAGTCAATGAAGCAGAAGTAGATGTTTTTTCTGGAACTGTCTTACTTTCTCTATGAGCCAACAGATGTTGGCAATATGATCTCTGATTCCTCTGCCTTTTCTAAATCCAGCTTGGTAAAGTATAGTATTCCAAAAGCTGTTCAATAAAGTTACGATTCAGAAATTCCAATTGAAATAGTAAGTTTTATAAAGTTGATACAGGAGTTTAAGTTATTATTTGGTTTTTAAATTAAGCTTGTGTTTTAACATATATATTTTAAGTAATTTTAAGGTAACTATTAAAATATTTGCTAACTTTGAAACCTAGGAATAATGATTCGTAATTTTTTTTGTAATTGCAGGTGTAGTTTCAAACTACAACTCTGTATTATTTTTTAAATTCCCATGAAATAAGCCTGGAAATTGTAAGCTAGTGTGCTTGTTCACTAAGTTGTGACTATAGGTCTCATGAACTGAGGTCTCCCACATTGAAGGCAGGTTCTTTACCATCTGAGCCACCAGGCAAGCTCCATTAGCTAGTGTAGTTCTCATTAAAATGTTTTGGAGAAATTTTAAAAAGAATTTCAGTGCTGTGAACTCACCCCAAACAATACAGGAGACACAAGTGATGGGCGTTCAATCCTTGGAATGGTAAGATCCTCTCGAGTAGGAAATGACAACCCACTCCAGTATGCTTGCCTGGAAAATTCCATGCACAGAGGAGGCTAGTGGCCTACGGTCCATGGGGTCACAAAGAGTCAGGCACAACTGAGTTACTGAACATGTGCTCGCACGCGCGCGCACACACACACACACACACACACACACACACGGTTATACAAACTAAACTGGCTTTCCAAAACCTTGACTCTGATGTTGAAAGGTTGCCATCCAAGGCTTTATAAAGGCAGAAAACAAGGCAAGCTGTTTCCAATTATTTAGTATGTGTCAGAATTGTCGGATATACAACCTCAGAGGCTTAATTCTGTTACCCACTGAGTGATTTACTAAGGGGGTTCTATGGTGCCTCATTTACCAAATGCTAAACATAACATTTAGAGTTCCAGAAAAACATCTATTTCTGCTTCATTGACTATGCCCAAGCCTTTGACTATGTGGATCACAATAAACTGTGGAACATTCTGAAAGAGATGGGACTACCAGACCACCTGACCTGCCTCTTGAGAAACCTATATGCAGGCCAGGAAGCGACAGTTAGAACTGGACATGGAACAACGGACTGGTTCCAAATAGGAAAAGGAGTACATCAAGGCTGTATATTGTCACTCTGCTTATTTAACTTCTAAGCAGAGTTCATCGTGAGAAACGCTGGGCTGAAAGAAGCACAAGCTGGAATCAAGATTGCTGGGAGAAATATCAATAACCTCAGATATGCAGATGACACCACCCTTATGGCAGAAAATGAAGAGGAACTAAAAAGCCTCGTGATGAAAGTGAAAGAGGAGAATGAAAAAGCTGGCTTAAAACTCAACATTTAGAAAACGAAGATGATGGCATCCAGTCCCATCACTTCATGGCAAATAGATGGGGAAACAGTAGAAACAATGGCTGACTTTATTTTTGGGAGCTCCAAAATCACTGCAGATGGTGACTGCAGCCATGAAATTAAAAGACACTTCCTCCTGGAAAGGAAAGTTATGACCAACCTAGCAGCAGCAGCTGCTGCTGCTGCTGCTGCTAAGTCGCTTCAGTCGTGTCCGACTCTGTGCGACCCCATAGATGGCAGCCCACCAGGCTCCTCTGTCCCTGGGATTCTCTTGGCAAGAATGCTGGAGTGGGTTGCCATTTCCTTCTCCAATGCATGAAAGTGAAAAGTGAACTAGACAGCATATTAAAAAGCAGAGACATTACTTTGCCAACAAAAGTCTATCTAGAGAAAGCTATGGTTTTTCCAATAGTCATGTATGGATGTGAGAGTTGGACTATAAAGATAGCTGAGTGCCTAACTGTATGCTTTTGAACTGTGGTGTTGGAGAAGTCATTTGGACTGCAAGGAGATCCAACCAGTCCATCCTAAAGCAGATCAGTCCTGAATGTTCATTGGAAGGACTGATGTTGAAGCTGAATCTCCAGTACTTCGGCCACCTGATGCAAAGAACTGACTCCTTGGAAAAGACCCTGATGCTAGGGAAGACTGAAGGAGGAAGTAGTCAGAAACAACAGAGGATAGGATGGTTGGAAGGCATCATCGACTCAATGGCATGAGTGGGTAAACTCTGGGAGTTGGTGATAGACAGGGAGGCATGATTGCTGCAGTTCATGGGCTCGAATAGAATCAGACATGACTGAGTGACTGAACTGACCTGAACTAGCTTCTCTAGTGGCTCAGATGATAAAGAATCCAAGTGTAATGCAGAGACCCTGGTTCAATCCCTGGGTAAGGAACCTCCTCTGGAAAAGCATATGGCATCCCACTTCAGTGTTCTTGCCTGGAGAATTCCACGGACAGGAGACTGGTGGGCTGCTGTCCATGGGATCACAAAGAATCAGAGACTTGTAACACTTTAACTTTCACTTTAGAAGCCAAGACCCTGGTTGACAGTCAACAGAAAACAGGTATCTCAAACCAAGGAAATGAATTCTGCCAACAACCAAATGTGTTTGGAAGAGATCCTTGAGCTCTGAAAGGAATGCAGTCCAGTCAAGATTTACCCTGTAGCCTTGTGGCACACAGAACAGAAGTCTCAGCTGAATGATGCCTAGATCTCTGACCCCTAAAAACTGGGATAATATGCGTTGTTTTAAGTCACCAAACTGTGGTAATTAGAAAACTAAGGAATGCTACCTCACCTACAAAATGTCTACCTTTTCTCACATTGCTGTTTCTACTTACAATGACTCCATATCCTATCCCTTTCTTCTGCCTCACTGACTTTTACTTATCCTATGGACTCACATCATGTGTTGCTTCTCGGAAGATGACTGTGACTTCCACCACAAAATAAATTAAGTTGCATGCCTGTCTGTTCCCATGATAATTGTATACACTTTCTTATATTTTATTTTAACGAGTTTTCATATGAGGTTCTTAAGTGAAAGAATTATTCTTATTTTAACACATTCTCTGAGTTAATATAATTTATTGAGCTTCCATAACAAATAGGAAGTTCCTATGTTTTGAATTTCAAGCAGTCCTTAAACTCCTAGCTGTATGCGAATCATATAATTTCTGAACACAGTTCTAGGCCTAATGTGTTCATATTTGCATGGGTAGGGATGTTCTGCCCAGCTAATCATTTTAGTCTTGTATTCTTAACAATCACATTCTCCAGAAATTACAGAGGCATGGAATTAGCTGTAATTTGTGAAATTGTCATACTCTCTCATTCCTTGGTGCCTTTTCAGTTTTTTCCTTTTCTTTTTAGGATAGGTATTATGCTGGGTTTTTTTTTTTTTTTAAGTCACTCCTTGTTTAAAGTTCAGCTTAAAAGTTGCTTCCTCTGAAAAGCCTTCCTCAATCCCTAGACCTTCTGATTACCACTCTACAAAACATAGCATTAATTATTCATTTATAAGTATCACTTTCCTACAGTCTATAAGATACATCTTATGTTAATTAGTCTTTGTGTTCCAAATTGATAGCATGGTACTTGAAACATAAGATACTAACATTTTTTTGAATGAATAAATAAATATCAGAGTCACATAAGTAGAAATTCCTTAGAAGAATAACTTCGAGAATCCTCCTGATTTGTAACATCAGGGATATTTCTAGAAATAGTGATGCTATAAAATGAAATGACATATGAGGCAATCTTACTCTCATTTACAAATGATTTTGATATGTGCCATATTCCCACTCTCACTTGAGCATTATTGCTTAGTGAACATCAACTGTCAAATGGGGCTTCCAAATCTTCAAGGTATTTTTGGGTATAAAACAAGTTTGGAAACTTACTATGAAGTAGTGAAGCTAATATTCATGTATGGTTCATGGAAATTCATTACATCACTTTGGTTATGATCTCAATCACAGCCACTGGCAAATTTCTTCATAGAAGATAATTACTAGTAAATTAATTAATTAGAGAACTCTTCATGTTCTTAACGCCAGGAAGTACATTGAAAATGATTTATCTTTTAATGTGTTTTATACTTTGTACCAAGATCGTGTTGGAACAATTATAAGATGTAAGATTGAAGGGATAAGAAAGAATTTTTTTAAATGTGAAATAAAATCAAAGTAATAAACTTTAATTATGCTTTCTATTCACAAATATTAAACCAAGTTTCTCTCTAAATTCTAGCTGAAAATATCTAGAAAGACCTGTAATTGTAACCCTAGCTTAAATTACATATTTGTCATAGGACTAGTTTCAGATCTAATAAGCATTATTTTGTCATTGTTTATATTTAAGATCACAAAACATGTTGAAGAGATATGTATATAAAGTTATCAATAACTTCACTGCTCTCTTTAGTGTCATTATACTTACTATATTTGGCCTTTAACTGCATGGTATCATATTACAGTCAGGATGTTCAAAGAAAATATGCTCATATCTCCCCAATATGCTTATATCAAAGGATATTTAAGTGTCTAATACATTCTAACCTGATATTTACATCACACAAAACTATCTCACATTACATACTAATTAACAATATTTATTGATCTTTTATAGAGTAATTGTGGATG
>SJYX01018578.1:57781-69888 GCA_006410675.1 Oreotragus oreotragus | reverse complement strand
TTTTGCTTTTTTGCTTTTCTTTTCCATGGGGATGGTCTTTCTCCCTGTCTCCTATACAGTGTCACGAACCTCATTCCATAGTTCATCAGGCACTCTATCTATCAGATCTAGGCCCTTAAATCTATTTCTCACTTCCACTATATAATCATAAGGGATTTTATTTAGGTCATACCTGAATGGTCTAGCGGTTTTCCCTGCTTTCTTCAATTTAAGTCTGAATTTCATACCCCAATTCTGGGGTTTCAGTTTGAAAAAAAAAAAATTCCCCAGATTCAGTCATTTTTGGTGTCATATTACCTATGGCGGTGGGACTGCTATCATGAGCAGTCTAGCTTTGAAGGCTGACTTGATTTGGAAGATGCCAAAGGTTAAAATTTCCTGCTGATGCCCAGAAAGCCACCTATTTATGAAGGACAGCTAAGAAAAACTCTAAATGTTCTTAATACATTGCAATGCTTTCAGTCTTTTAAAATGAAAGAACATTAAATTGTATTAATGTTATGTATGATATTTATGATAATAGTTGGTATATAAACCTGTTTTTAATATTGTTTTGCTTTGTTCTATTTTCCTGCATGGTATTTCCAAAGGTAGTCAATTTTGATTAGCTGTGGAGATGAAAGTATTGCCTCAACTCAGGTATCTAAAACAGCATTATAAAGCACAGACTTAATAGACGAACACTATTATAAGGTTTTTTTTTTTTTGGCTATGACTGGGGCAACCCAGGGCTAGCATGTGAACACTTTCCCTGCTCCTTTCCTAGCATTCTGTGTCCAGTTCATTTAGGTTTGCTGCTGAGTACATTTCTACAATGTATTCTGCACAAGACACCATATGAGTGGGTAAGGGACTGTGTCAGAAAGATGTCTTTTCCTAAAATACCCATGCTGAGACAGCCAGTCTCTAGTTTGCATGGAGGCCTCCATAGACTGGTAGTAAGCCTTGATCATAGTGTTAAAAAATAATTTCCCCAACCAGGAGTAGTTCAATTTTAAAAGGAGTTCTCAAAGACCACAAAGAAATCCAGGATCATATAGACTTCTCTAAGAATGGAGAACAATGAGTTAAAAGTTTGAGATGACTTTTTCTTCCAATTCATCTCAAATTATATCACCTGGGCAGGCAGCTGCCTATTTTAGCTACTCAGATACAACCCTCTTAGAGGAGAAATTAGCTGTGGAGAACAGGGAAGCACTCTTATTTAACTGCTCAGTAATCAGGTAATCTTCTCTGAGTAATCAGAAGTTGGTTATAAAGTAATTTGGCAACTAATGACTATGATGTTTTGGAGAATCAAGGTATCTTTAGCTCATGACAAATTTAGCTCTCTGTGTCTGATGTCAGCAAGAAGTCATACTTGTAAGTATATGAAGACTTTCTAGATCGTCATCAGGGAAAAGAGTGGCGGTGGAGGAGAAGGTGAGCAGGGATTGGTATGATATTAAAATCATTACAGCATCCTGGCTCCTGAAACAATCTAGAGACCAACAGCATTTATTCATGTCACCTCATCTGCCAGCTCTGTAGACATATTGTCAAGTTACTGCATGGATACTAGCAGTGAGAGAGAGCATTAGAGATTTTTGGAAATACATAAATAAATTTGAGAATAAATGATGAAAATAATTATCCTTAACTTTCCAATTCATTAACTTCTTATTAGGGTTATTAATAAGTTGAATTGTCAAAAAAAATTTGAGGTAGCTTACAAAACAGCACAAAATAGAAATAAAATCAAATGAGAATGAAAATCAATTAAGGAAAAGCAGAAATATAATGGTTAAGAGATCCCAGGTCAGCATTTCAGGAAGTTTAATGAATTAAATGTCAGTGTGCAGTTATCTGCATTTTAGTGTCTGCCTTTCCACATCATCCTGTGCCTAATTATTACTCACCCCAGGCAGCAATTACCACCAGGACTTTTTTAATTTTAAAAAAATTCTAATTTAAAACTTAATTGTAACATGAAGTAAAATCTAGCATTTAAAAATATCATGTGTGTTGGTCATTTGTGTCTGACTCTTTGCAACCCCATGGGCTATAGCCTGCCAGGCTCCTCTGTCCATGGAATTCTCCAGGCAAGAATACTGGAGTGGGTTGCCATTTCCTTCTCTGGGGGATCTTCCCAACCCAAGAATTGAACCTGGGTCTCCTACATTGCTGGCGAAGGCACTGGCAACTCACTCCAGTACTCTTGCCTGGAAAATCCCATGGACGGAGGAACCTGGTAGACTGCAGTCCATGAGGTCACTAAGAGTCAGACACGACTGAGCGACTTCACTTTCACTTTTCACTTTCATGCGTTGGATAAGGAAATGGCAACCCACTCCAGTGTTCTTGCCTGGAGAATCCCAGGGATGGGGGAGCCTGCTGGGCTGCCATCTATGGGGTTGCGCAGAGTTGGACATGACTGAAGGGACTTAGCAGCAGCAGCAGCAGCAACTCCTATATTGCGGGCAGATTCTTCACTCAGGATTCTTATGAGCAAAGTAAGTAGGCAAAGACAAAGGATGCTGGAAGACAGGTTTGGTTGGTCTTCTGTCAGCATTCATGGGATACAGGTATTATAGGTAACCTTAATAATGAAAATCTCACAAGTATATGGAAAAATGAAACTTCAGGAGCATAAGAAAGTAGAATAGAAAAAAAAAATATCACCAAGAAACTTAAATCCAGAATAATTTAAGAAGTATTGAAGTCAATGGGTTTATCTTTATAGTTATTAGCATGGCTCAGAAGAATGAGTACTGGACACTAGCCAGGTAATCTTGTTACAGTTCCTGGGTCTCCCAAGGCTTCCCTCATAGCTCTAAATTTGTTGGTAAAGCATCTGCCTGCAATGCAGGAGACCCTGGTTCAATTCCTGGGTCAGGGAAGATCTGCTAGAGAAGGGCTAGGCTACCCATTCCAGTATTCTTGGGCTAACCTAGAGAATTCCATGGACTGTTGAATGACTCTTGGAACGTCCCTTGCCTTCATTCTCTTCATCTGTAAATTAAAGGATGAACTAGATGCTCTCTGCTCGCCCTTCAAGCATTGACTCTACTGTAATTATTGAATACTCTGTAGTTTAGCCCTGCTAGATATTAAAACTTAAGGGGATTAAATAGGTGATAAAGATGTCATTTTTATTCATTGAGGTTGACTAGACAATAAGTTGTCTTGGAACAACTGCCTAACCATTTACAGAAATGTAAAGAGATTTATTCTTATCCAACTGTTTACATAAAATTTAATTCTAAATGGACTAAAGTTTTAAATATACTAAAGAAAGAAGGGAGGGGAGATATAGACCAGTGACAAAAATCTTTTAAAAAACATTTGCAGTCATATGACCTTTGGGTACATATCTCAAGAAATTTAGATCCTATAAAGAAAAAAACTAGATGCAACTTATACCTATTAATACAAATTAAAGACAGTACTTCTGTATTTATACAGAAGTTGTTTTGTATATTATATATATATTATTTATATGTTATATATATATGTTATTTATATATTATACAGTTGATAATGCCATAAATAAAGACAAATAATAAACTAATGAAGCTATTTGGAAAAGAATGTGGTAGAAGGTTAATTTCTTTTATACAAAGTTCTCACAGATCAATAGCAAGAGATGAACAAGTCAAGAGAAAAATGGTCAAAGGACATTAACAGTTCATAGAAAGAGCAAAATACAAATGAATATTTGACAAGTTGCTCAGCCTTATTCACAAGGAATAGCATCCAGATTCCACTTTTATCTATAAGATGGACAAAAATTGAAATTTTTGAAAAATTAAAAATATTTAATAGGACCTCCTGTTGGAGGAAACAGATATTCTCATGTATTGTTGATATCAGTCCTTTTCTCTTAAGGCCAATTTAGCAATAACTATCAAAATGTTAGATACAGATACTTTCAGATTTAGTATTCCAGTTGAAAATATTTATTCTGTAGTCAATTTAATGAACTATTTGTGTACATAATTCTACTTGTTATACTAAATTTATATTTTTATTAACCTTTTAAATTAATAGGATAAATTTTGAATATAACAAAATGAGCTATTTATAGTTCTTGCCTTTGGAGAGGACTGAGAGACAGGGGGCGTTAAATTTATATTTTATATCATTTTATTCTATCCTAAATAATATTTTTACCAAGATTGGGTAAATGTTACATTTTCAAATAGTTTAAAATTTTAATAGTAAGTGAGTGTCCTATATGGACAAGGAAATGGCAACCCACTCCGGTATACTTGCCTGGAGAATCCCATGGACAGAGGAGCCTGGCAGGCCATGGCCCATAGGGTCGCAGAGAGTGAAACACGACTGAAGCGATTAAGCATGCAGGCATGAGTGTCCTAAAGAGGTTGTGGAAAGAGTGATGATAAAGCTAAAAATATACTTAAGAAAAACTCAAGTTCATCTGCTGTCCTAAATTGAAAATGGTAGTTAAAAAAATATAGCAGTATAAATGATCTTTTAGAAAATAATACAAGCTCATATGACAAAAATGACAGTCTCTAGAGTTTCTGAAAATTGTGTGCCTCACTTACTGTACCAAAACCCTAAAGGATTCTTCTGTATAATATAAAATGAGATTGATATCCTACATTTTTTCATGCAGAATTCAATGCCTTTTATTTTATGAATTTCTTCACACATAAAGTGCCTTTAGATATTTTTTTTAACGGTGGATGACAAGCAGTATCATTTACACAAATGCTGAGCTATTCAAAAAGTGAAATTCCTATTAATATAGTTTACCAGTTCTGTGTAAAAACTGCCATAGTACTTGTAACTATAATTTTGGTTGTTGGTTAGTAATTGAAAGCCTTCTTATGTATAGACTTTTTAAAAGTAAAAATTAACCTCCTAAGAGCAGCTAGTCAAATGATATTTTTATAATGAGATGATTTTTTTTAAATAGAGAAAAATAAGATCAAATAAACAGAAGTTGTTTGCTTTTTTCTTCTTTATCTTCCCAAGGAAGACTAAGGGCCACAGAGGATGTGGCATACATAATACAGTTTGAATACTGTAATAGATACAAAAGGAAGACTCTATCTCTCTCAAATTGATTTTAGGAAACAAATTTAGGAAATAAGTTATGAAAATTGAACTCATAATTTATAGTTGAATCTTTTCTATTACCTAATATGGAATATATTTCTTTGTAAGGAGTATTTATTAGTTTTTAAAATATGTAAATTAAGGAAATGGTGAAAAATTTCAAAGATACTCTTTTAAGTTATAAACCTAAAAACCATATGTAAAAATAATATAAGGGTAAAATATTTCAAAACCAGAAACAAACTGGAAAGAAACTATATACAACCCCTCAAAAAAGGTCCAGAATTGGGTAAAGGAAACTTCATTCAGATTTAAAGTTGCTTTTAAAGCATGCTAGAAGTTTGAACCAGTTTTTTTAGACAGTATGTATTCTACATACTAGCTCTTGAGTTAATTCTCTATGATTTCACCGACTGCCCACATTTTTTTACATTTAGTTCTTCATACTTGGCCCTTTTATCAGCATACCCATACTGTTCCACCTCATGTCCTTCCAGCAAACCTAGTTTTGAAAGACTACATGAGACAGCTAATTCAGAGTAGGTATTAAAATTTTTAGCTACAAGAAACCTACACTTTAAAAAGATCTAAGAACTGAGTACCCTGAAAGTAAAATGCATTTACTGCTTTTCATGTTAAAGCAGACCTGTGTTGTATCTGTGTATGTCTCTGTGTGTCTGCATGTGAGTTGGTCTCATGTGGGACATCCCAGAACACTCTAATAAATTTTTATTTCTGCATCTAAAAAAATAAAAATTAATCAAAGTGTAGATTTTTATTAAAGTTTTACTTCTGGGGAACATAATACAGAATGGAAAATATTTCTGAATATCTAGTTCTTGATGTAAAATATTCTCATTCTTAAAATAAATATTTTTCTAAATCAGTGCTATCAAAAATGTGAAAATAATTAGAATTTAATATCAGCCGCTGTGCTATATTCACTTAATTACTAAAATAAAGTGAAAACAGACACATTAACTACAAAAAAGAGGACAATTCAACAAAACTGAAACCATGACTAATGTATGGAGAGTTAAGAAAGACTATTGGCATAGATGAGATTAAATTCCTTTTATTCTCACAGTATCTATATACTGAAAAAATGTGTTTAGCTATAATAAGAACTTTTATTCATAGATAAAACATATTAGTAGTAGAAACCCTAAAGTATTAAAGTTATATTCGTTAAAAATGATTATAGTAATTATTCTAGGAATTGAAAAGGAGACATTTAATATTCTCACTAATTTCTTAATTAGGGAAAGTTATGATCAAAGGAAAAAATATGTCTCTCTTCTTAGTTAATCAAAACAACCTAAGAAGAATGATCAATGAAATTACAAATTTCTTAAAGATAATAATGATAAGGATAATATTTAGTATGATTTAAAAAGCAAATAATTTCAAACTAGAAAATAGTAATGACCCCTGATTCTACTTGGTGATTTACTTTTTTGTGTTTTGTTTTGCTTTTGAAGAGCAATGTTCTTTAATGGTATTAGAACAATAAATTCCCTATGCTGTTCATTCCATCCTTGATTTTACATTTACACTGAATTTGTGATGGTATGAGATGACAAGTAACTAAGTCATCAGTGACAGAACATGATTCCTCAAGAATAAAAACAATCTAAAACAATTTCAGATTATGAAAATTAATACTGATTTTGTTATTTACAATTATTCCAAAATCAAAGATAAACCTACTGGGCAGCCTACATAGTTTACTTTTTTTTTAATAATATTTATTTATTTTTGGCTCTGGTGGTCTTTGTTGCTGCCTACTAGGAGGTCCACTAGACAGCCTACATATTTTATTTAAAAATAAAAAACTTATTTATCTTTGGCTGTGCTTGGTCTTCATTGACGCATGCAGACTTCCTCTAGTTGCAGAGGGGGCTACTCTTCAGTTGCGGTCACCATCTTTTCATTGCCGTGGACTCTTATTGCACAGCATGGGGTCTGGGGCATGCAGTCTTCAGTTGTTGTGGCTCACAGTTTCAGAGCACAGGCTCAGTAGTTGTGGTGCATGGGCTTAGCTGCCCCACAGCGTGTGGAATCTTCCTGGACCAGGGATCAAACCTGTGTCCCCTGCTTTGGCAGGCAGACTCCTGACCTCTGGACCACCAGGGAAGTCCCATAGTTTATTTTTTAGAAGAAGACATTAAAAAGTAACAAATGGAGCTGAGATATACCAAGTTTCTATCTTCCCACTAGATAAGAGATGTTGAGTACATACATGAAAATAAATATAGAAAGTTCAACCAGAGTTCTGAAGATAGCAAATGAATAAAAATAGGAAAAGGAGATCTGTGGGGAAAAGTCAAGGAAAATGTACTTCTAGAAGAGAAAGCACAGGGACAAGTTAATAATGCTCTTCCAGTATATTGGAGGCTATTCAACAGGGCTGCTGACCAGCTGTTCCTAATCTTCCTTGAAATCATAAGTTGGAAGGGGTCAAAATTGTAATTTAACAGATTTAGATCAAGGAAGAGGTGAGGACAACAGAGGAGGAACAAAGGGCTGGTCCCAAAGAATATCCCAAGTTCTACAGCACCAAGAAGTAGGCTTGCTTTAATTTTTTGTTCATAAAGGTAAGATCATCTCTTTAAACAATTTTTTTCATTGATCACTTATTTTTCTCCTTTTAAAATATTAAAAATATGTAAAATGAAAACTTACAAGATTATATCATCCTATTTTAAAGACAACTGCAAAGTGAGAGACAGTAAAAGGCACAGTGGTTAAGAACATGGACTATGGATTCAGACATTCGTAGCTTTGAATCCAGGTTTACCACTTTCTACCTGAGTGATCTTGGATCTCATTCCTCTAATCTTTAGTTTATGGATATATGCAAAGTAGAATTATTGTAGCATATTGGNGAAAAGACTGATGCTGGGAGGGATTGGGGGCAGGAGGAGAAGGTGACGACAGAGGATGAGATGGCTGGGTGACATCACTGACTCAATGGACGTGAGTCTGAGTGAACTCCGGGAGTTGGTGATGGACAGGGAGGCCTGGTGTGCTGCAATTCATGGGGTCCCAAAGAGTTGGACATGACTGAGCGACTGAACTGAACTGAACTGAAACATAAAGTGGGGATGTAAAACTTGGTCTCTAGACATGAGAATCTGACAGTCCATGAGGGGATAGAAACTTAGTATATATGTAATAACACAGAATGCTATGTATAATTGAGTTTTCAATGTGTAGTATTGTCCAGAGAAGGCAATGGCACCCCACTCCAGTACTCTTGCCTGGAAAATCCCAGGTCAGAGGAGCCTGGTAGGCTGTAGTCCATGGAGTTGCTAAGAGTCGGACACGACTGAGCGACTTCACTTTCACTTTTCACTTTCATACATTGGAGAAGGAAGTGGCAACCCACTCCAGTGTTCTTGCCTGGAGAATCCCAAGGATGGCAGGGCCTGGTGGGCTTCCCTTTATGGGGTTGCACAGGATCCGACATGACTGAAGTGACTTAGCAGCAGCAGCAGCAGAATTGTCAGTATGTGCTGTTGGAATTCAAAAGAGATGGTAATCAGTGGAGGCTAGTTTAATCAAGGGTGGTCTGAGGGGAAAGGTAAAAGTGATTAGCACAGAGGTGTTATGTGGGACTAAGTAGCATTTTTAAGGGATACAGTTCAGAGGTAGAATCATGGAGAGTCAGAGTTGGGTGTTAGCATCTGTGAAGACACAGGGAAAGTGATAAAAGAGGAGTCATTCCAAGAGGATAGAGAAAACAAACACCAGGATAGGGCAATAGCAGGTACTAGGTAGGATAACTCACCAAGGAAGAGAAGATTCAAGGAACAGTAGAATGCCAGTGATATCAAATGTAGCTGAAATACAGAGGCAATTGTATGAAAGATAAAGAGAAAAAAATATCAGGTATAGGGTAGAGCCTCTTGATGAGAGTGAAAGAGGAGAATGAAACTCAACATTCAAAAAACTAAGATCATGCCATCCAGTCCCTTCACTTCATGGCAAATAGAAGGGAAAAAAAATGCAAGCTGTGACATATTTTATTTTCTTGTGCTCCAAAATCACTGCAGATGGTAACTGCTGCCATGAAATTAAAAGACTTTTAGAAAGGAAAGCTATGATGAACCTAGACAGCATACTGAAAACAGAGACATCATTTTGCCAACAAAAGTCCGTATAGCCAAAGCTATGGTTTTTCCATTAGAAATGTACAAATGTGAGAGTTGGACCATAAAGAAGGCTGAGTGCCGAAGAATGATGCTTTTGAATTGTGGTGTCAGAGAAGGCTCTTGAGAGTCCCGTGGACTTCAAGGAGATCACACCAGTCAAACCTGAAGGAAATCAATCCTGAATATTCATTGGAAGGACTAATGCTGAAGCTGAAGATCCAATACTTTAGCCACATGACGGGAAGAGCCAACTCATTGGAAAAGACCCTGATGCTGGGAAAGATTGAAAACAAAAGGAGAAGAGGGCCACAGAGGATGAGATGCTTAGATAGCCTCAGTAATTCAATGGACATGAATTGAGCAAATTCTAGAAGATAGTGGAGGACAGAGGATCCTGGTGTGATACAGCCCATGGAGTCACAGAGTTGGACACGACTTAGTGACTGAGAGAAGTCGCTCAGTCGTGTCCAACCCTTTGTGACCCCACAAGCTATACAATCCATGGAGTTCTCCAGGCCAGAATACTGGAGTGGGTAGCCTTTCCCTTCTCCAGGGGATCTTCCCAACCCAGGGATTGAACCCAGGTCTCCTGCATTGCAGGTGGATTCTTTACCAGCTGAGCCACAAGGGAAGGCCCTTAGTGACTAGACATCAAAAAGAGTATTCTAGGATAACATAGAATATAAAGAATATGCTAAAGAAGACTATAATGCTATTTATTCTTTTCCTGGAGGGGTGGGAGAGGGGTGTGTGCATGGAACAAGCCTTAGAGATAATGTATGATTCCAGCTAGATCGTCCAGCTCATGGCAAAGATCCTGGCTTATGCCACAGACAAGTGTCAAAAATGTGTATGTATATGCTTCATGTATAATGTGTGCAATCATTTTTCTGAAAATATTCTCTATGGAATTCTGAGTTATCTATCTTTGTATCCCTATGGTGCCTAGAGCGGGCATAGATCATCAATATGCAGTGAAATCTTAAGGAATGAGAAAAGTCATAACCATAATTGGTGATTACAGATTGTTTAAGTCTCTGCCAACAGTCCCATTCTCTTGAATGACTTCTCTCAGAAAATGATCAACTAATCAAGACCTATACATTATAATCAGTATAAATAGCACCAAAAGAATGTTCATGTTATATGTGTTGAGTATTATCAGTTCTGTACACCACTTCAATCGATTTTCATTTTGAAAATGTAGTAAGTCTAAAATATATTTTCTATTTTATTAAATATATGCATTTATTTAATAATTTTTTTAAAATATCATTTTTTAAATCTTTAAGTGCTTACTATGTGTTAGTATGTCTGCAAGCATTAGGTTCGCAGAGTAGAGAATATCAAGACTTCCTTGCCCCTGAGGAATTCTTAGCCTGAAGCAGAGATAGACTTTGCAGTCTTCTACCCTGAAATTTTGAGCAGTATATATTTCATCAAAATGTGAGGAAATAAATAGCTATATGAGAATACAATTTTGTTATCCGTCCATAATATTTCTTAGTTATTGCTCTTTTATTTTAAAAAGTTAGTTCCACTAGGAATTGAGCTGCTCCATTAAATGCCTTTCAAATGTGGCTTGCTAAGTGATTGTTTCTGTCTTGGTAGGACTTCAATTAAGCTATTTGAAAAAGCAGAGGAAACTGCTAATAAAGCCTCACTTCAGTATATTTACTTTCTGCTTTCTTGTATTGTAAATTCAGTTCCCAGCCGGGAATTCAGCTTCCAATGAAATGTTATTGAAATTTACTTTTCCTCTCCTCTGTTATCAAGTCCAACATTTCCCTTGATTGTAGGAATGATGCGGGTAGAACATTTTGAAAATGATGTGAACCGTGTCTAAGTGCTATTTAACAAGACATTATTTCATATGTGGTTGAAACTCTCTGGGCACTGACAGAGGAAATAAAGACCTTCCACTGTCACCATCGAATCTGGGCCTGTGTCACAGAGATGAGGCTGAGCCACCACAGAGACCCACAGTAAAATGAGCTGGCAGGCTATTTGTAAAAAATATTGACAGTGTAAAAACACTTGCCAGAACTAATTGCAAGGTCATGCCATACGGAAATTCAGAGGCCCAAATAGGTGACAGATTCTGAGCAGATCCCGATCCCTGGGTTGAGAAATCCTCTAGAAAAAGGAAAGGCTACCCACTCTAGTATTCTCGCCTTGAGAATTCCGTGGACTGTAAAATCCATGGGGTTGCAAAGAGTCAAACATGACTGAGTGACTTTCACTTCACTGCACTTCACTGAGCAGATCCACTGGAATTAAAGAGAAACACGGAGATAATCCTAAAGAAGCTAAAGCATTTTGGTTCAGTTCAGTTCAGTCGCTCAGTCATGTCCAACTCTTTGCGACCCCATGAATTGCAGCACACCAGGCCTCCCTGTCAATCGCCAACTCCCGGAGTTCACTCAGACTCACGTCCATCAAGTCAGTGATGCCATCCAGCCATCTCATCCTCTGTCGTCACCTTCTCCTCCTGCCCCCAATCCCTCCCAGCATCAGAGTCTTTTCCAATGAGTCAACACTTCACATGAGGTGGCCAAAGTACTGGAGTTTCAGCTTTAACACCATTCCTTCCAAAGAAATCCCAGGGCTGATCTCCTTCAGAATGGACTGGTTGGATCTCCTTGCAGTCCAAGGGACTCTCAAGAGTCTTCTCCAAAACCACAGTTCAAAAGCATCAATTCTTTGGTGCTCAGCCTTCTTCACAGTCCAACTCTCACATCCATACATGACTACAGAAAAAACCATATCCTTGACTAGACGGACCTTACTCGACAAAGTAATGTCTCTGCTTTTGAATATGCTATCTAGGTTGGTCTTAACTTTTCTTCCAAGGAGTAAGCGTCTTCTAATTTCATGGCTGCA
>SJYX01018578.1:29501-52946 GCA_006410675.1 Oreotragus oreotragus | reverse complement strand
GGAGGAACCTGGTAGACTGCAGTCCATGAGGTCACTAAGAGTCAGACACGACTGAGCGACTTCACTTTCACTTTTCACTTTCATGCGTTGGATAAGGAAATGGCAACCCACTCCAGTGTTCTTGCCTGGAGAATCCCAGGGATGGGGGAGCCTGCTGGGCTGCCATCTATGGGGTTGCGCAGAGTTGGACATGACTGAAGGGACTTAGCAGCAGCAGCAGCAGCAACTCCTATATTGCGGGCAGATTCTTCACTCAGGATTCTTATGAGCAAAGTAAGTAGGCAAAGACAAAGGATGCTGGAAGACAGGTTTGGTTGGTCTTCTGTCAGCATTCATGGGATACAGGTATTATAGGTAACCTTAATAATGAAAATCTCACAAGTATATGGAAAAATGAAACTTCAGGAGCATAAGAAAGTAGAATAGAAAAAAAAAATATCACCAAGAAACTTAAATCCAGAATAATTTAAGAAGTATTGAAGTCAATGGGTTTATCTTTATAGTTATTAGCATGGCTCAGAAGAATGAGTACTGGACACTAGCCAGGTAATCTTGTTACAGTTCCTGGGTCTCCCAAGGCTTCCCTCATAGCTCTAAATTTGTTGGTAAAGCATCTGCCTGCAATGCAGGAGACCCTGGTTCAATTCCGGGGTCAGGGAAGATCTGCTAGAGAAGGGCTAGGCTACCCATTCCAGTATTCTTGGGCTAACCTAGAGAATTCCATGGACTGTTGAATGACTCTTGGAACGTCCCTTGCCTTCATTCTCTTCATCTGTAAATTAAAGGATGAACTAGATGCTCTCTGCTCGCCCTTCAAGCATTGACTCTACTGTAATTATTGAATACTCTGTAGTTTAGCCCTGCTAGATATTAAAACTTAAGGGGATTAAATAGGTGATAAAGATGTCATTTTTATTCATTGAGGTTGACTAGACAATAAGTTGTCTTGGAACAACTGCCTAACCATTTACAGAAATGTAAAGAGATTTATTCTTATCCAACTGTTTACATAAAATTTAATTCTAAATGGACTAAAGTTTTAAATATACTAAAGAAAGAAGGGAGGGGAGATATAGACCAGTGACAAAAATCTTTTAAAAAACATTTGCAGTCATATGACCTTTGGGTACATATCTCAAGAAATTTAGATCCTATAAAGAAAAAAACTAGATGCAACTTATACCTATTAATACAAATTAAAGACAGTACTTCTGTATTTATACAGAAGTTGTTTTGTATATTATATATATATTATTTATATGTTATATATATATGTTATTTATATATTATACAGTTGATAATGCCATAAATAAAGACAAATAATAAACTAATGAAGCTATTTGGAAAAGAATGTGGTAGAAGGTTAATTTCTTTTATACAAAGTTCTCACAGATCAATAGCAAGAGATGAACAAGTCAAGAGAAAAATGGTCAAAGGACATTAACAGTTCATAGAAAGAGCAAAATACAAATGAATATTTGACAAGTTGCTCAGCCTTATTCACAAGGAATAGCATCCAGATTCCACTTTTATCTATAAGATGGACAAAAATTGAAATTTTTGAAAAATTAAAAATATTTAATAGGACCTCCTGTTGGAGGAAACAGATATTCTCATGTATTGTTGATATCAGTCCTTTTCTCTTAAGGCCAATTTAGCAATAACTATCAAAATGTTAGATACAGATACTTTCAGATTTAGTATTCCAGTTGAAAATATTTATTCTGTAGTCAATTTAATGAACTATTTGTGTACATAATTCTACTTGTTATACTAAATTTATATTTTTATTAACCTTTTAAATTAATAGGATAAATTTTGAATATAACAAAATGAGCTATTTATAGTTCTTGCCTTTGGAGAGGACTGAGAGACAGGGGGCGTTAAATTTATATTTTATATCATTTTATTCTATCCTAAATAATATTTTTACCAAGATTGGGTAAATGTTACATTTTCAAATAGTTTAAAATTTTAATAGTAAGTGAGTGTCCTATATGGACAAGGAAATGGCAACCCACTCCGGTATACTTGCCTGGAGAATCCCATGGACAGAGGAGCCTGGCAGGCCATGGCCCATAGGGTCGCAGAGAGTGAAACACGACTGAAGCGATTAAGCATGCAGGCATGAGTGTCCTAAAGAGGTTGTGGAAAGAGTGATGATAAAGCTAAAAATATACTTAAGAAAAACTCAAGTTCATCTGCTGTCCTAAATTGAAAATGGTAGTTAAAAAAATATAGCAGTATAAATGATCTTTTAGAAAATAATACAAGCTCATATGACAAAAATGACAGTCTCTAGAGTTTCTGAAAATTGTGTGCCTCACTTACTGTACCAAAACCCTAAAGGATTCTTCTGTATAATATAAAATGAGATTGATATCCTACATTTTTTCATGCAGAATTCAATGCCTTTTATTTTATGAATTTCTTCACACATAAAGTGCCTTTAGATATTTTTTTTAACGGTGGATGACAAGCAGTATCATTTACACAAATGCTGAGCTATTCAAAAAGTGAAATTCCTATTAATATAGTTTACCAGTTCTGTGTAAAAACTGCCATAGTACTTGTAACTATAATTTTGGTTGTTGGTTAGTAATTGAAAGCCTTCTTATGTATAGACTTTTTAAAAGTAAAAATTAACCTCCTAAGAGCAGCTAGTCAAATGATATTTTTATAATGAGATGATTTTTTTTAAATAGAGAAAAATAAGATCAAATAAACAGAAGTTGTTTGCTTTTTTCTTCTTTATCTTCCCAAGGAAGACTAAGGGCCACAGAGGATGTGGCATACATAATACAGTTTGAATACTGTAATAGATACAAAAGGAAGACTCTATCTCTCTCAAATTGATTTTAGGAAACAAATTTAGGAAATAAGTTATGAAAATTGAACTCATAATTTATAGTTGAATCTTTTCTATTACCTAATATGGAATATATTTCTTTGTAAGGAGTATTTATTAGTTTTTAAAATATGTAAATTAAGGAAATGGTGAAAAATTTCAGATACTCTTTTAAGTTATAAACCTAAAAACCATATGTAAAAATAATATAAGGGTAAAATATTTCAAAACCAGAAACAAACTGGAAAGAAACTATATACAACCCCTCAAAAAAGGTCCAGAATTGGGTAAAGGAAACTTCATTCAGATTTAAAGTTGCTTTTAAAGCATGCTAGAAGTTTGAACCAGTTTTTTTAGACAGTATGTATTCTACATACTAGCTCTTGAGTTAATTCTCTATGATTTCACCGACTGCCCACATTTTTTTACATTTAGTTCTTCATACTTGGCCCTTTTATCAGCATACCCATACTGTTCCACCTCATGTCCTTCCAGCAAACCTAGTTTTGAAAGACTACATGAGACAGCTAATTCAGAGTAGGTATTAAAATTTTTAGCTACAAGAAACCTACACTTTAAAAAGATCTAAGAACTGAGTACCCTGAAAGTAAAATGCATTTACTGCTTTTCATGTTAAAGCAGACCTGTGTTGTATCTGTGTATGTCTCTGTGTGTCTGCATGTGAGTTGGTCTCATGTGGGACATCCCAGAACACTCTAATAAATTTTTATTTCTGCATCTAAAAAAATAAAAATTAATCAAAGTGTAGATTTTTATTAAAGTTTTACTTCTGGGGAACATAATACAGAATGGAAAATATTTCTGAATATCTAGTTCTTGATGTAAAATATTCTCATTCTTAAAATAAATATTTTTCTAAATCAGTGCTATCAAAAATGTGAAAATAATTAGAATTTAATATCAGCCGCTGTGCTATATTCACTTAATTACTAAAATAAAGTGAAAACAGACACATTAACTACAAAAAAGAGGACAATTCAACAAAACTGAAACCATGACTAATGTATGGAGAGTTAAGAAAGACTATTGGCATAGATGAGATTAAATTCCTTTTATTCTCACAGTATCTATATACTGAAAAAATGTGTTTAGCTATAATAAGAACTTTTATTCATAGATAAAACATATTAGTAGTAGAAACCCTAAAGTATTAAAGTTATATTCGTTAAAAATGATTATAGTAATTATTCTAGGAATTGAAAAGGAGACATTTAATATTCTCACTAATTTCTTAATTAGGGAAAGTTATGATCAAAGGAAAAAATATGTCTCTCTTCTTAGTTAATCAAAACAACCTAAGAAGAATGATCAATGAAATTACAAATTTCTTAAAGATAATAATGATAAGGATAATATTTAGTATGATTTAAAAAGCAAATAATTTCAAACTAGAAAATAGTAATGACCCCTGATTCTACTTGGTGATTTACTTTTTTGTGTTTTGTTTTGCTTTTGAAGAGCAATGTTCTTTAATGGTATTAGAACAATAAATTCCCTATGCTGTTCATTCCATCCTTGATTTTACATTTACACTGAATTTGTGATGGTATGAGATGACAAGTAACTAAGTCATCAGTGACAGAACATGATTCCTCAAGAATAAAAACAATCTAAAACAATTTCAGATTATGAAAATTAATACTGATTTTGTTATTTACAATTATTCCAAAATCAAAGATAAACCTACTGGGCAGCCTACATAGTTTACTTTTTTTTTAATAATATTTATTTATTTTTGGCTCTGGTGGTCTTTGTTGCTGCCTACTAGGAGGTCCACTAGACAGCCTACATATTTTATTTAAAAATAAAAAACTTATTTATCTTTGGCTGTGCTTGGTCTTCATTGACGCATGCAGACTTCCTCTAGTTGCAGAGGGGGCTACTCTTCAGTTGCGGTCACCATCTTTTCATTGCCGTGGACTCTTATTGCACAGCATGGGGTCTGGGGCATGCAGTCTTCAGTTGTTGTGGCTCACAGTTTCAGAGCACAGGCTCAGTAGTTGTGGTGCATGGGCTTAGCTGCCCCACAGCGTGTGGAATCTTCCTGGACCAGGGATCAAACCTGTGTCCCCTGCTTTGGCAGGCAGACTCCTGACCTCTGGACCACCAGGGAAGTCCCATAGTTTATTTTTTAGAAGAAGACATTAAAAAGTAACAAATGGAGCTGAGATATACCAAGTTTCTATCTTCCCACTAGATAAGAGATGTTGAGTACATACATGAAAATAAATATAGAAAGTTCAACCAGAGTTCTGAAGATAGCAAATGAATAAAAATAGGAAAAGGAGATCTGTGGGGAAAAGTCAAGGAAAATGTAATTCTAGAAGAGAAAGCACAGGGACAAGTTAATAATGCTCTTCCAGTATATTGGAGGCTATTCAACAGGGCTGCTGACCAGCTGTTCCTAATCTTCCTTGAAATCATAAGTTGGAAGGGGTCAAAATTGTAATTTAACAGATTTAGATCAAGGAAGAGGTGAGGACAACAGAGGAGGAACAAAGGGCTGGTCCCAAAGAATATCCCAAGTTCTACAGCACCAAGAAGTAGGCTTGCTTTAATTTTTTGTTCATAAAGGTAAGATCATCTCTTTAAACAATTTTTTTCATTGATCACTTATTTTTCTCCTTTTAAAATATTAAAAATATGTAAAATGAAAACTTACAAGATTATATCATCCTATTTTAAAGACAACTGCAAAGTGAGAGACAGTAAAAGGCACAGTGGTTAAGAACATGGACTATGGATTCAGACATTCGTAGCTTTGAATCCAGGTTTACCACTTTCTACCTGAGTGATCTTGGATCTCATTCCTCTAATCTTTAGTTTATGGATATATGCAAAGTAGAATTATTGTAGCATATTGGTCATTGTGAGAATAAAAGAGATAATGTTTATGTATGGCCAGAAATGTGGACATATAGAAAACAAAAATTGTAACAATGAATAGTAGGAGAACTATCATACAGCATGAGAGTATAAAAGTGGTTCATTCCTTCTATTGTCTCATGTCTTGGCAGCATAAAAAAAGGGGGGCCTATAAACAATATAAACCATTAAACTATGGCAGGGAAATTTTAGAGTAAAATTTATGCATGGTAGTCATTTTGTCCAGTATTTTGCCAAACTTTATGCTCATTTACCTCCTAGAGGTCTTTGAATGTTTTAAATAAATGGCATGAATTACTCAGAATGTATTTAGCACTGAAAGTATACACGTGGTGTGATGTGCCAGGGAGAGATGGCAGAAGGCCTCTTGACACTAGAGAGCATGTCCCATAGGAAAGGCCAGCATCAGGACAGCGGTGGACTGAGAAGCAAACAAACAGACAGTGATGAAGAGAATATGAGTACGAGAGGGTGGTACAACTCATGCAAATCAGAAAGACTTGAAAGAGTGGACTAACAGCATCAGGCAAGCAGTCCATGACCGAAAGGCATTAAGGAAAGGACAGCCAAGATAAACCACTGAAGCATAGGCACATGAAGCACATCCTGAAACAAAAGAGATGCATTGGCCCAGTCTCAGCTGCTTCATTCTCCTCGCATTCATGGGGATGCAAGGAGTAAGTGACCCAGGAATGGACATCTGCCATTGATTAAATTAAAGCCTGTTGATTGGGTAGAGTATGGGAGGGGCAGACAGCTCTCTGGCAAAAACATCTTCTTGACATAAAGTAATAATGAGTTTTTCAGCCACTTGTGATCAACTGGTTGCAGTTTTGATACACGAGATGTTAATGTGGTGCTTTAAATTTATTATTAATATCTTATTTTAACTTGTGGCTTGTAAGTGGTGCCTTTGACATGACCACTTAAACCATGAAAGTGATCTTTATAAATAATTTACAATAGAAATAATAAGTGATATCTAGAGGGGACAGTGTATGGAGATTTGGTAATCAGCCTGACACAGGGTGCTTCTTTATCTGTCAGTCTGCTAAGTTGTACGTGTTGTTTAATTATTATGAAGATATTAATGTGACTCAACTTCTTTTTTCTGTTAGAGAAAAACATGTGGTATTGTTTTCTATATTTACAACGCAATTCGTATGTTAAATCAACTGTGCATTGCATCTATGCCTTGATATTGTAACCCAAAGGGGACATTTATGTCAAAAATACTCTTCTGAATAAATCAAATTAGCATGATCTGTGTTGTGGCATATATGAAGATGAGGCATTTTATTCAAATTTGTTTATAAGTTCAGCAATTATTTTCAGTTAATTAGAACCCCACTTTTGAATTATCATACCCATGAAATTGACTCCTTAGACCATACAGATTCCTGTATCTCTATAATTTGGGCTGTGTGTATTTCTGTATTTTAAGTGTACATCATATTCTGTTTTACTTAATTATTTGGGGGAAATATAATTGATTTACATTGTTGTATTAATTTCTGCTGTATAGCCATCTAAATATTCAGAAAGCTTTATTAATTGAAAATATTCTAGAGCTTTAGTTCTCAAAGAATAATTCTTAAACCAGCAATGTTGTCATTGTTTAAGAACTTATTAGAAATATAAAATTAAAGTTCCATCTCAGAATTACAGGATTAGAAATTTGCAGGGTGGGTCCCGGCTATCTGTGTTTTAACAGAACCTCAAAGGAAATCTGACACACTGAAGTTTAAGAACCACTAATCAGTGCATCAATTAGTTGTTTCATTTATGCAACTTAATGTGATTAATTAATTTGGTTAATATAGATTAATGTAATCTATGTGACTTGGTAGCTACTGTGAGGGCTACACAAGGGATTAGTAATATTCTCCTTCTAGAAGATTATAATCTGATATGCTAACTCATAAATTAATAATATTACAGGAGTTATAATCACTATGAAGTGTTAAATAATATTACAGGAGTCTAACAAGTGCCATAGGGCAGTGTAGGATGAGTTACTAAATCATAAAGAGAGTATAATACTGTCATTACACTGCAGTGAGTGTAATGTCTTTACATTACCTCTTACACTGTAGTATGAGACTGAAGAGTCAGACTTCCTACATTCAAATCCCAGCTCTGTCACTAATTAGTACCTACCTCAGAGGACTGTTGTGAGGCTAAAGGCATTAGAATAGCACCTGACATGATGAAGTCTATGTAAATGTTAGGTATTATTAATACTATTTTAGTATGGTGAACAGAAAGTTCCGTGAGAATACAGAGTAGCACTTTTTTAGCTGAAGGAATTAGAATGACTTAAAGAAAGAAATAATTTTATCTAGGCCTTAAAGTATGAGCTTATGTCGATGGGAGAGTAGCAAAGGGGAGGGATCCTGATGGTAAATGAGGACAAATGAGTAATCTTTCCTTCTAAGATAAAAAATTATACAGGTTCGATATCTCCAGCGGTTCAGTTTTAATTCACTGGTAAAGCATTCTTTTGCTTGGTTGATTTACAACATGACTATCATCCTCCTTTTAAAAAGCTGTTTATTGAATATCAGTTATGTGCCTTGTACTGAGAAGCTGAAAATACAGTAATGAACAAGATGGACAAAGTACCAACTTTAAGTGTTTTAGGGACTAGAACAATGACTCAGAATAACTTTCAAATAAAATTTCTTAAACCAAAGAAATTATGGGAAAAGTCACATCAAGAACTGCAGACAGGCATATTTAAGAATTCAGTTACCTCTCTCTGCAACTGGAGCCTAGAATCTGATCCTTGGTCGATTATATTAAACACTGATTCATATGAATGACCCTCTTGATAACAGAAATTTGCAATGATAGAAATAACTTTTAAATTATAGTTCTCTTCTATGCTTATTATTTTAAGTTTTAGAAAAGTAGCTAGTATGAGAAAGGGTCCCAGTTTTTTTCTGAATCAGCACTGATGCCAATCTAAAAAAAAATTTTTTTTAACTAGGCAAAGAATTTATTAATCTTTGTTTCAGACCTTTGCCCCAGACTTCTTTAGCTTAATTGGCTGCAAAGAATGAATTGTATATAAGCAAAAACTGAAGAAATCTGCAGTGTCCAGGGGCTTGGGCTTAAAAATATTAAAGACCTAGATTTTATCAGATCCATAAGCAAAATCTTAAAAAGCATTCATAATATAAAATAGCAGCTCCTAATAACTTCTTCAAGGTTTATCTTCTTCAGAAGTTGACTCAATTCAGTTTGCTTCCTTCTTGAAAGTCTTGTCAAAATTCTTGTCAAGATCTAGAACTTTAGCGTCATCATCTTCTCCAGCGGCAAGTGATACTTTTCCATCCACAGATTTCTTTTGGGGAGAGCTTCAGTCAGTCTCCTTAAGTCTAAGTCAGTCTCTTGATCAGACTGTCGGCAACAAGTTTAAGATCCTGGGTAGCATTTCTGTCAGCTGCTTTGTCTCAGTATGGCCTAAAATGGTGAAAGTGTTTGCTGCCAGAGATGCCTGAAGTTTCAGATTGTTAGTGTGGCTCACTGTTCCTTGATTAGTGACCATACTCATTTCTTCAAATGAGGTGTTGTTTACCCCTAACTTCTTTAAAGAGAACTGAAGCTTTTTGTTATTTTCTGTGGCATTTGTAAGAACCACCTTCTTCTTTCTGTGAGCGGTTCCTTTCCCAACAATGCACTGCCGTGCCTGCAATTTGGCAAGTTTCCCCTGGTTCATTATAACTTCTTTCATCTTGTTGGAGAAGAAATGGGGCCACACAGGGACTAGGATTGGCACTCAGGTGGTCTCAGGCAGACCAGCTGAGATTAGGCACACACACGTGGGGACTCAAAATCTAAAAGTGTTTTTAACTCAGTTTTTTCCTTTTCTGTGCTGACTCCTTGGAGGTTAGGGGAAAGATAGTGAATCAAAATGGTATACTCTTTATTTTTCACTGTTAATCACTCTATTTTATTCTTTTACTTTCTTAGGAGCATATATGGTCTTTTAGCTTCCCTGGTGGCTCAGATGGTAAAGCGTCTGCCTGCAATGCAGGAGACCTGGGTTCGATTCCTGGGTCGGG
Source organism: Oreotragus oreotragus (assembly GCA_006410675.1). Taxonomy (NCBI): domain Eukaryota; kingdom Metazoa; phylum Chordata; class Mammalia; order Artiodactyla; family Bovidae; genus Oreotragus; species Oreotragus oreotragus. The sequence continues at coordinate 43,121 of SJYX01018578.1, read as the reverse complement.
AAGTTCCCCTGGAGAAGGAAATGGCAATCCACTCCAGCACTCTTGCCTGGAAAATCCCATGGACGGAGGAGCCTGATAGCCTGATAGGCTCCTCCGTCCATGGGGTCACAAAGAGTCGTACACGACTGAGTGACTATACTACAGATAGCTAAGGGGAGAGGAGTGAGGCAAATTCTTTTACTTTGAAGATAGTGAGATACCATGCCAGAAACATTTTTGAAGAAAACTATGGATAAGCCACACAAACAGTAAATGATTTTTCTGCTTTTTACTTTTCCTTTGTTTAGTACTAATCTAAGATGCAAGTTTTATGTTTGGCTCAAAAAAATCATAGTTGTATACTCCCTGAAAAGCCTTGTCTCGGATCTATAACAATGCTTACAAGAAATATTAATAGAAACAGTTCATCTAGTTTTTTAAGCCACGTGGAAAATAAACAGAATTAATTGCCAAAACTTTTAAACAGAAGTCTATTTTCTAGTGTGACGTGGACACAGAAGGAAACAATGGCACCCATCTATTGTCCCTCAACCTCTTACAAATGTCAGTCTGAATTAAGGTCCTGTGAAGATCTGGGATTACTTTGCCAACAAAGGTCTGTCTAGTCAAGACTATGGTTTTTTCAGTGGTCATGTATATGAAAGTTCGACTCTGAAGAAAGCTGAGCGCCGAAGAATTGATGCTTTTGAACTGTGGTGTTGGAGAAGACTCTTGAGAGTCTCTTGGACTGCAAGGAGATCCAACCAGTCCATTCTAAAGGAGATCAGTCCTGGTGTTCTTTAGAAGGACTGATGCTAAAGCTGAAACTCCAATACTCTGGCCACCTCATGTGAAGACTTGACTCATTGGAAAAGACCCTGATGCTGGGAGGGATTGGGGGCAGGAGGAGAAGGGGACGACAGAGGATGAGATGGCTGGATAGCATCACCGACTCAATGGACATGAATTTGGGTGAACTCCGGGAGTTGGTGATGGACAGGAATGCCTGGTGTGCTGCGATTCATGGGGTTGCAAAGAGTTGTACACAACTGAGCTACTGAACTGAACTGAAGATCTGGGTTTCCTTCTTTCTGCTCAGATCTAGAATGATGAGAAGAAGGTAGGAATGAATCTTCTCAGACCTTGATGTAACCACTAATGGGTCCCCAAGTAACTTTGTCCTGAAAGAAACTAAGTCAAATCAGTTCAGCACATGAAACATTCTTTTGCACATTGACAGTTATTAATGAATGCAGAGTAAATTGTTTGTTCTTAAAATGTTACTTATACTAGATAAACATCCTTGATGATGATTCTCTTTTCCTTATTTTTCCTAAGACAAGATAATCACAGCAATGTATTTCCTAACATTTCTACGAAAAGGCTGCAACTGGTACAGATTTACCTTGGCCACATTAAGCACAATTTTTTTTTTACTTCAGTGGTCCTGATTCCCTAACATATGATATAGTTGGAGCTTTCCAGGTGGTGTTAGTGGCAAATAACCCGCTTGCCAATGAAGGAAACATGAGATATGGGTTCAATCCCTGGATGGGGAAGATCCCCTGGAGGGGGACATGGCAACCCACTCCAGTATTCTTGCCTGGAGAAGAATACTGGAGTATCCTTGCCACGGATGGGCTACACAGAATCAGACACAACTGAAGCAACTTAACACACACATGATATAATGTATCACAGGTAGTGAAATAGCATTTTGTGACAGGGTCTAGAATATTAGACTGGGAAAGATGATAGGAAGAATAAGGGGAGAGAAGTCAAGAAGAAGCTTATTATGTAGCTACAGAGTTTTGATTTTTTTTTTTAAAGCACTGCTAAATAATTTGGATTTGATTATTTAATTTTCTGTCAGAAATAAAAAGAGATCCAAATCTCTTTTCTAATTTACTTGTAATCTGTAAGCTAGTAGTTAAGAACTATATGTCATATGTAGCTTGCAATTATATGTTTGTTCTTACCAAAAATAAAAACAGGTATATACATCAAAGAAAGAAGATACATCATATTGTATTCATATTTTCATCACTGGAGTAAAATATCATGTGCTAAAGAATGAGCTAAAAATAAGGACAATAAAGAGTATATAATAACAAAAATTGAATATTACTAGCTGCATAGCAAATTGCTTGCCAAGCTTTGTTTCATGTGTGATGTGATTTATTGCCATGAGTACTTGGCAGAAAGAATTAAATGTTTGCATTTTCATTGCACCATTAGATGTTGCTGCCATGAAATATATTGAGAGTAGGACAACACAATACAGGGTGAAAAGAAATCACATTATGGGAGAAGGGTATCATTCTTCATCCTCAAATGAGTCATGCAGAACCAACCACTTTGTATGCATTAATTTTTTGTTTATAACCCATTCCACTTTTTGGAGGCTTTATCTGTAACAGCTTATTGATAATAGAGAGCAAATTAAAGTTGCATGAAAGAACACTCATACTATTTATTGCTATTTTTAGTAGCAGCTTGCATTTGAACTCAGAAATTGGATACTTAACCAATTGATTATATATTGACCATTTTAAGTGTGAAAATAAATATTTTTCAAAAATTTTACTTTCTTTAGTAGAATTTCATTTCCTCACAGCCATTTCAGAGATGGAAGAACATTCCTAATACTGTTTGAGACTTAAAAATAAAATAGGCATTATGAAATAATTAATTTTCATTAATTAATTTCACTTAACTTTTTAATTAATGGTCACTTATAAATTGAATATTTACTAATTATTTGATTTATTTGTAGTCAGATTCCAAAGCAGTGTTATCATGTAAGACTTGGATAAATTTTTAGAAAAGTATGTGTTACTATATCTGTTCTAAAACTAAAATGGAATTTATCTATAATACTATTAGCTGGGAGTATATTTGAGATAAAGAAGATTGTCTATTACTTCATCATTGATCCTTGATCACTGAAATAAGAAGGAAGGAAGGAAGTGAGGGAGGGAGGAAAAAGAAAAGCATCTAAACCCAGTGAACGAAATAGCTCAACCTATTTTTCTTTCTATGTTTATTTTTGTTTTATTTTAAAGTTCATTTTTATTCCAAAGCTTTATATCTCTTGGTAGTTTTCATGAAGAATCATTTTTCATACTCTTTGTTATGGATTTTATAATTTTCAGTGATCATTATTACTAGGTGAAATTATACATTTGGGGAAATCAGATATGTAGCTTACATCATTTACATGCAATAGGCATTAGAGTGCCTAAATATTCCCTTTCAGTGCTGCAATAGCTCTGGTCCCTATCTACCCCTTTATAATGAAGGGACTGATGATACTGTAATTTGAGATTGTGACTGTCATGATGGTATAATCATTGCAGGATCTGTCTCTTCTTCTCACTCTATAAACTCTATTGACAGAAATATATTCTTTCATTTTTTTTTACCTGAGAATTAATATGTTTTAGGCATTAAATTCATAATCTTAGTTCAACTTGAATTTCCACTTTTCTGTTAATTTTTCTTTTGATTGATAGACATCATTTCATAAACTTAATGCCTGAAAATAGAACAGGTTGTGAATCAGAATAACAGATCTGCTAGAATAAAAGTGGTTATGGAAATCTCACCCCTCAGGTGACATTCTATACCAAGAGCAGCCAAGTGCCTCAAATTCTGTTGGGATATAATTATCTCATAATAACTATTTTCCCAACAGCACTGCATTACAATCAGGCCATAAAATTTGTTTTGTGTCTCAGGAAAGAAGATAGAGTAAGCAATTTGGAATGTTACAAAACAGGCTCAGTTGAGCAGTTTAATTTGCATGGATTATCCTCATCCTCTAAATGTGCCATTGACCAATGAGAGTTATCAGTTGCCTTGGTCCAGAGAGCGTTATCATTTTATATGCACACATTTGCAAAAATTGAGATTTAAAAGTTGCTCAAAATATAATAAAAGCAAAAGAACTATTAAAACACTAGCTGCTGTAAATAATGTATTTTACAACTTCAGAGATGTTTTATTCTACTGTATTTAGCGTACATCAGATATTTTGCCAGCAAAAATTTGGAAAATAAACCAGACTAGAACAGCCCTATAATTATATCTGTGTAAATGTTTTAAAGGATTGTATTATAAGAAAAAAAACTGTAGTAGTAAGTTTATTATGCTATTTATAGTATGCAAGCACACTTTATGCAACAGTCAGATAGACTTGACTTAAATCAAGTACATTCTATAGTTTCCACAATTACTTTAGAAGCAGCAAAATTCCAAATGTAATTTTAGTTAGAGTAAAAAACATTTGTTGAGTTCTTATATTGCATTGAATCCCTGGGGATGTAAAGATGACTAAGAGTTTGTTTTGTTCAGCTGACATTGCAGTATCAGACACTGGTATTGTATTATTATACATCTAAAGAGACAGATACATGCACAGGGAATAGAAAAACCCAGATTGCCTAGTATGGGAGTTCAGGGATAATTTCTTCAAGGGACTGTGTACTTAAGGCTCAGATTTAAAGAATGGGCACGAGTTGTCCAAAAATGAAAAAGATTATTCAAAAAGCAAATGAAGAGTTGGACAAAATTGAAAGATATGTGATTTTTAAGTGTTAGGTCTATCAAGGTACAAATTACAGAACATTCGTTTTAGACATTCAGTTCTGTGAATGATAGTTATGTAACTATCACCACAGTTAAAATCTAGAACCTTTTGTAACTCATAAATTTCCCTTTTGCCCCTTTATAGTCAATTCCTTACCCCTGCCTCAGTCTCTAGTGACCACTGACCGGTTTTATCCCTATAATTTTGCCTTTTCTAGAATACCATATCGGGGAAAGCAATGGCACCCCACCCCAGTACTCTTGCCTGGAAAATCCAATGGACGGAGTAGCCTGGTGGGCTGCAGTCCATGGGGTCGCTAACAGTCGGACAGACTGAGAGACTTCACTTTCACTTTTCTCTTTCATGCATTGGAGAAGGAAATGGCAACCCACTCCAGTATTCTTGCCTGGAGAATCCCAGGGATGGGGGAGCCTGGTGGGCTGCCGTCTATGGGGTCACACAGAGTCGGACACGACTGAAGTGACTTAGCAGCATAATACCATATAAATAAGGCAATATAGTATTATAGTCTTTTAGATCTATCTTCTTTCATTCTGCATAACACACTTGAGAGTCATTCATGTGGTTGCATGCACCTGTAGCTCATTCCCTTTTGTTAATATGTATTCCATGGCATGGATTTACTCTGCTTATTGATTCATTCCCCAGTTAATAACTATGTTGGTTGTTTCTAGTCTTGGAGATTATGGATAAAGCACTGTAAACATTTCTGTACATGTTTTTGTGTGGATCTATGTTGTCTTAATTCCTCTAGAAATCATTTCTCTTAGATAAATATCTTGGAGTAGGATCGATAGGTCCTATGTGGAATATTTTGATGTGGCTGACAGAAGTGTGAAACCGCATGAGGTACTCACAATTTACTATTACAGGAGCACAGTGAGAGAATGAAGACATGGAAAGAGTGGGCAAAGACCAGATTAGTACTTTTTGTTCCACGCTAAGAAACTCAGATTGTGTTTCAAATCAGATGGGGAGATTTTAAGCAGTCATGTTGTGTGCTCATATTTCCATTTTGTCTGAGGTGTCAGGGCAAAGCTTGAACTGGTGGAAGGAGGCTTTAGTGTCGAGATGAGGCTGGACATTTTAGGATTCTTAGTCCAAGATCCTACCATAGGACCTATTCCTGGCAGAGCATACCCGAGACTTCCAGTATTACAATCCCAAGATACTGTGCAGGTGAAAAAAAAAAAAAAAGGCAACATGTTTACTGATAACACTTTCTAAAGAATTAGATAGCCCACTCCCTAGGATCATGGTCTGTGCTAAGCATATTTCACTAGGAAGAAGACCTTTACTATGCAGAGCTAAGCAGGTACTTTCTTAAGACAGCCAAGCACTAGCACCAGGGACCAACAACTTGTTTAATTCTCCTAACAACCCTATGAGGCAGACGCCATTATCATATGCATCTGCTGTAACAGAAAGAACAGAGATTCTGAGCCTATCAGAGCTACCATTTATTACTATGATAATCATATTACTGTGATCATTATGATAAATTGTTTAACCTCCGCAGACTCAAATTCCTTGTCTGTAAAATTTATATTATAGTATCCACCTCATTAGAATTTTAAGAGGATCGAATGAAACAACATATAAAGTGTCCCTGGAGTATTGTTGGTGGTCACTAAATGTTTCCTCCCTAGAGTTACACAGTGTATATAATCGTGTATATATAATCAATGAAATATTAATTGGTTGAAAAGTTGGAAATTAAGCTTGAGTAACTAAAAAAATCAAAGAAAAAATAAAGCATTCGAGTAAATTCCTAAGATTGATAATGAACTTATGACGTACTTTAAAAATCCATTAAAAAATGAAAACCAGGATCTTTCATCTGTTTTGATGGAAAATTAAATAATATACATGAAGCATATAAAGTGTAGACATACAATTTCCCTCACTTTTGGTTGTGCTTTCTCATGGGAAGAATGATAGTAAAATATTTTCCTTTAAATAAAGAATTGGACATAAATGTTTTCTCTAACAAAATCCTTAGTAAAGATAAATTTAGAATATGGAAGATCTATCATGTATTAGGAAGAATAATCTTGTTTTACATTTTCCCCAGCCCCAGAATGGACTGTTATACAGTTATTGAGGGAGACAGTTTGGGGAGAAAATTAAATGGACCTAATTATTTAAGAGACTGGTTTTCACTATGCAGAATCTCTATGACCATCTGTCAGGAATGATTTAAAATAAAACGTTTTTTATGTTTTTCATGTCTTTATTTTTTGGCTATGCTGGGTCTTCATTGCTGCGTGGGCTTTTCTCTAGATGTGGTGAGCAGCAGCCACTCTTTAGTTGTGCTGTGCAGTCTTCTCATTGTGGTGGTTTCTCTCGTTGCAGAGCATGAACTCTAGGCACACAGGCTTCAGTTGTTGTGGTACGTGGGCTCAGTAGTTGCGGCTCCAGGGCTCTAGAGCACAGGCGCAATAGCTGTGGTCTACAGGCTTAGCTGCTCTGCAGCATATGGGATCTGCCTGGACCAGGGATCGAACCCATGTCTCCTGCATTGGCAGGCGGATTCTTTACCACGGAGTCACTAGGAAAGCCCTTCCTGAATTATAGAATTGAAAGACAAGGTTAAGCTAGATATCTTAATAAAATCTCCTGTAATATAATTTATCATCCCTGACCTTTCCAAGTGTATGGCTCAGTGATTCTCTATTTTNCAGACGTTAGCCATTTTATGCCTGGAATCTTATCCTTGTCTTACATACTTTGATTCACTCTAAAATGGCTACAAAATTAAGCTTCATAAAATATCTATTTATAAAACACTGTGCATTAAAGTTTCAATGACTCATCATTATTTCTAGAGAAAAAACAAAAAACATATGATTAGGCTTGAATTCAAGCCTTCCACAGTATGACTGTGCCTGCCTAAAAAACATGCTTTTTAGTACTAAAAAACTTGGTTCCTTACATGTCAAACTCATCCTTAACACCTTATTTCCTGTCCTATATCCACAATCCACATATGCAGATATCTATGCTTCAGAACACAGCACAAGACTACCATTCTGTCCACAACGTCTCTTAGAACACCTAGCCACAGTGTTCTGATTGCCTGTGGATTTTATTTCCCACGTTATTGTACAGACAGCAGGAAGGATCACTTGGAAAAAAACCTAGGGATTGATTTTATCTGTCCCTATTTTAAAGATGTAAAAACAGACACTTTGGAAATTTGAATTCAAGTCAGTACTTTTTCTTCGAATTGCCTTCCTTGTTGATTAATTCTGAGTAGGTGTATTGTCTGCTGTCAGTATAACCCAATGAATGATATTTATTATGCTGTTTATTTTTTCCCAATTATTTTTACGTTTGAGTTTGACAATATTATTAATAATTTTCTAGATTAATTATTCATGATCATAGATGCCATGTAGTATATAGGTATATACCAATGCATATACTCAATGCATGAGTTTATAAAATAGCTTCTGACCCACCACAGAAGAGTATTATAAAATTCGCTGTAATTTAATCTTATATATGTCATCAACTTAGTTTTCCCACCCTGATGTTTCCGTGGGGCTTTAGGACTTGGCATAGAACTGCAGTTTATTTCAGACTTGCCCTTTAAGCAAGTACCAGGTCTTAGGAAGGGACAGAGGGACCACTATTTATGTAACTGCTTACCTAGGAGTTGAAAATAGGGCACCAAACCTACATATAGAGTGTTTTTATTTTCCTCTTCTATCAAAACATATCAGGCAGAGATTCCATGCGGAGCAAATGAAGGATGACATGGCATGCATTTCATGGTCCAGGATCCATTTAATCCAGCAAATTAATGACTCAACCTGAGAAGCTGGAGTAACTCGATGATGAGGTACTAGGCTTTCCTCTGGGAGGCAATCTTAGAAGCAAACTGTTCAGATGTGTATTATTATTTTTATAGTGGTATGTATGTACATTCATAGATCAGGAGACTTCATTAATGAAGATTATATGTTCTAAATAATATAAACTTATGAGTTTCAGGAGAATTTATCTTAATGAGTTGCTGTCTCTTCTCCATTTAGAATAATTATTTAATTTCAAAATAATATAACATCTTTTAATGAACTACAAATTAATATTGAAGGGTTTTAAAATACTTTTCTTCACCACTTGCATGATACTTAATGTTTTTCTTTTTCCCTTCTGTTACTAGTTTCCTCATTTCTTTCTAACTCTCACTGCTAAAGAAATAGTAAATTTTAAAGAACTTTGGAAGTCTGTGATGAAATCTCTAATCTGAGTATCTCTTCATATTTTTTACATGACCATTATTAACATGACCTTCCTCATCAAAGCTATTCATTGAAATCAATTATCAATTTCACCCAAGTAACATTAAAAATTAAGACATTTAGTTCCTACCTCAAGTAGCCCTTGATGTAAAGTGATAACAATGGCAGCACCAATGTATTATCCACTACAAACCCCTCTCTGTCCCTAGTTTCCTGCTATACTGTTCCATAGATGTGCTGTGAGTGGTAAATGAAATTGCATAGCACAAGGCTTGGCAAATAGCACGTGCTTCATAAATGTCAGCCCTCCCCAGGGATAGGTGGTGTAACACTTGTTAACAATTCACATTTTTTATAAAGAATAATACAAGAAATTATGTTCTAATTTTAAAATAAGTTAAATCTGCTCTGTTCTATGAGAAGTTATAGAAATTATTCATGATTAAAAAGCAGTCATCTTATAGTTTGAGCTTAGCAGCTGGTAAAGAAGCTGCCTGACAATGCAGGAGATGCAGGTTTGATCACTGGGTTGGGAAGATCCCCTGGAGAAAGAAGGAAATGGCAGCCCACTCCAGTGTTCTTTTCTGGGAAATCCCATGGACAGAGGAGCCTGGTAGGCTATAGTCCACAGGGTCGCAAAGAGTCTGACATGACCGAACAACTGAGCACACAATGCTTTAATAATTTAGGCATATGCTGTGGCTGTATATATTTAATTCTCAGACTGAAAGGAGAATGAGGGAAAGCACCCCTTTCTTCACTTCATTTCCTTCACCATCTTAAAAACCAAAGAAAATTTATAAAAATAATTTTGGCTTCTCAGAATTCATATCTAATAAAAATAATTTTAAAATACTTTTTTCTCTTTTAGAAGGTGATATGACAATAGCTAAGAAAATGTTTGATACGCTTAAGATAGAAAATTTTAAATGATTTGTTTTAATTTATAGTGGATCCTAGGCTTCATAATCTTGCTGAGCTCTACCAAGTCTAAGTTTCTACAATCTATTAATACAATTTTAAAAAGACTATTGATATGATATTAATTTTAAACATTTAATTAAAGTCTAATATTTATCTTCATCAGGTTTTTATAATCCAAAACTAATCATTCTGCATGAATCTTTCTTTCTATGAGGAAACACCTCATACAACATTATGGACCATAGGCTCCTCTGTCCATGGTATTCTCCAGGCAAGAATACTGGAGAGGGTTGCCATGCCCTTCCCCAGCGGGTCTTCCTGGAGTCTCTCATGTTTCCTACATTGGCAGGTGAGTTCTTTACCACTAGCACCACCTGGGAAGCCCATGAGGAAAGACATCTACCTGCAAATGTGTGTCGTGCCCCTCTTCTTCCCAGATTCCTCACAGAACTCTCCACACTTCACCAGTCACTGGGGAACTTTTGCTGCTGCTGCTAAGTCACTTCAGTCGCATTCGACTCTGTGTGACCCCAGAGACGGCAGCCCACCAGGCTCCCTTGTCCCTGGGATTCTCCAGGCAAGAACAATGGAGTGGGTTGCCATTTCCTTCTCCAATACATGAAAGTGAAAAGTGAAAGTGAAGTCGTTCAGTCATGTCCAGCTCTTAGCGACCCCATGGACTGCAGCCCACCGGGCTCCTCTGTCCATGGTATTTTCCAGGCAAGAGTACTGGAGTGGGGTGCCATTGCCTTCTCCAGGGGAACTTTTAGCTCCATGATAATGTCAGGCCCCATGCTTCCCATTACATTCCACTCAGTCAAAGCTCAGATCTCTTCAGGTGAGCCTTCTTTGTCAAGTGTCTCTCAGAAGAAAAGCAGTGTCTTCAATGAAATGTGTGTGAATGGCTATTAATTTTGTACTGTGTTCAGAATTTTTTATGTATTTTAATGAGAGGATGCTTGTTGACCCATGCTAATTTCAGCCTAGTACAACTTCGAAAAATTTGACAACAGGAAATGACCTCTCTCTGCAGCACGGTGGAGGTTGTTTTGGGGTCATCTAGACTTATTTAGGCAGCTCTAAATATCAGCTGTAGGATCAGCTGTCTTTTGTTATTCTTGCTGATAACAGCTTCTCTCCTCATTTGACTTGCCAACCAAGAGGTTCTCTAAAAGCCCCATTTTTTATTTTACAACGGTTACCATGGAAACAGCATTGAGGATGCTGGGTTTCTGAGTGAATGTGTATCTGTCTGTGTGTGTGTGTGTTAGTAGGGTCGGACAGGAGAGGTTATTGTTTATGTGTCTGGGTCATTAGAAACTTCAGTGATGGTAAATGGAAAACTGACTTTACTGTAACATCAGTTTTACATAAAATATTGTCTTCTTTTTTTTATCTCCAGTGATCAGCTTTTCTCCCTCAGGTATAATTTTCTCTTACTTCATTGACTAAGCCTGTTTATGACATAGATAAGACATATGTATGTATCAGAGGAGCCCAGCTCTGCCAGATTAAGGTAGTGACTTATGAATACAACACACCCTCCCCACCCCTGCCCCCCACCCCTGCCCCCGCTCTCCCCTCCCACCATATCACCACCATGATGAGGATGTGCTGTGCTTAGTCACTTGGTCGTATCTGATTCTTTGAGAGCCCGTGGACTGTAGCCCACCAGGCTCCTCTGTCCCTGGGGATTCTCCAGGCAAGAATACTGGAGNTGTGCTGTGCAGTCTTCTCATTGTGGTGGTTTCTCTCGTGGCAGAGCATGAACTCTAGGCACACAGGCTTCAGTTGTTGTGGTACGTGGGCTCAGTAGTTGCGGCTCCAGGGCTCTAGAGCACAGGCGCAATAGTTGTGGTCTACAGGCTTAGTTGCTCTGCAGCATATGGGATCTGCCTGGACCAGGGATCGAACCCATGTCTCCTGCATTGGCAGGCGGATTCTTTACCACGGAGTCACTAGGAAAGCCCTTCCTGAATTATAGAATTGAAAGACAAGGTTAAGCTAGATATCTTAATAAAATCTCCTGTAATATAATTTATCATCCCTGACCTTTCCAAGTGTATGGCTCAGTGATTCTCTATTTTTACTTCTTCAGAGTTTATAAATACTTTAGCAAAATATTGCTTCATTTGAAAACCATTCTGACCTTTTAAATATATTATTGTTTTCAAATTGTTAAATTCTGGATTTCAGTAATGTTGACACTTGCTACCAAAATATTTTTTAGATAAATAAATAGTTCAATAAATTCATGCCATTGTGTACCTTGCTATTCAGTATGAGGTTACAAAAGAACTATGTCTTTTCCTTGGATATTAATTTGTTTGGTTTGCATGTCTTCAACTAAACTGCTTTAAAACAAGACTGCACGTTTTTTGCATGTTGTACTTGATAGCTTCAGTTCATCCACAGTTTCATATAACACTCTTTTAAAAAGTGGGTGGGTTATTTTATATTTAATAGTTGTCCTATTCTCATTAATAGAGATTTCAGTTCAGTTCATTTCAGTCTCACAGTTGTGTCCGACTCAGCAACCTCATGAATCACAGCATGCCAGGCCTCCCTGTCCATCACCAACTACTGGAGTTCACTCAAACTCATGTCCATTGAGTCGGTGATGCCATCCAGCCATCTCATCCTCTGTCATACCCTTTTCCTCCTGCCCCCAATCCCTTCCAGCATTAGGGTCTTTTCCAATGAGTCAACTCTTCACATGAGGTGGCCAAAGTATTGGAGTTTCAGCTTTAGCATCAGTCCTTCCAATGAACACCCAGGACTGATATTCTTTAGAAAGGACTGGTTGGATCTCCTTGAAGTCCAAGGGACTCTCAAGAGTCTTCTACAACACCACAGTTCAAAAGCATCAATTCTTTGGCANCATCAGTCCTTCCAGTGAACACCCAGGACTGATATTCTTTAGAAAGGACTGGTTGGATCTCCTTGAAGTCCAAGGGACTCTCAAGAGTCTTCTACAACACCACAGTTCAAAAGCATCAATTCTTTGGCACTCAGCTTTCTTCACAGTCCAACTCTCACATCCGTACATGACTACTGGAAAAACCATAGGCTTGACTAGACGGACCTTTGTTGGCAAAGTAATATCTCTGCTTTTGAATATGCTATCTAGGTTGGTCATAACTTTCCTTCCAAGGAGTAAGCGTCTTTTTATTTCATGGCTACAATCACCATCTTTAGTGATTTAGTATCCCAAAAAAATAAAGTCTGACACCGTTTCCACTGTTTCCCCATCTATTTCCCATGAAGTGATGGGACGAGATGCCATGATCTTCGTTTTCTGAATGTTGAGCTTTAAGCCAACTTTTTCACTCTCCACTTTCACTTTCATCAAGAGGCTTTTTAGTTCCTCTTCACTATCTGCCATAAGGGTGGTGTCATCTGCATAGCTGAGGTGATTGATATTTCTCCTGGCAATCTTGATTCCAGCTTGTGCTTCTTCCTGCCCAGCATTTCTCATGATGTACTATGCATAGAAGTTAAATAAGCAGGGTGACAATATACAGCCTTGACGTAAGCCTTTTCCTATTTGGAACAAGTCTGTTGTCCCATGTCCAGTTCTAACTGTTGCTTCCTGACCTGCATATAGAGCTTTAGCATAGATACTGTTCTTAATTTTGAACATTGGGGGAAAATGCACTTGATATGGAACTATTAGTGTTTTTATATTTATCAGTTCAATTCAGTCAGTCACGCAGTCGTGTCCGACTCTTTGCGACCCCATGAATCGCAGAACTCCAGGCCTCCCTGTTCATCACCAACTCCCCGAGTTCACTCAGATTCATGTCCATCGAGTCCGTGATGCCATCCAGCCATCTCATCCTCGGTCGTCCCCTT
>SJYX01018578.1:0-24459 GCA_006410675.1 Oreotragus oreotragus | reverse complement strand
TGAGGATGTGCTGTGCTTAGTCACTTGGTCGTATCTGATTCTTTGAGAGCCCGTGGACTGTAGCCCACCAGGCTCCTCTGTCCCTGGGGATTCTCCAGGCAAGAATACTGGAGAGGGTTGCCGTGCCCTCCTCCAGGGTATAGTCCCACCCCAGGGACTGAACCCAGGTCTCTCACATTGCAGGCGGATTCTTTACTGTCTGAGTCACCAGGGGATGAGGATAGGATAGAAATAGACACAAATGTGAGTTCAAAATAGGTGCTGTGAATATGTTGGTTTAGCTTTTGAGTTTCGTCTCTGGCGAAAGGGGCGCTGCCATTAACACTGGGAAGCCCAGGAGAGGAGAAGGCAGAAGCAGATGGGGGAAACCACTTTTGATTATACAGGCACTATTGATTCTTTTTTTAAAATCGTTGTGAGTGTTGTGAATATAAAATAAGACAAATAGTTGTATGTAGTATATACAAACCCTCAAGTCACCATCAGGGCTTCCCTAGTGGCTCCAGGGTGAGAATCTGTCTGTGAACGCAGGAGAAGTGGGTTTGATCCCTAAGTCAGGAAGATCCCCTGGAGAAGGAAATGGCAACCCACTCCAGTATTCTTGCCTGGAGAATTCCATGGACAGAGGAGCCTGGTGGACTGCAGCCCATGAGGTTGCAAAGAATCTAACAGAACTTAGTGACGAAGCAACAAAAACAACAGCAGCAAATCTCCATCGTCTCATCAGTCTTGTATAGGAATGTGTAGACAATGAAAACTATAAATTCAGGAGCTAAATACTTTTAGAGTTAGAAGCCCCGCAGCTAAAAATGCCAAGATTTCTAGTGTCTGAATAGCCTGTGAAGGTAACAGTATTTAGATCCTCATAAACTGAGCACAAGGAAAAATGTGAAATTATCTTGAATTAAGCTTTGCCAGTGTGAAGGCACTGAAATATAAAGCGTTCTAAAAATGAACACTAAAGACTTCAATTTGTGTCTCATTCATTTGTCATTCTTTTTCCCTGAGGCATCTTAAAAAGCAAACAGGTATCTTTGCTTTTTATAACCAAATTTAAAACTTGCAGTGAAGAAAGAATGCTGACAATATACAGAATGCAATCAATCAAGAGCATAGGGGTCACTTTGTAACAATTCTTGATATTCATTGAAAGAGATTTCATTATCTATTTTAAAATTTTAAATTCTGTGAAATAAAAGGAAAACTAAATGCCAAATATAAGGTTTTCAGAAGCTAATGGGATCATTTAGGTGAGCTCTTGGCAGAACCAGTAACTTTCATTAAATGATTAGATTGTTTTATATATTTTTTAATCATTTGTTTCTTGTAAGAAAAAAGCCTACCTTTATTTGTTTTGTTTGTGGTCATTTTTTATAAAGTGAAAAATCCTAACTTAAGAGAAAAAAAATTAGCTATCTATGCTTTTTAACTATAAGTCATTTTTGACAAACTTAATAATAAGTATTAAACACAGTGTGCCAGGCACTGTTCTAAGTATTATACAAATATTAACTCATTTAATACATTTCTTATCATAGTATCAAAATTAAAATTTCAAAAGAAAATACTATTGGTAAAGTTCTTTGTTGCATATATGCTTCTTTACTTACATAAAAGCCCTTAAACATTGTACACATGAATGTGCTTAAAATTTGATATGATGTACTATTGGTCTCATCAGGCTTATTATAAATATACTTATGCTTTATATTAGGATGCTATTTCAGTCTTTATAATGGCAAGCAACATGCAAGAAGGGTATTCAATGAACTGAATATTTTGCATCCAAATATTTCCTAGAGTAGTATCTTGCAATACAGTGATAAAATTTAGATACTTTTTACTATTCATTCACATTTATTATAATTGGGAGGGGGGAAGTGTGTATGGAGCATTCACCATGTGTAATACATAATACCAAACATTGTATATATATCACTTTCATTAATGCTCACAACAGTCCTACAGCGATCTTTTAATTATTCCTATTTTGCAAAGAAGGAAACAGAGACTTAGACTGAATAGCTAGTGAAGGTTACATAACTAGACAGGGTTGTAGAGTTAGTCTCAAAACTGAAAACATTAGTCCCTAAAGCCATCAGACTTATTCTCAGTGTTATGTAATAAATGTAGTCACCAGTGTTTATTGAATCCCATCTCTGGCTCGATGCCATATGTGGTGCTAGGAATAAAGCCACCAGTTAGAAATATTGACATGAGGTCTTTACAGTGTAATATGTGAAACATATTAATAAGACCATGTACGAAGTCACATGAAATCTCAGAGGAATTACAGAATATCTCTGGTGTGTATTAAAGCTTATGATCAACTTCAGAAGCTTCTATAGTAGAGACATCCTTCATTCCTCATGCATACTAGCAGTGTTCTTTTTTCCTACATTGGTTGCAGGTTGCAGTTCTAGTCTCTGCCAAAAGTTACCACCTTTTCAGTGGTGACACCAAAACAAGACAATTTTTTTTCAAATCAGAAGCCTAATATTCCTGCGTGTTGTTCATAGCAAAGCTGCTGAAAACCATAATTGTACTGTCATTTTCACAGGAGACAAATTGCCATAGTAAGAGAGGAAATAAGCACCATAATAAAAAATAATGACTACTATTTATTGACTGCTTATCATGTCCCAAGCACTATTCTCCCTATTTTACATCCGAAATTTCATTTACTTTTCAGCACACCCTATGAGATAAGCATTATTGTTCTATTTTAGAAAGGAAATTGAAGCATAGTGAGGGTAATTTGCTCAAGGTAGCACAGCTAGTTAAAGTGAAGTCTGCTCAAACAGAAGTCCAGATGACCTCCCAAGAACTCTACTATTCCAATGATGAAATGAATAGAATCTGTAACTACTCACACTGGTTTGCATTTGTGCTCTCCTGCTTCTTTGCTTTGAACCATAGATAAGATGCTTAGCTGTGCCTCAGTTTCCTCATCAATAAGATGAGAATAATGACTATAATATCTTCTCCATAGGATTTATTGATTGTTGTTATTTTAGTTACTGAGTCATGTCCAATTCTTTGCTACCCCATGGACCGTAGCCCATTAGGCTTTTCTGTTTGTGGGATTTCTCCAGGCAAGAATACTGGAGTGGGTTGCCATTTCCTTCTCCAGTAGGATTGGTTACAAGGTTTAAATGCACAGCAGTTACATTAAAGCTCTTAGAACAATGCCTACCACAGAGCAAATGCTTAAAAAACAATACTAATAGCTATGATTCTCCTTCTCAAATTCACACCCTATTAGAAGAAAAAAATGGAAATGAATATGTGGTAGGAACTAAAGTGTAGAATTCATAGTAATTTTTCATTTGTTCAGATCAGCATATTAGCTAAAGCTACTATATTCACTGAAGTTAATGTTTTAAGTCATACCATTCATCTCATAGAGTCCAAATTTTTCTAAGAGAATATTTTATCTTTTCTTTCTTCACGTTACTCAAAGTCATTATCATTATCATTTTAGTCCTTTCCTCAGATCTAAAAATCAGTGACCAAAAAAGAGATAGAGCTCAACATTCAAAGTTGAAAGAGTCAATCCCTTTTTCCCTAACATGTTTCTTAGAATCAAATTAAAATTTCAATATATTGAAAAGAAAGACTGATGATTAAGTATCTAACACAAGCTGGCATTACATGCTTTTATTTCTTAATTACCAGTGATGTTTCTAACAAATTGATAACAGTAAATATTAAATAACAGTGAACATTATTCTATAAAAATTAAAGAGTAATGACTAAGTATAAAATGTTAGATTATATTCCTGCCATTATTTACTGGCTGATGAGGGAAAGAATTACCAGGATGCAGAGAAAATGTCTCTTACTACTTCATTCTGTTCTAACATTTTTCACTTGAATACCGTAACAGTCCAATACAGAGGAAAGAACATGCTTCCAAAGGAGCAGGGCGAAAGTTATTAACATATGTACATATATATAAACATAACTGAGTAAATATATACACACAGAGANACTTCATTCTGTTCTAACATTTTTCACTTGAATACCGTAACAGTCCAATACAGAGGAAAGAACATGCTTCCAAAGGAGCAGGGTGAAAGTTATTAACATATGTACATATATATAAACATAACTGAGTAAGTATATACACACAGAGAAAAAGAGGTACAACTCTTTATGAGCCTAATGCAAAAAAGTCACGTCCTTGGTTTAGGTGCTATAACAACCAAGTAAAACCACTTTAAATGGTGATGAAACTGCCTAACGAAAGATTTGTTCATGTCATGAATGAAAGGAGAAAGTATCCAACCAGAAACAAAGTTATTGGAAGAATAATAAAATAGAGTTTGAAGTAACTTATTACCATGAAATGTTTTATGAAAATCTGTCCAGAGAATGTATTTAAAGTGTATTAAATTTCTTTGTAAAACATTTACATTGTGCCTTGGGTCTTATGAGTTAGAACTGCAAGTAAGCTTTAGTTCTGTTTTGCATATAAAAATATGATTTCCTTACAAAATGTAGTTTAGATTTCCATGTTTCCTTTCTTTGCATTTGGTGGCTATTTGACTTTTATCACCCTTAGTTTTCTGTGATGGTCCTTGTCAGAGCAGAAAAAAGTTTTTGAAGTAGCTGAATATACAGAAAAATACTGCTTGTTGTTCTTCGGGGGATAAACTCCAAAAAGGAATGAACATATAGGGAACAGAAAATACTTCTCCATGAACATTTGATTGCTAATAAAAAGAAAGGGCTGGGCAGCAGCAGGTATGTGTGGTGGCAAGATGGTGAGCAGTGTGTGTAGTCATACCGTAAAATGTATATACACACACAAGAAAAGTAAATACATTTTAACTATTTTTTTTAACTCAAGGAAAATATGCTAATGGATTTCTTGGATTATGTGTTGGAGTGAAGCTACATGGTTGAATCACTTTCTCCCAAACCTAACAAAATTAACCAAAAAAGTTTTAAAAGAATGAAAAGTACATTGTCAGCAATGAAGCAAAGAAAATGTCACAACCTCGGTTACTGTAGTTAAGTAGTGATAGTCAAGGTAACAGAAGATCCCAAAAACGGCCCTGTGTTGTGCTCCCCAACCCCACTCACCCACCCTATCACTGCCACTCCTTCTCTCATCAAAACCATGCTGGGATACAATCCTTACAGTAGTTTAGGTACTACTGCCTCTTCTGTTTGAAAATTGTACTATGCACAAGTATTACGTTTATTTCCAAGTATTCACTACTGTTGGTCCAAACTGAACACACTAAAAGAAAAAGTATCCATATGACCTTTCACTCTGGTACTTTCCTTTTGTTACATAAATGTGATAATAACCTCAAGGATTCTCCTTGAACCCAGTCTGAAAACTTGAGTCATTTTTAAAAAATAAATTATATTCTTTCAAATGTGAAAAAATATGTACTCTAACTGCAGAAACTTAGGGAAAAATAAGACATTATAAGGAAGATTAGAAAAGATAAATTGCCTGTAATCTACCATACAGAAAAGCTACTGTCAAAGCTTGTGTTTGTCTTAAAAATTTATAGATACATGGGAGGTAAATGATAGCTATATCATAGATGGATAAATCAGTTCAGTTCAGTTCAGTTGCTCAGTCATGTCCAGCACTTTGCGAATCCATGGACTGCAGCAAGCCAGGCCTCCCTGTCCATCACCAGCTCCTGAAGTTGACTCAACTCATGTCCATTGAGTCGGTGATGCCATCCAACCATCTCATCCTCTGTCATCTCTTTCTCCTCCTGCCTTCAATCTTTCCCAGCGTCAGGGTCTTTTCCAA
Organism: Oreotragus oreotragus; assembly: GCA_006410675.1. Classification (NCBI taxonomy): domain Eukaryota; kingdom Metazoa; phylum Chordata; class Mammalia; order Artiodactyla; family Bovidae; genus Oreotragus; species Oreotragus oreotragus. The sequence goes on along the minus strand of SJYX01018578.1, from coordinate 18,674 downwards.
TGAGTCAGTATTTCTCATCAGGTGGCCAAAGTACTGGAGTTTCAGCTTCAAAATCAGTCCTTCCAATGAACACTCAGGACTGATCTCATTTAGGATGGGCTGGTTGGATCTCCTTGCAGTCCAAGGGACTCTCAAGAGTCTTCTCCAACATGAAAATGTAGATTCAGTCACACTCCCCAACATACACATTTGCATCCTGCAATTTTTTTGCCACTTAAGAATAGATTACAAATACATCAATATGTATTCTTTCATATCATATAATGCAAGTGACTTACCCATCCCCCACTATAAAGTATTTGGGCTGTTTTCCATTTTTTTCAGTAGCATACTTAACACTGTGGTGAAACCCTTTATGGTTTCTTGAAGAGTTAGTGAGTGACTTTCCAACTAAAACGAACTCACTGCATGTGAGCAGAGATGTATTCCACAGTAGAAACAGTGGAATATAGATAGTGCTGATTAAAAGTTGAAGAGAGAGTGATTAATCTGTTTTATAGAAATAAGAAGGAAGGAGAATATCTAACGTTAACTATTTCTATGTAATTTATTATACACTATTATACAAAGGAGTGAGTGAAAGTCACTCAGTCGTGTCCAACTCTTTGTGACGCCACAATACTGGAGTGGGTAGCCTTTCCCTTCTCCAGGGGATCTTCCCAACCCAGGGGTCAAACCCAGGTCTCCCACATTGCAGGTGGATTCTTTACCAGCTGAGCCACAAGGGAAGCCCAAGAATACCGGAGTGGGTAGCCTATCCCTTCTCCAGTGGATCTTCCCAACCCAGGAATCAAACCAGGGTCTCCTTCATTGCAGGCGATTCTTTACCAACTGAGCTATCAGGTGCATCCCAAATAGGACCATATGAAGGGATAGAAAAAAATAGAAGTTAGAGCTTGCAGTAGAATGAAATGTGGCTACAGGCCAGGTAGAGTTATGAAATGTGTCATGGCACTTTAGCATACTGGACATTTCCCATGTAAAATAACCTACCCTAACTGATGCTCGACATTCACTAATGACTGTTCTATTTAGTCATTATTCTTGTTAACACTTAGGTAAGCATGTTAAGCTATTATTAATTACTTAGATCTTAACATAAAAACATTTATCTCTTTTTAAATTTCTAATTGGAACATAATTTCTTTACAATGTTGTGTTGGTTTCTCTCATACAACAAGATGTATCACCCATAAAGCATACATATATTTCTTCCCCCTTGAATGTCCCTCCCATCCATCAATGCATCCCACCCTCCACCCCATCCAACACTTATAGGTTGTCACAGAGCACTGTTTTTTTATGTTAAAAAGAAAGTTCTGCTATTAATTGATTTCATCATCCTCATTTATCTTCTTTTCATAGGCATTTATTTAAAAGGAGCATTAAGCCATTCTATGCCAACTTGAAGATTGTTTAACAACTATATTTAACAAAACATGAAATAAAAAATAGAGTAAATTAGAAAATATGAAAGCTGGCTAATTGGAATTTATATGGTACAGATTTTAACTTCTTTTATTTGTCTTTTGTCTTTTATTTTATCACCTGTGCCCAGAAAACTGAAGCAAACGAAAACGTATACTGTATGCCTCTTCAGTAAATAAGAAGATAGGGTTGAGTTCAGCAACCCAGCTATCTAGTCTGTTGAGACACTTAGGATAATTTATGAAAATATAAAGATGGATCTGACCTAGTTCATGAAGTCAAGGAACTGACAGTCTTGTGGAGGAAATAAATATAAAATAATGAATAATTTTTACAGTTATAAAATAATAATACAGTAAAATTTCATAGAATTATGTGTTACATGGAGTTGTGTTCACACACAACTATGTTATAAGAGAGTGATTATTTGTTCACCAGGGAACAGAGAACACAGAATATGACAAACCTTGAAAACTAGGTATCCCAGGTAGTTACTTGTGGGACATTGGGGCAGAACAAGTAACCAAACACACAAGTAAAGAAACGTGAGATGTCACGGTGTTTTTAAAGGACCGTGAGCATTTTGGTGTTGTTATGTTGTAAAGACTAAAGTAGAGAGTGGTAGGAGATAAGTGGTATTCTTATTACCTATATAAATTTATATTTTGATAGTTTCTCATTTAAGCTTTTTCAAATTCCTTAAAATATTTGCAACAAATAATTGTTTCAGTAAAAAATGGAAATTCATTTAAGATGCTGGTTGTAGATTTAGGAGACATTTTTTTGCACGTTACATACTTTATACTGGTGACAGCTTAAATAGTTTTAAAATGTTTGTTGTTTGGTGGGTTGGTTTCGGTTGGTTTTATCCTCTCTTGCTTTACATTAGAACTGAGCAACTCAGAATACAGGAACATGGTACAACAGAATGCTCTACAGATTTCTTTTTTTCAGGAATGAATGCGTAATTGTCAAGAGCTATCTTTCTGTAGCAGGAACTGAAGTTGTTGATGGTACTGTGGTACAAACAAAGGGCAACTTCTTGTGGTGAATTGACACCATTTCTGGTGGGCTTCAAAGACAATATAAATAGCTCTTCCCTGAGAGTAGGCTACACTGGGTGCCTAGGCAGCCTCATCACACAGCCAATTAAACCACCATCACTTGAAAGGAATGGATAGCAGTTCAAGGTCTGCTTAAGTAGACTGCATTTCCACGTTCACACATTATTGCAATTTTACAGTCGAGGCGCCCCCAACCACTGCAAGGGGAAGATGTAAACATAACCTTAGAATCAATAGATTCTCTCACTTTCTCTAAGGGGGAAGATCTTACTCATTACCTGGTAAGCAAGATCCCTTTAATCTTTCTGAAGAGGAAGGAGTCCAGGCTAGTCTCTACACTGTGGGAAGCTCACGCTTTTTGCTCTGCTGCACCACCTGGGGGACACAGATGTGTCCATTCTCAGCCTCTGGCCGTCTTGGGGATTCTTAAGTGAGGTCCTTGGGTGTTGAGCTCAGTAAGCCAAAGTCTGGGTTTTCCCCATAGAAAGGCTCCCACCCTCTTGAAAATATGTCTTTCAGAAACCAGTTTAGCTGGTTCCACTGAGATGAATAGGGAAACGACCCAATGGAAGGACTGAAGTGGGGGCAGAGGGATGTGTGACAGTTATATTACTGCATCAGGAGCAGCTACACTGGACCTTTTGCTTTTCGCAGGAGAATGTTGACTTACTGAATGCAGCACACTTTCCCAGCTACTTAACTGTGTTATTTAAATAAATTGCTTTGCTCTTGAAAAAACAACAATAACAACAAAAAAAGGGCATGAAATTTTTTCTTTTCTATTTTCCATCTTTCCAATGAAATATTACAGAACTGATTTGTTGGTATATTTGAATATTAGAGAAGAGGAAGGATTAAAAGGTAGGGTTGGAGGGGGAAGAAAGGATCTGAGGAAGCATGACGTTGTGGTAAGGAATTTGACATTGCTTCTAAATACCATGGGAAGGCACTGGAGAGTCTGAAATAGAATGGGAGAATATGATCTATACTATGTTTTCTAAAAATACTCTATTCTGTGGGAAAGCTTTAAAGAAATACAGGTGGGAGGCAGAACTAACAGTGATTTATATAGTGGACTAGTGCAAAATCACTGGAGATGACTAGAAATAGAGGTTAGATCTGTTGATGGTTTTCATCCATGAAGGTAAAGAAAAGAGATCAATTAAGGATACATTCTAAGTTTTAGAAAATTGTATGTGCTATGAACTAAAACAAAAAAATTTAGGACAAAATTTTGGGGTAAAGATTTTTGTGTGGAGAAACAAGATTTCTATTTGTATATGTTTTATTTCAAATGTCTATTAGAGCACCATGTGAAGATGTCAAGTAGATGGTTGGATTTTGAGTCTATAGCACAGGGGACCACTTAGAGATGGAAATCAGTTCAGTCCAGTTCAGTTGCTCAGTTATGTCCGACTCTTTGCTACCGTGTGGACTGCAGACCCCATGGAGTACATGGAAATACATGTTGGCAATAATCAGATTATTTATAAAATTGTGTCTTAAGACATGGATCTAGAGGAAATCACAATCAAATATGCAAATAGTATAGATTTTTTTTTAAAAAGAAACTTATTTACAACAGGAAGAGCAATGCATATCACATGTGATCCCAATTTTGTAGAAGAAAATGGATATTAATGATTTTTATGGATTTCTAGTTGTTACTTGTATTTTCCCAAATGATTTTTTGTTACTCATTTGTAATATCCCCATGAGTTTTGTTTTATGTCAAATAATGTTTGAACTATAACTTTAGAATATGTTTCATAAATAGTAAAAGAGTTCTAAGTGACTATGAAAGCTAATAATCCATACAAACTAGTAAACACATTCTTTAGTATTAATTATTTACCTTATGCTAAAATTAAAAAAAAAGAAAAAGCCCTGATTAGAAATTATATAACCAAGTTTACACAGATACTTAGTCAAAGGTCTAACATTAAATTCTGTTCTCCTCGCTCCCAATCCAGTGAATTTTCCCTTGCCCACTAAAGGCACTGTCAGGTTCTGACTATTCCTGACCATCAGCCACCTCTAGCCTGAATAGATGATCAAAATCTCTTTCACAGCAAAAAAGAAGCAAGCATTTTTAACCCACTTGCCCACTGGAAAGGTAATAATGGCACTGTATTTCATTCTTTGACTTTAATGTTTTATTGTGATCAACATTCTTTACTAATTGTACAGCTACTTATTGATTTCTCATAAGTCATCTAGGACATGAGCAGAAAGAAACTTTACTGAGGACAAAAAGATATGGTCTATATCATACTAGAATCATTATATCACCAAAAGCAAATTCAAGTAATTGTTTTAAGTACTAGAGTTGATAAGAATATTTGAAGTAAAAGAGAACTGGCTATTCTTGTCTTTAGGGACCCAGTAAAATGTATTCTATGAGTCTTTAGATAATAAAACCATTAATTAAAAAACTGAGTTATAAAAAATTCAAAAAATTATAGAAAACTAAAGCACAATTAAGTGTCAGCTAAATATAGAACAAAAAACTTGAAGTATTCTATTTTTATTATGCAGATAGTACACTAAGGCATCATCTTCTCAAAGTGTTTTTATAGGATGCTAATATTTTAAAAATATTTTATGGACTAATAATTTAGGGAGCAGTGAATTAAACAAATCCAGACTTCTCAGAACTTGTATTGTGCGACTATGGGTTGCTCATCTCTTAGCATTAAATATATTAGCCAGCATTTCTGAAATTTTTATGACTGCATATCTGAGCTTTTTAGAACCACAATTAGTGGAACATATTTGGAAAATGCAGCCCCAAGGAAAGAGCAGATTGAAGGACAATAGAGGCATACACCCTAAGCATAGTTAGATAGACTTTATCGTCTGTGACCTTGAAATTCATCACTTTTGTATTGGTCACTTAAAACCCTCATAAATTTTCAAGGTTGGGAAGGGCAAGTGCTGTGTTAAAGGAACAAATCAAAACTGGCCCCAGGCAAACTGTGGAGTAAAGCAGAGTCTATTTTTATCTTCTTATCTTTAATGTCCTTAGGTTTTCTTTCCTCTCCAGACAACTCACTCAGGTTGTCATCCCTTCTCACCATCCCAGGATGCTTTTCTGAAACCCTTTCCCAGAAGTAGTTTAAAAATGTCCAGTTGTATCTGCCTCCCACTACTCTCCCTGACAAAGAGCCAATTTCTGCCAAGGATACACCACCTCTGGCAGCACTTTGATTGCATTGTGTTTTAGACTACAAGCTTTGTCTACTGCCGCTGCTAAGTCGCTTCAGTCGTGTCCGACTCTGTGCGCCCCCGTAGACGGCAGCCCACCAGGCTCCTCCGTCCCTGGGATTCTCCAGGCAAGAACACTGGAGTGGGTTGCCATTTCCTTCTCCAGTGCATGCATGCATGCATGCTAAGTCGCTTCAGTCATGTCTGACTCTGTGCAACCCCATGGACTGCAGCCCACCAGGCTCCTCTGTCCACGGAATTTTCTAGGCAAGAATACTGGAATAGGTTGCCATTTCCTCTGTCTAGAGCCTTAACAAATGTATGGACTTACAGTATTTTAAGGCCTGTAATAAAAAGTAAGGAATGCTACTTTTGGGCAAAGGGCCCTTGCTAGAAGGCTCTCAAATTATATTTTACTAGTTCCCTTCCATTTTGTCTATTATCAACACCAATAATGGAAAAAATATAATTTCTCAGGAAAAATAGAGGTAAATGAAACTATAGAAGAACTCTGCCAGTTGAAATGGAAAGAGCTGTGATTGGGTTTTAGTCTTTTCTCTGTTACCAGTTTATTCTTTAATAGCTGATTCCTCAGTATTCTCACAGGAACAATGGAGGCAATTTTTTTCACAGGACTGTTAGATTGGTAAAGTGAGATATACTGATAGATATGAAAGTGTTTTGAACAGCTGAAAGGCAACATTATGTTCTTTTCAGCAGCTTTATGTTGCATATAGGGAAATTAAGCTTGGAATTAAACTTTTCAAAATGGTCTGTTCATATATGATACAAAAATGAATCATAAAATATTAGAACTGAACAATATAATAGAGGAACTCATGACCAAAAATAACTTTAAGCAGGATTGTCTAAAGGTAAAGCTGAGACTGAAATATAGTTGTCTGAATCTGGACGAGAGAGTTTCCTGCTGTGCCAGGGCACTGTGGGAGTGTACTTAGTAATCCTGACACTGACAGCCACAGATGAGAAACACCGATATCATGATTAGGTCAGGAATATCAGTTTCTTGTCTGTTAATCAAGAACCAAGACTCATGATTCTATAACTTAAGAATTGTTGTTTAGTCGCTAAGTTGTGTCCGACTCTTGGTGATACCATTGACTGCAGCCCTACCAGAATTTTCTGTGGAATTTTCCAGGCAAGAATACTGGAGTGAATTGCCATTTCCTTTCCCAGGGAACTTTCCCAAGCCAGGGATTGAACCCGCATCTCCTGCTTGGCAGGTGGGCTTGCTTTTTTTTTTTTTTTTAACCACCGAGTCACCTGAGAAGCCTAGCTTCTAAATTAGTGATATGTTATTCCATAGATTAACAGATAAATTAACATGTGAGAGAAACTCTCACTTTCCTTTTCCATCCTTTCCAGATGTAAGAATGAGTCCAAGATCTTTGTATACCTTGCTTAACTTCCTCATCTCTGCTCTGGCTGAACTGCCAAAGACATCTATTTTGACCTGCCATCTATTTGCCTAAAGTCTTTAAAAAACTTTTCTAAACACTGTTGCATTCAGAGGTTTCACATCCTAAACCATGTTAAAACATCCCTACATTAAATATAATTTGATGTAAAATCATTTATAAAGGATTTGTCTATGTAATTTATTTAAAAGAACGATTACTTGTTAAGCACTGGTTCTTGGGCAATCCCTGGGTTTGAATCCCAGGCCAACCATTTACCACCAGCTCTATGACTCAAAACAAGGGGTGCCCTCAGATGCCTCAACTGTAAATTGATGATGCAAATTGTACTACCTTACAGAATTAATGTAATAATAACTGAGCTTATAAAGAGCTTTAAATGTTGTTAAGAGTTCGTTGTTATTGTTGTTTAGTTGCTAGGTCATTTCTGACTCTTGCCACCCCATGAACTGTAGCCCTCCAGGCTTCTTTGTCCATGGGATTCTCCCATCAATAATACTGAAGTAGGTTGCCATTTCCTCCTCCAGGGGATCTTCCTGACCCAGGGATTGAACTCATGTCTCCTGCATTGGCAGGCAGATTCTTTACCACTGAGCCACCAGGGAAGCCTCTTAAGAGGTTTGTATAGAAAGTGTACAAATATTCTTTACACAGTTCTTTCAGGCTTTCTTATGTTGTAAGTTTTTCAAAATAGCTAGAAAGTCATCACTCCCAACATGTAGCTACTATCAATATTGTTATTGTTGTTGGAATCAGTATGCATATTTGGAAATTCTTGGGAAGCAAAATCATCTAACTTTTACAAAGTATTTCAAATTTAATGAAATTTGTATTTTAAAATAATTTATTACATAATTTATTTAATATAACTAGTGTTATATTTTCTATATATTTAATTAAACATTTATTAATTTAAACTTTTTACTTTCTGTATTTGAGACAGGAAATCTTGTCTGTTTGTTTACTTCCAATTCTTTAATATTTTCTGGAAAAGTAGGTCCCTGAAAAGCCGGTAGCCTCTGTGCCTAAGGGATAGAATGGTTCTATATCTGTTTTGTTCTTTTTTAAGCAACAGATATTAAGCAAAGAAAGCAAAGTATGATAAAACATTTTCACTCTTCTTTCCTATTGCATTGGGGTCAATATTGTAATAAAAAGATAGGTACCCTGTCATATTGCCAGGGTGACAAGCAAATGAGAAGTTCAGTAGGAGCAGCAATGCCTGAGTTTTGTTTAACGTCAGGCTCAGTGTGTAAATAACTACAAAAGGTATAATGGACAGACCAGTGGAAAGGACAAGAGAGGGAACCTATGCAAATGGCAGCACTGATGTGCCTTTCAGAGTCCTTATTCTGAAACTCCTATCCAGGCTGCAGAATTCACCTTACATCTGGCTGATCCAGACAGCCAAATGAGTTCTGAGATTTCTGTTTAAAAAGAGACAAGTTTAGTTAACTCAAGGAACTTGCATCACTGAGCAGAACCGGACTTGATGTAAGTGTTGATTATGACTTTCCTACAAATGTGAGGCTCTGTATTTGGTGGTGATTGAGTGATTAGATATCTTCTGTCTTCTTATGAGAAATTACTTTGACCTACTTGCTTAAGCTTATAGTCTTTACAGTCTCATTTCACTGAATTCTTATTTCAGGCACAGTCAGATCTGACATTAATACCAAACTCACTTAATTGGTGAGTCAGTCAAAAATCAGTTTTCTGGCAAGTAGCAAAATGAAGTGCAAGAAGGCAGCTAGTCTAGAGTGTGACAGCTACCTGCTCAAGCAGGAAGAGGAAGTAAACGTTCTGGGAAAAAAAGGAGGAAAAGAATCTATCTAATGTGATAGGGCTTTGGAGTAAAAAATTTTCTATAGGAACATACCATATTTGATGAAACTTGAGGGGAAAAAAAAATAAGGATTGGGTTAGAGAAAATAATGCAAATTAAAAAAAATAGTGACAGGTCAATGAAAAAGTAACTATAAAAAACACTTTGCTTGGCTTTAAACTGCACAGTAGTCATAATGATGTAAACATTGATTATTAACTAAAAATGATGCTTCCACTATACCAAGAGTACAAGAGAAAGTAAATGTCATTGTCACGAAAATAGGATGACATTATGTAGATAAAAACAGACACTAGAGAGTGTCTTAGAGTAAGCAAATAGGGTTAGAATATTGAAAAATATGAGGTAAATACTGTAAGTTAAAAGTCATTTTAGATGATTGAACCCATAGAAGGCAGGTGCCATTTTATTTCTTTTTTAAACTATGTACATGTATTACTTCATTAAATATTTTTAAAAGTAAGGAAAATGTGACAATAATATTTTTATAAAATTTTCAATTTCATTCTTTGATCTTTCGCATATTAAAAAAGTTGGTCACATGTTGATTCTGGTTGAGGACATAGATGTTAATTTGGTATGCTTTTTTATAGATAGAGCTCTTAAGGGAAAACTGTTCAACACTGTGAATGGCCGGAGCTGTAGCCTGAAGGGTTAGGGTGTGACTCTCTGTTACTCTTCAACAACAAGGCAGCAGACACTATATTTCAGGGCAGACACTATATTTCAGGTCCAGCAGCCAAAGCAGGGAGCAGGAGGGAAGAGAGAAAGAACAGACTTGTCTTATTAGAGTTTAAGTTGTGAATTGAATCATTTTTGCATTTTCAAAATAGACATAATTACAAATTGTTTGCTTTTAATTCTAAAATACAAAATTTACACATCGCTTTCACCATGAGTATTTTATTTATATTTCAATGCTTTGTGTGCTTTACTCCTGGATTTTCAGGCTTTTGGGTAATATGGCCTATTACCTTACAACAAGGGAGCAGGATTCAGCATGTGAAAAACAGTTAATGTAAAAGCTCAGTTGATGAAATGAACATCACAGAAGTCAGGGAATGTGCAAGTCTGATTTTTATTTGTAAGAGATGCTTTCATTACCATCACATTAGTCAGTGATATCTGCTTAAATGTGCTGATAGTTAGTTGATGCAGATCATCTGGCCACTTTGTTGCTAATTGCTAGGTGAGCATATCTTCTCTCCTGCCCATTCAGAACATTGTCAGTAATCAGATTCCTGGTTGTTGTTAATTATTCTTTCAGTGAAAGTGGTAATGGAGTCATAAAACACAGGGTTAAAAGAGATCATTAGGTCCAATGAAAGTGAAAGTGAAAGTCACTCAGTCTGTTCAACTCTCTGCAAACCATGGACTGTACAGTCCTGGAATTCTCCAGGCCAGAGATATTGGAGAGGGTAGCCTTTCCCTTCTCCAGGGGACCTTCCCAACCCAGGAATCAAACTGGGGTCTCCTGCATTGCAGGCAGATTCTTAACCAACTGAGCTATCAGGGAAGCTCCATTAGGTCCAATGGCCTTCCATCATTTGACTCCATTTTACTTATCCCCTAGGAGATCCTCCTAGATGAACTTTAGGCATATTTCATTAAAATATGTTATAACATCTTCATTTTTCTTAATATGAAATTGACATTAACACAAGTTGATAATATGATATTTTTATTGATGTTCAATTAAAAGGCATTTGATTCTCTCTATTAATTCTCATTATCTCTACTGTAGCAAATAGTTAATCCTGTAGTGTGCAGGATTTTTTTTTCTTCTCTAAAGTAGTCTTCATGCTGAGAACATAAGAGAAATATGGTTCATTTCCACTCACTCATGTCCAAGAAATGTTTAATTCAAACACCCAAAAGCTAGATGTCAACTTTTATCTTTAATAAAAATGTGTACATTTTGATTATGAAAGAAAATATTAAATATATAGGACACACAAGAAGTGCAAAAGTCTTTAAGCTAGATTGAATGTAGTGAAGAAATTTAACTGCTGGAACATAAGAGAAGCTACTGATTCCAGAAATAATCAATACAACTTACATAAATAATTCAATCTATTTCTATTGGAATTTGCTCTTTATCTTTTAAAACACCCAGTACATACATTAAAATTCATGTATGTTCTGAAACAGTTGTTACATTTTATGGCTGCTTATGAGAATAATCGCTGAAAAATAAAACTAGTTCTGACAAGTTGGAAAGTCACAAAATTGACATTTCCTGATTGAGCACTAAACTTTAAAAAAAGTAAATAAAAACATCTGAGTATTCCATTTTGGTTGGCATTTAATTGGATGGAAGCAATAAGAAGAAGAAGAAAAATAGTAATTATAGCTTGTTACAAAGCTAAAGTGAAACAAGTAAAATCAGGATCCTCTAGAAAATTATTGCCCCCTTTTGATATTCAACATTATTTCAGTAATAAAGAGGTGATAAATAAATTTGATGCCTATCTTGTCAGGAAGACAGGATAAATGGTTCACTTGTAGGTGGTCATTTCAACTTTCCAACCGTGTGAATATCACTTAAGGCTTCCTTAGCTCACTCTGACCTCAGCCTGCTGCTGCTGCTAAGTCGCTTCAGTCATGTCCACCTCTGTGCGACCCCATAGATGGCAGTCCACCAGGCTACCCCGTCCCTGGGATTCTCCAGGCAAGAACACTGGAGTGGGTTGCCATTCATCATCAAAAAATTTACAAACAGTAAGTGCTGGAAAGGGTGTGGATAAAAGAGAACCCTCCTACACTTTTGGTGGGAATGTAAATTGGTACAGCCACTATGGAGAACAGTATGGAGGTTCTTTAAAACATTAAAAATAGAGTGACCATATGATCCTGAAGTCCCACTCCTGGACATATATGCAGAAAAAAATCATAATTCGAAATGGTACATGCACCCCAATGTTCATTGTGGCACTATTTACAATAACGAAGACACAGAAGCAACCTAAATATCCTTTGACAGAGTAATGCATAAAAAAGCTGTGGTAAATATATGCAATGAAATATTACTCACCCATAAAAGAACAAAACAATGATATTTGCAGCAACATGGATAGACCAAAGATTGTCATACTGAGTGAAGTCAGAGAAAGACAATTATCGTATATTGCTTATATGTGGAATCTAAAATGATTAAATGAACTCATTTTCAAAATATAGAGGCAGAGATGTAGAAAACAAACATGGTTATTGAGGGGAAAGCTGGGGAGGAGGGAGGGATATTGGGAGACTGGGATTGACATATACACCCACGTAAATATAAAATAGTTAACTAATAAGAACCTACTGTGTAGCATAGGGAACTCTTCTCAATACTCTGTAATGACCTATATGGAACAGAAATTTGAAAAAGAGTAGGAGGAAAAAAAGAAAGAATTGACCCCTTTCAACGTAAGTATGCTAGGTAGAATACAGGTTTCTAAGGAAAAAAAATTTCACTTGATCAGTTAAGGACTGAGTCTCATTTTTGATCACTGTCAGAGTCCTTTCTCATTTCATCTCACAACCCAGCATATACAGAAACAGAGCCAAATTGCAATACTCTTAAGAATGACTCTGTCTGATATAATGAAAACTCTAAAAAAATAACCAATTTATATCTGAAAAGACTGTGTTACACACAGACACACACACACACACACACACACACACCCATCCTCTAGTAAATGCATTAGTCATACCAAACTTGGACCACTGCAAAATGACATTGGGGGACTCTTATTCCCAAAGCAGAGAAAAATGTATTGTTAAACATGCTAAATATGTATACTTTTTGCTTTCTTCCAAGTCCCTCTTTTGACCTGCCACAGCGTTTTTTAAATTTGCTAGTGTTGCTCTAAATTAAAATTTTTAATTGTTCACATGAATTTTACCATTCATTTTTACATTGTAGAGTACCAGTTCTAAATGCAAATAAAGGACCACTTTACTTATACACAGAATAACTGAAATTACATAATTCATATCCTGTAGCTTCTGTGTGCATATGTATTTCATTCTTACCAGAACAGTGAAAATGTTGTACAAAATTTACAACTGCCTGGATTTCACTCCTTGACATATGCACATTCTACTCACAATCTTTACCTTTGGCTTTTTAACAAATAAGGAAGAATTGAAAGAAAAAAAGAACTGTAGGTGGCTCTATTTTTCCCTTTTCTTTTATATAATTTTCAACATAAGTGACTGGCTGCTAAATGAAAGTAGCACAAATAAGAAAGGCTATAATAATGTTCCTTGATCCAATTCTTAGAACACCATTGCCTTCTTTATATATTCAAAGCCAATTCGGTTCTCATGGAAAGCATGACCTGTCTGGGCTGTCAACACCCTTACTTACTCAGCCATGGGCATAACGCATTTGCTATATCGTCTCACTTTGGATCCCTACCCTGAAGGATCGCTGGAATTCTGTGCTCGTGGGCATCATGAGACTCATGTGAGTGGGATAGCAAGAAATAGGTGACAGACGCAGACATGCAGTGACTCATGCCCATGTTCCAATATCCCACCAGACTTCAATTATAAAACAGAAATTCAAAGATAAGGTTGTTCAGAATTTTAAGAGTATCAAACTAATGCTGGGGCATTTTTGCAAGCCCAAGTAATCCTGCCAGGAGCTCTTGACTTGTATTTCATTTGCAGGTGCTTTTCCTCTCTCTCCTAGAAGGGACGTGACATAGGGAAGATACTACCAAAAGATGTTGCTAAGTATTTTATAACACGTTTTTACAGGTACTTTAAGTTTACAAGCACAGTAATTCTAAAAATGTTTATGCCCACTGTACATTTTCAGAAACAAAGTAAACTGAAGGGAAATCAAAAACAATCAAAGGCTAAAATTATTCAGTAGTTAGGGTCATATTTTGAGAAAACCATACTCCTATTGATAAAGCCACTGTTGAGTGTTATTTTTTTTAATTTATATATATATAAATTTATTTATTTTAATTGGAGGTTAGTAGCTTTACAATATTGTATTGGTTTTGCCATACATCAACATGAATCCGCCACAGGTTCCCCATCCTGAACCCCCCTTCCTCCTCCCTCCCTCTACCATCCCTCTGGGTCATCTCAGTGCACCAGCCCCAAGCATCCAGTATCATGCAATGAACCTGGACTCATTTCATATATGATATTATACATGTAACTCATGTCATATATGATAGTATACATGTAATTGAAACTGCTGCTCTGACTTAGAAAAAAAGTAATATTTGAACCCTAATAGTCACAGGAAATCCAGTGTTCTGTAAAATTTTTAGTACCAAGCCTTAGAGACATCTTGTTTATATTCCGTTGCTACTGCCCATATTTATACTTATGTTCTACAGTGTTTTGAGCCTTAATAAAATTGTGAGCCTTATAAAGTATGGTACTTAATAGAAGATGGTACTGCTTTAGAATTCACTATTTGTCTCATTCTCTTTCAGTACATATTATGAAATTTAGTAACATTTTAGACTATAGACATGGTGCACTAAATAGCTGATTTACTAAAGATAAATACACCACTGGCAGCTGAAGAGCAAGAATAACAGTTTTGTTTCTTTCCTAAAAGAAAAGAAAGAACGTTAAAGCTAAGGAACTATGAATATTATTTCCTTCTTCAACTTTGAAATAAATACTTGTCAGAGCCACAGAATGATAGGCTTTATTAGCATGATAAATGACACAGATTTGGGAAAACTCATAAATATTGTATCCCATACTTATCGGCTGAAGAATGTTGGGCAAGTTATTTTCTAAAGGCGCGTTTGTTCTAATTACTTTGCACATTTTGCCTCACATTTTTGTTTCTTTCTTTTCTGGCCCATGGCAGAAATATAGTAACCATCATGATGAAATGTTTCAGGACACAGAATACAAGTGTGTTCTAGCCATGCTACCTTGGTATATGTCTCTCTGATGAAATTAAGTCTTCCTGGGAACACTTGTCCTTGGGGAGCCTTGACATTGACTCAAAGATTGCCTAGATCAGACCTGGTAACCTTAGATTAATTGGACCATACATGTATGTTGCTTGTTCATTCACTCACTCAGTTAACTAGTGTTTATTCAGCTTCGTTTTTCTGCAAGGCACAGTGTTATGGAGAAAATAAACACTATGCAGATAGGAAGCTTTACTTCAGATGGGCTTCCCTGGTGGCTCAGTGGCAAAGAATCCTCCTGCAGGAGACATGGGTTTAATCCCTGCATCAAGATCCCCTGGAGAAGGGAATGGCAACCCATTCCAGTATTCTTGCCTGGAGAATTCCATGGACAGAGGAGCCAGGCAGGTGGCAGTCCATAGGGACACAAAAGAAGTGGGCACAACTTAGCAACTAAAATAACAACAAGAGGCAAAGATAAGACATCTGTAGCAGTGACTGTCTCATAAGGTAGAAAGTGATAATTACAGCAAAAAAAAAAAGTAAGGAAGTTTAGGAGGGAAGATGGGATGCTTTATCCTATGTGCAAATTATGTGATTATGTATTAAGAAAGCTAAAGGCAATACAGTAAAATTCATGAGACAAATGAAATAGTAGTTAAATCAAAAATAAATGCTAAAAAAATCAAAAATTTCTTACGTAACAAACTCAACCAGGTCAGATACAAAGAGAAGATCCAATTCATAATGGTTAGGCAAAAAATCTACATATTTAGCAATAAAAGTACAATATCAAGGAGAATTTAGACCTCTTGAGTTAGAAGAAGTTGAATTTCAGGTAGAGGGAGCAGTATATGTAAAGGCACAAGAACTGAGAAGCGTCATAGAAGGGAAATGGCTTGTCCTTAAGAGCAACACCTCTGAGGTTTTAATACGCATATATTAAATGCATATGCATATATGTGGATCTTGTTAAAAAGCAGATTCTGATTCAGTAGGTCTGGAATGAACCTAAGATCCTACCTTTTATAAGCTCTCATGTAATGTCAGTGCTGCCAGTTTATTAGCCATACTTTAAGTAGCAGGGGTTTAGAGTGCATGAATCATAACCAGAGAAGAGCTAGGTGGAAACTTCTATGTAAAATTAATGCAAGCTAAGAAATTTGGTCTTTATTATGTAAAATATAGAGATATCTAAAAATAGTAATTATGGTTATCAATGTTGAAGTATTGTAAACTTAATAAGGAAGTAATGTTTAAGATGGGTATGTTTTTCCTGAATTGAATAGTGTTTCTCAAAGAATGGTAAACACCTATTCTCCTAACTAAACCAGAAGTTCTTGGTATATGAGTGCTCAGGAATTTGTCTCCTTAACAACCTCCCATCCTGATTGAACATTTTGGAGTTACTGGGCCATAATGTCCTCATAGTATATGTAACTTTCTCAGATTTGTATTGCCAAGGTCCTCATGGAGGACTATATTGTACCACTCTCATAAACCATTTGTAACCCAGCTTTCATGAGTAATGTCTGAGTAGAAGAAGTTTTTATTACAAATTCAGTTAAAAAAATAAGCCTAAGAATCAAACAAAATGGAATGAACCTAAGATCCTACCTTTTATAAGCTCTCATGTAATGTCAGTGCTGCCAGTTTATTAGCCACACTTTAAGTAGCAGGGGTTTAGAGTGCATGAATCATAACCAGAGAAAAGCTAGGTGGAAACTTCTATGTAAAATTAATGCAAGCTAAGAAATTTGGTCTTTATTATGTAGAATATAGAGATATCTAAAAATAGTAATTATGCTTATCAATGTTGAAGTATTGTAAACTTAATAAGGAAGTAATGTTTAAGATGGGTATGTTTTTCCTGAATTGAATAGTGTTTCTCAAAGAATGGTAAACACCTATTCTCCTAACTAAACCAGAAGTTCTTGGTATATGAGTGCTCAGGAATTTGTCTCCTTAACAACCTCCCATCCTGATTGAACATTTTGGAGTTACTGGGCCATAATGTCCTCATAGTATATGTAACTTTCTCAGATTTGTATTACCAAGGTCCTCATGGAGGACTATATTGTACCACTCTCATAAACCATTTGTAACCCAGCTTTCATGAGTAATGTCTGAGTAGAAGAAGTTTTTATTATAAATTCAGTTAAAAAAATAAGCCTAAGAATCAAACAAAGAAGTGTCACAGTTATGCAGGATTATTTTCCTGAAAGTAAGGATAGTTTAATGTTTAAGAGCTGACTTCTCCCCCAGTTTTTCCTGCCTTGGTAAGTTACATTAATATACACCCTTTTGTTTAACTAGCAACCTGAGAGATATCTTTAACTCCAATATCTCCCCCTTCTCCCGTATCCAGTCATTCACTAAGTTCTGTAGATTCTATATTCCAAGTATATTTCAAATCTTTTTATATTCTCATTGTATGCCAGGCAATTACTATTACTTGCCTAGAATACTGCCAGAGCTTACTAACTGGTCTTGCCATTTCTTCTCTTTTCCCTTCTCCCCCAGTACAGACCTTACAAAGCAGAAAGAGAACTTTTAAAAATATAAAACTAATCCACCCATGCCCCTGATTAAAAATGTTCAGTGGCTACCAGTTCCACTTTAAATACAATCTAAACTCCTCATTCTGTCATGTTAGGCTGATTTGTTCCCTTCTTATCTCTAAATAATTCTTCACTCACCCACCAACCTTTTTATAGTTTCCTGGACTCCATCTGTCTATTTCTTGTTTAAAGGTCTTCACATATATTTGTCTCTTTGTTTGGATGACTTTTTTTAAAAAGGCATTTCCTAATCATTCTGAAAAGTGCAAGTCCATCTCATCCCCTAAACTTTATTACTGTAGCATTCCAGTGTCCTCCTGTATATTTTCTACATTTATAGTAGCATATATCATTATCTGTTTTGTATCTATCCTCTCACTATATTGTTAACTCTACAAAGGCAGAGTTTATGTATTTTTCAATTCACCTTTATAAATACAGCATTATTTTTATTTATTCAGCAAGTATTTGCTGAGCATCGAATATGTACCGGGTACTGTTTTAAGTTCTTGACATACAACAATACATTTATAGTAGCATATATCATTATCTGTTTTGTATCTATCCTCTCACTATATTGTTAACTCTACAAAGGCAGAGTTTATGTATTTTTCAATTCACCTTTATAAATACAGCATTATTTTTATTTATTCAGCAAGTATTTGCTGAGCATCGAATATGTACCGGGTACTGTTTTAAGTTCTTGACATACAACAGTGAACAAAATAGGTGAAAATATTGACTTCATGTAATTTATACTAGCTGTGAGAAAAAGGCGACAGATGATGAAGTGAAATTTAAAGTATTGTGTCAAATGGTGGTAAGTGCTATGGCAAAAAAGAAGGCAAAAAAAGAAAAAGGGTAATACAGCATATGTGCATGGTTTAATACATTAAATAGGGATGGTCTCATTCTAAATGATTAATACATGAAAGATTAATATTAGTATATATCACCAAATATATTAGTATATCACATATAATATAAACATATTAATATAAAATACATATATCAATGCATAAATATGTCAAATATTGCAGATATATAATATATTAATATAGCATTATGGTTATAATATACATTTATTTAACTATATAATTTAATTAATATAAATATAAAATAATGCTTATTATAGGTACTAATTATAAATTAACACCTGTAATATTAAAAGATGATAAACATATTCTATATATTTATACAAAAAGAGTTCCAATAAAGTCAAAACTTAGAGAAGCAAA
>SJYX01018576.1:19927-29975 GCA_006410675.1 Oreotragus oreotragus | reverse complement strand
AAGAAGCAGATGCTGACACCCCACCCACGGATAGGCGAGACTGTCCAGACAGTGCATAATTTCTATATTACATCCGATGATTTGGATGCAGACATTTCACGTCCACACACTGGGAAGGAACTCCTTCAGACCCTTTTCCACCTCTGACCAGAGAAGCTTTTACTCAAATTTGCATACAAACACCTCTAACTGGTGTGTGTGTGCTTAGTCACACAGTCGTGTCCAACTTTTTGTGACCCAGCATAACTGCCATACTCCACTGTCCATGGAGTTTTCCAGGCAAGAATACTGGAGGGGGTTGCCATTTCCTACTCCAGGGGATCTTCCCGACCCAGGGGTCAAACCTGTGTCTCCTGCAGACTCTTTACCACGGCACCACCTGAGAAGCCCTGCCTGCCTGATTCTTGTTCAGTAGCTCAGTTGCGTCCAACTCTTTGTGACCCTGTTGACTGCAGCACTTCAAGCTTTCCTGTCCTTCACCGTCTCTTTAGTACTTCCTTGCTTGCTGCCATTAAAGTGGTTATTCAAATTTATTGAAAGATTTTTACATATTTATAACCACCCATTAAAAAATATTGCAAAACTCTTGATTTATTTTTCTTAGTAAATATAGTTTTAAAAATGCAAGATCTAAGGATATCTTATTTACTGATATATATTTTAAGTGTTGATGCAGTCACAAAGGAGTCTTTTTAAATTCTATTTTAACCAGCTATTTCTAATAATATCCAGATTTTTAAAATATTTATTTGTATCAGAGTATAGTTGCTTGCTCAGTTGTTTTCATCTAGGGGTGACTTTGCTGCCAGGGAGACAGGGATTTCTGTTCATGTGTTGGTTGCCACAATTGGGAAGGATTGTACTGCTGACCTCTTGAGAACAGAAGTCATGGATGCTGCTAAATATCCTGTCCTGGTGAAGAAATCTCCTAGCAACAAAGGATTATTCAGCCCCAAATCCCTGCTCTAGAGCCAGTCAAGCCTTCAGATGACTGTAGCCCTGCTGACAGGTGGACTGCAATGTCATGAGAGATTCTGAGCCAGGACCACCCAGATAAGCTGCTTCCAGATTTCTTACTCCCCAAAAGTCTGTAAGCTAATCAATATGTGTTGTCTTAAACTGCTTCATTTTGGTGATAGTTACACAGCAATGAATAACTAATACATCCCCCTCCAAATATGTCTCAGGGCAAGGGAACTCATATCTTAAGGAACTGAATCAGGCTGGGAATGTTAAGGGTGGCTGGAGGTCATAAAAGCACAAGAAGGACATAAGTAACTATTACTGCAAAATAGTAGATTTGGTGATAGAGTTAATTATCATAGCTTCCGAGTCTTACCAAAACCTCAACTACTGATAATTATAACATTGGTATGATAGAATTGAAACTTGTATGTTTAATAGATCTTGGGAGAAAGATAACTTCCAAGTAACTTCCAAGATCTCCAGGGACAAATTAGGGACCTAAAGATTTGTTGGTAATTGCCAAGATTTCCAGGAACAAGTTAGGGTGTTGAAGGAGGCTGAGAGATATTACAATCAGTAGGTAGAGATAAGTCATTATTAACAGATGAAATGGTGAGATGGAGAAGCTAGCAGGACAGAGAAAAATTTCTTTAGAGATGATGCAGATATCTTTGTATACTTCAATGGAGGGTTCAATCAACAGATAAGTCTTTGGTGAATAAAGAGGTCCAGGCCAGAGCTCTGACAATGTGATTGCAGACAAATTCCATTAATAGCTTATGTAAATGCAGATTCAAATTCAGAAGGTATAACAAGAGGCCAGAGATTCTGCATATGAGTAACAAACTGCCAATAGGAGATGGAAGGCTCTTTGGGGTTGTTTTTTGCCTGGCAGCATGTGAGATGTTGAAATTCCTAGGTAATTCAGTGGTAGAGAATCCTCCTGCCAATGCAGGAGATACAAGTTTGACCTCTGGGTCAGGAAGACACCCTAGAGTGGGAAATAGCAACCCACTCCAATATTCTTGCCTGAAAAATCCCACGGACAGAGGATCCTGGTAGGCTACAGTCCATGGGGTCACAAAGAGCTGGACATGACTGAGCACGTGTGAGACCTTAGTTCCCTGAGCAGGAATCAAACCTGCACTCCATACCCTGGAAGCCCTAAAAATACAGAGTCATAAACACTGGACTACAGGAAAGTCCCAGGAAACGGAAGGGCTTGATTCTGTAGGGTAACATTTTTTTCTCATAAGACCTCAGGGCTGGGAAGAAGTTACATTAATAAGACTGACAATTAGTGAAAGGAAAGAAGATTCCATTCTAATATGGGCTGTGCAGGAAAAAAAGAAATTCTAAAAGTGTCGCCCATAATTCTACCAACATTGAAAATACTGGGAGTGGAGGATGAAAGTAACAAGAGAAAGGAAACAGTGTGTAATAGCTGCAAAGAATGAACAATATGGTAATGAAATGTGTCCTGACAGTGAGTGTCCCATGGACTGCATAGATAGGGTTTCTTTGAGCCACACCACAGTCATAGAAACAAGACCGGTAGCTCCAGCCCTTAAAAATGCGTAACATACAAAGATACATACATACATGCATGCACACACATATGTAGTAGGGCAGCGGGATGTGGTGCCAGAAATTACATACTACTACATACTACCGTGAACTTTTATCTTTCAAAGAGACCCTGGGGCAGCCACGATTGGCAACTAGAGAGCAAGGTGCGTAGAAGAATTCGACAAGGGAAGTACATTATTTGTATAGTTTTTAGGGCTTGTGAAATGAAACTACAAATACTTTTTTTTTTTTTACCAAAGTATATTGGCTCAGTTGGTAAAGCATCTGCCTATGATGCGGGAGACCCGGGTTCGATCCCTGGGTCGGGAAGATCCCCTGGAGAAGGAAATGGCAATCCACTCCAGTATTCTTGCCTAGCAAATCCCATGGACGGAGGATCCTGGTAGGCTACAGTCCATGGGGTCGCAAAGAGTCAGACACGACTGAGCGACTGCACCACTACTGTAGTTAATTTACAATGCACTGGTAATTTCTGCTGTACAGTGAAGTGATTCAGTTATACATATACACACACACATATTATTTTTTATACTCTTTTCCATTCTGGTTTATCATGGGATACTGAATATAGTTCTCTGTGCTGTACAGTAGGACCTTGTTGTTTATCCATTCTATTTGTCATAGCTTACATCTGCTAACATCAGCCTCCCACTCCACCCCTTCCCTAACCTCCCCCACCTTGGAAAGCACAAGCCTGTTGTCTATGTTCGAGAGCCTGTTTCTGTTTTGTATATCGGTTCGTCTGTGTCATATTTTTAGATTCCACATGTAAATGATATCATATGGTATTTGCATTTCTCTTTCTGACTTACTTCACTTAGTATAACACTCTCTAGTTGCATCCATGTGGTTGCAGATTAATTCCTTCTTTTTTTATGACTGAGTATACAAAATCCATTTTCCCCCAGGTTTCATGGGATGTGATTCTAAGTGACAGTGTATCATGGTGGCGGACTGGACATGACTGTCTTCCCTCTTAAAGGAAGCTTAGAGAAGCTATGTTGAATGAGAGGATTTAAAATGCATTTTATTATTCTCAAGCATTTTATCTCGCATTCCAGGCTTTTGGCAGGTAGTTAAGACTCCATGCAAATCATTTAAAAATAAAGACAGTCATGTGCTCACTGGCTGTGTAGTGTGCAGGCTTAGGAATATAGCTCGGTGTCACTTTCTAATATAACGGGCAAGAATATGGTGTTGACTGAACCTTGGGCTAAAAAGAATTCAGAAATACTGTTGTCTCATTCTTACTGCATGCAATGCTTAACCTTTCAAAAAAAAACCTTTCATTCCAGACAAACATGCTTAAGGTATAAGTAGACTTTGTTTTTATGTCATCATTTTAAACTTTTTCTAAGTGACCAGAGCATGATAAATACGTGGCTAGATATCATTTAATGTGTCTATCAGAGATTTCTATAAATTCTTTTATTATATATTGATTAATTACTTGTTCTGTGTGACTTGTTTTATTGATATTGAGATAAATAAAATGTGGTTACTTTCCTGAGAAATTTAAAATCTATTAAGGAATCAGCAAGGAAAAATTTACACAGCAATGTAATAAATGGTGTGTTAAAGACAAACACCATGGGGGATAATTCCTCTACAATAGAAGAAATTTTGGGGTGGCCAAATCTTTGCCTAATACAGAAGCCTATACATGAAAAAATATATTTTTATGTGTTAATACTTACCACCAAAAACATGTTGCTGGGGTAATCTCAGAAAGATCTAAAGAGTATAAATAATTATATACTGAAAATAGATTATTATCTACTTGAATAGTATGAGATTATTTGTTGCAACTATTATGTAAAATATATTGAATAAAATATAGTCATTTAGATTTAAAATGCCTTATTTCTTATATACCATAAAATTTCAAATGGATTTAAATTGTTCAAAAAGCATATGAAAGGACATGATGAAATAATTGAATTAGTTTTATATTTTCTTAGTGAAGGAGACAATTTTAAGGGAAAAGGCAAAAGAACAGATAAAATGAAGTTTAGTGCTCTGCAGTGTAGGGAAATGTAAGACCTTAAATAGCTAAAGCAGTCTTAAAAAGATAGATTCCACAAAATTAAATAAGCAAGCAAGCAACACAGCTTAGATGATGGGCAAAAGATTGTAAGAGATGTTTCACTAAAGAAGATATGTAGGTAGTGTCTCATCTATTCCTATGGCAGCTTAAAATGGCATAGTAACTTTGCAAAATATTTTGGTAATTTATTAAAATGCTAAATTTACGCCTATGGTCTCATAAGTATTTACTTAGGCATTAAAGTTTATGTGTATACAAAAGATTGTCATGAACATTCACACAAGTTTTATTTGTAACAAAGAAAATCAGCAAATAAAGCAAATGGCTTTACTGCTACACAGTACAAACAGGTGATTCTCAAGGAAAATAACACCAAAGGAAAGAAACCAGAGGGGGTGAAAAAAGGGTATATGCTTATGATTCCACTTAGATTAAACACTGGGACATGCAATCTAATATATAATAACAGGAAGTAGACCAGCTGTTGCATGAGAGAGGGGGACTGGGGAAGGGTGGGAGGAGGAATTACAAAGTGATAATTAGAAACTTTTGAGGGTGATTTATATACTCATTATCTTTAAAAAAAATACTAAATTTGTTTTATTGGAAAATAGTTGATACCCAATGTCATATTCATTTCTGCTGTGGAGAAGGCTGACTCAGTTTTATGCACACACACATTCACTGTCTCTTATACACATCTTACATCCCATGAGAGAGGGGGACTGGGGAAGGGTGGGAGGAGGAATTACAAAGTGATAACTAGAAACTTTTGAGGGTGATTTATATACTCATTATCTTTTTAAAAAAATACTAAATTTGTTTTATTGGAAAATAGTTGATACCCAATGTCATATTCATTTCTGCTGTAGAGAAGGCTGACTCAGTTTTATGCACACACACATTCATTTTCATATTATTTTCCATTGTGATTTATCAAAGGATACTGAATATAGTTTCCTGCTATACAGTAGGGCCTTCAGTTCAGTTCAGTTCGGTTGCTCAGTCATGTCTGACTCTTTGCGATGCCATGGACTGCAAAGTGCCGTCTCCCAGTCCATCACCAACTCCCAGAGCTTGCTCAGATTCAATGTCCATCGAGTTGGTGATGCCATCCAACCACCTAATCCTCTGTCATTCCCTTTTCCTCCTGCCTTCAATCTTTCCCAGCACTAGGGTCTTTTCCAGTGAGTCAACTCTTCACATCAGGTGGCCAAAGTACTGGAGTTTCAGCTTCAGCATCAGTCCTTCCCATGGATATTCAGGACTGATTTCCTTTAGGATGGACTGGTTGGATCTCCTTGCAGTTCATGGGACTCTCAAGAGTCTTCTCCAACACCACAGTTCAAAAGCATCAATTCTTCAGTGCTCAGCTATTTTTATAGTCTAACTCTCACATCCATACATGACTACTAGAAAAACCATAACTTTGACTAGATGGACCTTTGTTGGCAAAGTCAAGTCTCTGCTTTTTAATAGACTGTCAAGGTTGGTCATAACTTTTCTTCCAAGAAGCAAGCATCTTTTAATTTCATGGCTTTAGTCACCATTTGCAGTGAATTTGGAGCCCCCAAAATAAAGTCTGTCACTGTTTTCCATTGTTTCCCCATCTATTAGCCATGAAGTGATGGGACCAGATGCAGTGATCTTAGTTTTCTGAATGTTGAATTTTAAGCCAGCTTTGTCACTCTCCTTTTTTACTTTCATCAAGAGGCTCTTTAGTTCCTCTTTGCTTTCTGCCATAAGGGTGGTGTCATCTGCATATCTGAGGTTATTCATATTTCTTCTGGCAATCTTGATTCCAGCCTGTGCTTCATCCAACCCAGCATTTTGCATGATGTACTCTGCATAGAAGTTAAATAAGCAAGATGACAATATGCAACCTTGATATACTCCTTTCCCAATTAGGAACCAGTCTCTTGCTCGTGTCCAGTTCTAACTGTTGCTTCTTTATCTGCATATAGATTTCTCAGGAAGCAGGTAAAGTGGTCTACTATTCCCATCTCTTTAGGAATTTTCCACAGTTTGTTGTGATCCACACAGTCAAAGCCTTTAATGTAGTCAATGAAACAGAAGTAGATGTTTTTCTGGAGCTCTCTTGCTTTTTCTATGCTCCAGCAGATGATGGCAATTTGATCTCTGGTTCCTCTGCCTTTTCTAAATCCAGTTTGAACATCTGGAAGTTCTCTGTTCAAGTACAGTTAAAGTCTATCTTGGAGAATTCTGAGCATTACTTTGCTAGCGTGGGAAATGAATGCAGTTGTGCAGTAGTTTGAACATTCTTTGGCACTGCCTTTCTTTGGGATTGGAATGAAATCCCATTGCCTTTCTTTGGGACTGAAAACAGTGACAGATTTTTTTGTATATTTCTTCTGTGTATTCTTGCCACCGCCTCTTAATATCTTTTGCTTCCGTTAGGTCCATGCTGTTTCTGTCCTTTATTGTGCCCACCTTTGCATGATAATTTCCCTTAGTATCTTTAATTTTCTTGCAGAGATCTCTAGTCTTTCCTATTCAATTGTTTTCCTCTATTTCTTTGCGTTGATCGCTGAGAAGGCTTTCTTATCTCTCCTTGCTGTTCTTTGGAATTCTGCATTCAGATGGATATATCTTTCCTTTTGTCCTTGCCTTTTGCTTCTCTTCCTCTGTCAGCTGTTTGTAAGGCCTCCTAAGGCAACCATTTTGTCTTTTTGCATTTCTTCTTATTGGGGATGATTTTGATCACTGCCTCCTGTACAATGTTATGAACCTTGTTTTTTGTCAACTCTATGTATGTTAGATTGTATCTGTTAATCCAAAACTCCTAGTCCATCCCACCCTCACCTCCTTCCCCCTTGGCAACCACAAGTCTAATCTCTATGCCTATGAATCACTTTCTGTTTTGTAGATTCAGTTAATTTCTGTCATATTTTAGACTCCACATATAAGTGATATCAAAAGATGTTTGTCTTTCTCTTTCTGACTTAGTGTGGTAATCGCTAGGTCCATCCTTGTTGCTGCACATGACATTGTTTCCTTATTGTTATGGCTGAGTAATAGTCCACTGTATATGTGTACCACATCTTTTATAACCACTTACCCGTCAATGTTTAGCTGGTTCCCATGTCTTGGCTGCTGTGAACAGTGTTTCTATGGATATTGTGGTGCATGTTTCTTTTGAATTATTGTTTTGTCTGTGTTTATGCCCAGGAGTGGGATTGTTAAATCGTATGGTAATTTCATATGAAGCTGAAGCTCCAACACTTTGGCCACCTGATGTGAAGAAATGACCCATTGTAAAAGACCCTGATGCTGGGAAAGATTGAAAGTGGGAAGAGAAGGGGACAGCAGAGGATGAGCTGCTTAGATGGCATCAGCAACTCAATGGGCATGAGTTTGAGCAAGCCTGGTGTGCTGCAGTCCATGAGGTCGCAAAGAGTAGGACATGACTGAGAGACTGAACTGAACTGATGGTAGTTTTATTTTTAGTTTTTTGAGGAACCTCCATACTGTGTTTCATAGTATGCACCAATTTACATTCCCACCAACAAGGTAAGAGGGTTTTCTTCTCGCCATACGCTGTCTCAGCATTTCTATTTGTAGAAGTTTTAGGGAATTTCCTGATGGTCCAGTGGTTAGGATTCCAAACTTTCACTGCAGGAGGTCCAGGTTCCATCCGAGGTCACGGAACTAAGATCGTGCAAGCTACTTGTTGCAACCAAAAAGAAAAAATTTTTTAATTTAGCTTTTTAAAAGATGCCATTTTGACCAGTGTGAGGTGACATCTCATTGTAATTTGTAGTTCTCTATTTTTCGGGGGTTCCAAAATCACTGCAGATGGTGACTGCAGCCAGGAAATTAAAAGACGCTTACTCCTTGGAAGAAAAGTTATGACCAACCTAGACAGCATATTCAAAAGCAGAGACATTACTTTGCCAACTAAGGTCCATCTAGTCAAGGCTATGGTTTTTCCTGTGGTCACGTATGGATGTGAGAGTTGGACTGTGAAGAAGGCTGAGCGCTGAATAATTGATGCTTTTGAACTGTGGTGTTGGAGAAGACTCTTGAGAGTCTCTTGGACTGCAAGGAGATCCAACCAGTCCATTCTGAAGGAGATCAACCCTAGGATTTCTTTGGAAGGAATGATGCTAAAGCTGAAACTCCAGTATTTTGGCCACCTCATGAGAAGAGTTGACTCATTGGAAAATACTCTGATGCTGAGAGGGTGAGGGATTGGGAGCAAGAGGAGAAGGGGATGACCGAGGTTGAGATGGCTGGATGGCATCACGGACTCGATGGACGTGAGCTGAGTGAACTCCGGGAGTTGGTGATGGACAGGGAGGCCTTGCGTGCTGCAATTCATGGGGTCGCAAAGAGTCGGACATGACTGAGCGACTGAACTGAACTGAACTGAAAAATTACCAGTGTTGGAACATAATTTCATGCTTGCTTGTCATCTGTATGTCTTCTTTGAAGAAATGTCTATTTAGGTCTTCTGGCCATTTTCAATTGGCCCGTTTGTTTTACTGTTGCTGAGTTGTATGATCTGTATATTTTGGAAATTTAAACCTTGTGGTCATATATTTGCAGATATTGCCTTCCATAGACTGTCTTTTTGTTTATGGCCTATGCTTATTGTTTTGGTTGTGGTCTATGATTTCATCAGATCAGATTAGATCAGTCACTCAGTCGTGTCTGACTTTTTGTGACCCCATGAATCACAGCACACCAGGCCTCCCTGTTCATCACCATCTCCCGGAGTTCTCTCAAACTCAGGTTCGTCGAGTCGGTGATGCCATCCAGCCATCTCATCCTCTGTCGTCCCCTTCTCCTCCTGCTCCCAATCCCTCCCAGATCCAGGGTCTTTTCCAGTGAGTCAACTCTTCTCATGAGGTGGCCAAAGTACTGAAATTTCAGCTTTAGCATCATTCCTTCCAAAGAAATCCCAGGGCTGATCTCCTTCAGAATGGACTGGTTGGATCTCCTTGCAGTCCAAGGGACTCTCAAGAGTCTTCTCCAACACCACAGTTCAAAAGCATCACTTCTTCGGTGCTCAGCTTTCTTCACAGTCCAACTCTCACATCCATACATGACCACTGGAAAAACCATAGCCTTGACTAAACAGACCTTTGTTTGCAAAGTAATGTCTCTGCTTTTCAATATGCTATCTAGGTTGATCATAACTTTTCTTCCAAGGAGTAAGCATCTTTTAATTTCATGGCTGCAGTCACCATCTGCAGTGATTTTGGAGCCCCCAAAAATAAAGTCTGATACTGTTTCTACTGTATGATACTGTTTCCATGATTTCATAGGTGTATACATATTTCAAAACTAATCAAATATTTCTTTTAAATATGTAGATTTTATTGTATGTCAGTTAAACCTAAATAGAACTATTAAATTATATATTTTTTTATTCAAAGGTTTTTCCTATGGCAAATATTACATGTGTTAGGATATATATAT
>SJYX01018576.1:0-19790 GCA_006410675.1 Oreotragus oreotragus | reverse complement strand
CCCAAAAAATAAAGTCTGACACTGTTTCCACTGTTTCCCCATCTATTTCCCATGAAGTGATGGGACCGGATGCCATGATCTTCGTTTTCTGAATGTTGAGCTTTAAGCCAACTTTTTCGCTCTCCTCCTTCACTTTCATCAAGAGGCTTTTTAGCTCCTCCTCACTTTCTGCCATAAGGGTGGTGTCATCAGCATATCTGAGGTTATTGATATTTCTCCCGGCAATCTTGATTCCAGCTTGTGTTTCTTCCAGTCCAGCGTTTCTCATGAAAGTCAGAGGTGTAGGTGAGAGCATAAAACAGACTCTGGTTTTGGGGGTAGATGCTTGGGAACAGGGAGTTTCCTAAGGCTTGATCATGCCTTTGTATATGCCAAGCCTCCTTCCTCATGATAACCAAAAAAACTTATTTTATCCAAGGGTGTTTTTCTTAAACCAGGCGCCACCCTCCAAATAAAGTTGCCATGGGTGGAGTTCCTCACGCTGGCTCCCGGCAATGTACTGTAGCCTACCAGGCTGCTCTGTTCATGGGATTTTTCCAGGCAATAGTACTGGAGCAGATTGCCATTTTCTTCTCCAGGGGATCTTCCTGACCCAGGGATCTAACCTGGGTCTCCCGCATTGTAGACAGATGCTTTACCATCTTAACTACCAGGGAAGCTGTGGATACACAGAAACACTGTACAAAACAATCTTAATAACCTATATAGCCACTCTGGCTTGGTCTCACCTAGAGCCAGACATCGTGGAGTGTGAAGTCAAGTGGGCCTGAAGAAACGTGACTATAAACAAAGCTAGTGGAGGTGATGGAATTCCAGCTGAGCTATTTAAAATCATAAAAGATGGTACTGTTAAGGTGCTATATTCAATATGTCAGCAAATTTGGAAAACTCAGCAATGGCCACAGGACTGGAAAAACTCAGTTTTCATTCCAATTCCAAAGAAGGTCAGAGCCAAAGAATGTTCAGACTACTGTATAATTGTGCTCATTTCACATGCTAGCAAAGTAGTGCTGACAATCCTTCAAGCTATGGGTTTTAAATACATGTACCAAGAACTTCCAGATGTACAGGCTGGGTTTAGAAAAGGCAGAGGAACCAGAGATCAAATTGCCAACTTCTGTTTGATCATAGAAACAGCAAGAGAATTGTAGAAAAAAATCTACTTCTGCTGCATTGACTATGCTATAGCCTTTGACTGTGTGGATCACAAAAAATGGTAGAAAATTCCTTAAAAAATAAGAATACCAGACCAGCTTACCTGCTTCCTTAGAAACCTGTATGAAGATCAAGATGCAACAATTAGCACCATACATGGAAAAATTGACTGGTTCCAAATCAGGAAAGAGGACATTAAGGCTACATATTGTCACCCTGCTTATTTAACTTCTATGCAGAATACGTCATGAGAAATGCTGGACTAGATGAAGCACAAGCTGGAATCAAGATTTCTGGGAGGAATATCAATAGCTTCAGATATGCAGATGACACCACACTTATGGCAGAAAGTGAGGGAGAATTAAAGAGCCTTTTGATGAGAGTGAAAGAGGAGAGTCAAAACGTTGGCTTAAAGCTCAACATTCAAAAAACTAAGATTATGGCATGCAGTCCCATAACCTCAAGGCAAATAGTTGGGGAAGCAATGGAAACAATGACAGACTTTATTTTTTGGGCCTCCAAAATCACTGCAGATTGTGACTACAGCCATGAAATTAAAAGACGCTTGCTTGTTGGAAGAAAAGTTATGACCAAACTAGACAGGATATTAAAAAGCAAAGACATTACTTTGCCACCTAAGGTCCATCTATTCAAAGATATGGTTTTTCCAGTAGTCATGTATGGATGTGAGAGTTGGACCACAAAGAAAGCTGAGAGCCAAAGAATTAATGCTTTTGAACTGTGGTGTTGGAGAAGACCTTTGTGAGTCCCTTGGACTGCATGAAATTCAACCANCCACCTAAGGTCCATCTATTCAAAGATATGGTTTTTCCAGTAGTCATGTATGGATGTGAGAGTTGGACCACAAAGAAAGCTGACAGCCAAAGAATTAATGCTTTTGAACTGTGGTGTTGGAGAAGACCTTTGTGAGTCCCTTGGACTGCATGAAATTCAACCAGTCCATCCTAAAGGAAATCAGTCCGAATATTCATTGGAAGGACTGATGCTGAAGCTGAAACTCCAATACTTTGGCCACCTAGTGCAAACAACTGACTCATTTAAAAAGACCCTGATGCTGGGAAAGATTAAGGCAGGAGGAGAAGGGGACAACAGAGATTGAATGGCATCACCGACTCAATGGACATGAGTTTGAGTAAACTCCGGGAGTTGGTGACGAACAGGGAGGCCTGGTGTGCTGCAGTCCATGGGGTCACAAAAAGTCAAACATGACTGAGGGACCAAACTGAACTGATTGTCACCCTGCTTATTTAACTTATACGCAGAGTACATTATGTGAAATGCTGGGCTGGATGAATCAGACTGGAGTCAAGATTGATGAGAGAAATATCAACAACCTCAGATATGCAGATGATACCACTCTAACAGCAGAAAGTAAAGAGGAACTAAAGAACCTCTTGATGAAGGTGAAAAAGGAGAGTGCAAATGTTGGCTTAAAACTCAGTATTCAAAAATGCTAGTCAAAACATCCAATCCTTTCACTTCATGGCATAGATGGGGAAAAAAATGGAAACAGTGACAGATTTTCATTTGGGGGGCTCCAAAATCACTGTCGATGGAGATTGCAGCCAGGAAATTAACAGAAGCTTGTTTTTTGAAAGAAAAGCCCTGACAAACCTTGACATTGTTTTAAAAAGCAGAGATGTCACTTTGCCAACAAAGGTCCATATAGTCAAGGTTATGGTTTTTCCAGTAGTCATGTAATGATGTGAGAGTTGGACCATAAAGAACACTGAGCATTGAAGAATTGATGCCTTCAAACTGTGCTGGTGTGGAAGATGCCTGAGAGTCCCTTGGACTACAAGGAGACCAGTCAATCCTGACAGAAATCAACCCTGAATATTCATTGTAGGGACTGATGCTGAAGCTCTAATACTTTGGCCACCTGATGCAAAGAGCTGACTCATTGGAAAAGACCCTGNCCCTTGGACTACAAGGAGACCAGTCAATCCTGACAGAAATCAACCCTGAATATTCATTGTAGGGACTGATGCTGAAGCTCTAATACTTTGGCCACCTGATGCAAAGAGCTGACTCATTGGAAAAGACCCTGATGCTGGGAAAGACTGAAGGCAGGAGGAGAAGAGGACGACAGAATGAGATGGTTGGATGGCATCACCAACTCAATGGACATGAGTTTGAGCAAACTCCAGGACATAGTGAAGAACAGGGAAGCCTGGTGTGCTGCAGTCCATGGGGTCACAAATAGTGGGACATGACTTGGTGACTGAACAACAAAATGATTCACTCAAAGTAAAAAATTATTTAAACCATTTTGATAACTTAAAGGAACCATCTAGAACAGTGCCTGGTGGTTAGTACAGGTCCAATATATAATATCTTGTTCAGTATTAACAAATGTTGGCTTTATTATTAATATTACCTTGAAGTTTTACTTCAGCTTATCTGAACTGAGTTGTGTAAGATTTTCCACATCTTTCATTCATTTCCAAACAAGAAAGCAAAATATGTACTCATTTGCATAATGCTTAGTCTGAATTTGGAGTCATACCTATATGAAGTTTGCTTTGGTGAAATGTATGTCTCTGTTTCTTCTCAAGGAAGGAATTTATAAATAATCAGCAAAAATTTAAAATGGTGAATGAGTGAGTGAAACTATCATAATCAACTTGACCTTAAACTCACTGACTTACCCAGAACATACACTTCAGAAGGCAGATTTCATAAAGATTCTTAAACTAGATTAGCTGTGTTTTACTTTTCTGTTTAAATTATCAATGATGTTTCACCATGAAATCATATTAGTGAATGACCCAGCAGAACAAGATCCCACAGTTTGACCCTAATCAGCACCAAATAATAATCCCTTTGTAAATATATTGCTTAATTTGCTGCATAATAGCCTTTGAGCAATACTCAAGTCACAAGTCAACAGTTGGCTTTGTGTTTCTCAAACACACATTCCTTCAATCTAGGTAGTATTTTCAGGCAGGACTTAAAATTTTCTGTAGGCTTGAAGTAAACCTATTCTTTATAAATCAATATTAGACTAATAATATTAGCTTTTTGCCAAGAGAAGAGTGATAACCCTATTGTTGCTTGGTTGACGACAAACACTTCGGTAATTTCTTAGGAAAAGTATTTCCTGTTGATCATTAAAAGCCAAAGTTTGTGTTACTTCCCCACCTGGATTAAATAAATACTATTAGTTTTTCAATTGCCTACAATAAATATGGATTTCAAGACTTATTTGTCTGTATTTCTTAAAACATTTATGAACATTGAACAGATGAATTTGTTTTAAGCATATTTTTTTCATTTGAACACTTTTCCCAATGGTTTTTAATATGGGTATTGTTCATCCCATATTGAATAAAGCAACTTTTACTTTATATAATATCTTGACCCAAATCATATTGTCTCCATAAATATTTTACAGTCTGTGGGCAACAAAATCATGATTACCACAGTCACGTCTGCACTTGCAGGTAATACACCATAAAACATGGGTTGTTTTCTCTCTAGTTTTTGAGAGAGGGAATTGCTGTCTGCATTTGCCCAAGTGGGTTTTTTTCTTTTCTCTTTTTTTAACACTAACTAGCTCCTTTGGGGTAAGATGTTAGAAACATGGGTCTGTGCCAAGTTACTTTCTGTATAAAATTCATAAAAGAACAAGAAAACATGGCTCATTTTACTTCTTTCCAGCTGGTTTTCTCTGAAAGAAGAAAGTTTGAGGCTTTCATTATCCTGAATAATAGAATGAAACTACTCTGTGACTGATTGGGAAGAAGTTACAGTGCTATTGAAAAAAAAAAAAGTGTAAAAAAATTAAAGTGCTATTGAAAAAAAAAGTGGAGATATTTCTTCCTTTTAAGAGCTGCCAATCATCTCTCCTGTTAGTGACTGATTTGTCACATACTTTGAAATTAGAGTATTTCGTATAAACATCAGTACTTTGAAAATGTGCTTAAAGAGACTCAGGAAAGATAATATGGTTTATCAGTTCCTTAGGTCACCTTTTGCTCTAATAGTACAAAAAGCATTGATACACTTGATCTCTCAGTGAAATGCAACCATCTTGGATAATTAAACAAGGTGGGTTTTTGCATTAGTGTGTCTCTCTCCACAACCCCGGAGTAGTAAAATCATTTTATTCCTGTTTAATTCTTATCTATTGCTGCTGCTGCTGCTGCTAAGTTGCTTCAGTCATGTCCGACTCTGTGCGACCCCATAGATGGCAGCCNCTTGGATAATTAAACAAGGTGGGTTTTTGCATTAGTGTGTCTCTCTCCACAACCCCGGAGTAGTAAAATCATTTTATTCCTGTTTAATTCTTATCTATTGCTGCTGCTGCTGCTGCTAAGTTGCTTCAGTCATGTCCGACTCTGTGCGACCCCATAGATGGCAGCCCATCAGGCTACCCATCACTGGAGATTCTCCATCTACTAAGGTAAGCTAAATAAAATTTGTATGTTCAATAAAGTATTTCTTTAAATATCTAAGAACCAAGCAGTCATTTCACAGAGAAACCCCTTTAGCATTTATTTCTATTAATTAATGATCAGTCTAGCCAGAAACTACCCTGTCTAAATAATTTTAAAAATAATAGAGAAGTAACAGAATGAACACACATTTTTGTGTTTACGCTTTTTCTGTTGGCTCACGATAAAATAGCTATGTCACTTTTGTGTGAGGTAATAATAAAGTATGCTTCTGTGAATTTATGTAAGTGTTCAGAGGAAGCTTGACTTGACAATAAAATGATATTCTATACATGATATGACATAGTTCTTGGAAAGGCAAATGAAAACCATCTCCATAGTACCTCATAATCACAATTAGATTGGTATAGTGACTACTGCTTGTGGACTTTCATGTCTTTCCTCCCAGCTTCTTCCTTCCAATAACAGACACTGCTTCGCTTGGGCAAGTGCTGGAAATACAGGCAAGGCAAAGCCTGGTTACAGTGAAAGCAGCAAGGGACGGGCACCAGTATTCAACCAGCTTGCTGCTGCTGCTGCTAAGTCGCTTCAGTCGTGTCCAACTCTGTGCAACCCTGTAGACAGCAGCCCACCAGGCTCCGCCATTCCTGGGATTCTCCAGGCAAGAACACTGGAGTGGGTTGCCATTTCCTTCTCCAATGCATGAAAGTGAAAAGTCAAAGTGAACTCGTTCAGTCGTGTCTGACTCTTAGTGACCCTATGGACTGCAGCCCACCAGGCTCCTCCATCCATGGGATTTTCCAGGCAAGAGGATTGGAGTGGGGTGCCATTGCCTTCTTCAACCAGCTTAGTTGGGGGATTTTTCACACTGGGGCTTACGGAGAAGAAGCCTCTTTCTTTCGTATGTTCAAGACACTGTAAAGATGCAAGTTTGGAGCTACCAATCACTGAATCCCCTACAGTGGTTTCAGCAGTCCAGGAAATTGAAGTTGGGACATAAAAGAAAAGAGATGAGAAATGAAGCAAAAGGAACTCTGACAGTGTTTAAGTCTCAACTTCCATTTGTCCACAAAACCAATTCTATTCCTCATTTTCACATAATCTGGTCATGGGAGGCAACAAACCCTCATTTTAGCTGAAATATTTTTACTTGGGTTTCTTTCTTTCTCAGCAAAAGTAATCCTGACCAAGTACTGGATGAATACAATTAGCTTCTGTTAGATGTCAGTTTAGAAAGACTGAAAGTACCCCTGGTCCAAATCTCCCTTCTATCAGTTTTTCAAGATCCTAGGAAAACCTTGAGATTCTAGTTCAAGTGTATGTGTCCCCAACAATAAACAAGCATTAAGAAATTGTTTCTGATCTCTGGCTTGAGGATGTCATAATAAATACAATATTATCTTCTTCTCCTCTTGAAAATCCTCTTTTAAATACTACAAGAAATTTTTAAATTTATATATGCTAAGAAATTATATTTTTATAAGATTAAATGTTTCTAGTAGTAAGACTAGAAACACAAACTCTATCTTAAACAAAATTGAGTGTTGTCTATTCCACCCAAATATAATTTTTAAAATGACAAAAGTAAAGATCATACAGAGGTACAGAATGTCACTTGCACTACTGATCTCTAATAAAGAGGAGCTCAGTTCTTCAAAATACCTCAATGTATCCAGAAGATACAAATAAGGAAGCAAAGATACTGATTCTGATAATAATTGCATGGATTACAATTGGTAACTTGTGTAGGACCTCACTAACACGAAAAGAAGCAGGCAATGCTGAGCAGAATGCGGAAATGTATAGTCAGGCTATTTTTGCAGGAAGCAGTCTACATATGAGATACCATAGGGGAAAGTGAGTCTAAATTTCAAGCAGCCTTAGAGCTGTATATTCTCATTGACTGAGAATAAATAAAGATTAAGACAATCCCCTACCCCAATAGACAAACACAAGAATCTTGAGTGTGAGCCAAGAACACTAACCCAGAACACTGAATTAATCTCTCCTCTCCATGAAGCTCCTTTTGAACAAAAGATTCAGGTAGGATTCTTATAATTTAAGAATGACTAATTATTCAAGATTATCACAATAGTTCAGTTCAGTTCAGTCGCTCAGTCGTGCCTGACTCTTTGCAACCCCATGAAAAGCAGCACACCAGNTTTGAACAAAAGATTCAGGTAGGATTCTTATAATTTAAGAATGACTAATTATTCAAGATTATCACAATAGTTCAGTTCAGTTCAGTCGCTCAGTCGTGCCTGACTCTTTGCAACCCCATGAAAAGCAGCACACCAGGCCTCCCTGTCCATCACCATCTCCCAGAGTTCACTCAGACTCGCATCCATCGAGTCAGTGATGCCATCCAGCCATCTCATCCTCAGTCGTCCCCTTCTCCTCCTGCACCCAGTCCCTCCCAGCATCAGAGTCTTTTCCAATGAGTCAACTCTTCACATGAGGTGGCCAGAGTACTGGTGTTTCAGCTTCAGCATCATTCCTTCCAAAGAAATCCCATGCCTGATCACCTTCAGAATGGACTGGTTGGATCTCCTTGCAGTCCAAGGGACTCTCAAGAGTCTTCTCCAACACCACAGTTCAAAAGCATCAATTCTTTGGGGCTCAACTTTCTTCACAGTCCAACTCTCACATCCATACATGACCACTGGATAGCCTTGACTAGACGGACCTTTGTTGGCAAAGTAATGTCTCTGCTTTTCAATATGCTATCTAGTTTGGTCATAACTTTTCTTCCAAGGAGTAAGCGTATTTTAATTTCATGGCAATAGTATCTATATACAAATATTACAGATAAAAGGATAAACAAATGGCAGACAAAAAATAGTCAACATTATACATATATATGCATGCATGTGTGTACATATATATATGTACAAACACATGCATGCATATATAAAAAGTGTGATTAAATATCTTGCCGTAAACTCAGGAAAGGTGAAGTAAAGCAATAGATGATGGATATCTAAACACAAGGCAGCAACAGCTAGGATAAGAAAAGAAAGAGAAACTTAGAATCAGAGGTCACATTATATTCAACACAGAACAAACACTTCAGATTATACAGTTAGACATATGGAAGACAGGAGTGAGAAAAATGAGCAAAAGTAAATGAAAATGAACCTAGATATTAAAAATTTTTTAGAAAGATAATAATAGACACAAAGTATGATAAAGGAGATTCAATATATGCATAACTGGTATTTCTGAAATGTGAAATCTCAATAAATAGAAAAAAAAATGTCAAAGGTTCTATAAAAGAAAATTTTCCAGGAAAAAATGTTTTCAAATAGGCAAAAAGTTCCCTATGCTCCAGATGGGGAAAATAACGATACAAACGGTCATATCTTAGTAAAGAAGGTAAAATTCAAAGATAAAGATATTAAAAATTTTTTAGAAAGATAATAATAGACACAAAGTATGATAAAGGAGATTCAATATATGCATAACTGGTATTTCTGAAATGTGAAATCTCAATAAATAGAAAAAAAAATGTCAAAGGTTCTATAAAAGAAAATTTTCCAGGAAAAAATGTTTTCAAATAGGCAAAAAGTTCCCTATGCTCCAGATGGGGAAAATAACGATACAAACGGTCATATCTTAGTAAAGAAGGTAAAATTCAAAGATAAAGAAAGATTCCCTTAAGCTATAAAATGGCTGCACTCATTATGCCAACAATTTGGAAAACCCAGCAGTGGACACAGACTGGAAAAGGTCAGTTTTCATACCAATCCCAAAGAAAAGCAATGCTAAAGAATGGTGAAACTGCCACACAATTGCACTCATTTCACATGCCAGCAAGATTATGCTCACAATCCTACAAGCTAGGTTTCAGCAGTATGTGAACTGAGAACTTCTAGATGTACAAGCTGGATTTAGGAAAGGCAGATGAACCAGAAATTAAAAAGCCAACATATGCTGGATCATAGAAAATGCAAAGGAATTAAAAAAGAAAATCTACTTTTGTTTCATTGACTTTGCTAAACTTTTGACTGTGTGGATCACAACAAACAATGAAATATTCTTAAAGAGATGGGAATACCAGACCACCTTACCTGTCTCCTGAAAAACCTGTATGCAGGACAAGAAGCAACAGTTAGAACTTGACATGCAACAATGGACTGGTTCAAAATAGGGAAAGGAGTACTTCAAGGCTGTATATTGTCACCCTGCTTATTTAACTTATAAAGAATGGTGAAACTGCCACACAATTGCACTCATTTCACATGCCAGCAAGATTATGCTCACAATCCTACAAGCTAGGTTTCAGCAGTATGTGAACTGAGAACTTCTAGATGTACAAGCTGGATTTAGGAAAGGCAGATGAACCAGAGATTAAAAAGCCAACATATGCTGGATCATAGAAAATGCAAAGGAATTAAAAAAGAAAATCTACTTTTGTTTCATTGACTTTGCTAAACTTTTGACTGTGTGGATCACAACAAACAATGAAATATTCTTAAAGAGATGGGAATACCAGACCACCTTACCTGTCTCCTGAAAAACCTGTATGCAGGACAAGAAGCAACAGTTAGAACTTGACATGCAACAATGGACTGGTTCAAAATAGGGAAAGGAGTACTTCAAGGCTGTATATTGTCACCCTGCTTATTTAACTTATATTCAGAGTACATCATGTGAAATGCTGGGCTGGATAAAGCACAAGGTGGAATCAAGATTACCAGGAGAAATATCAGTTCAATAACCTGAGATATGTAGATGACACCACCCTAATGGCAGAAAGAGAAGAGGAACTAAAGGGCCTCTTGATGAAGGTGAAAGAGGAGAATGAAAAAGCTGGCTCAAAATTCAACATTCAAGAAATGGAGATATGGCATCCAGTCCCAAAGTGCAAGTCACTCAGTTGTGTCCGACTCTGCAACCCCATAGACTATGCAATCCATGGAATTCTTCAGTCCAGAATACTGAAGTGGGCAGCTTTTCCCTTCTCCTCAATGAGATCTCCCTCATTGCAGGCCGATTCTTTACCAACTGAGCTATGAGTGATGACAGATTGGGAAATCATGGCAAATAGATGGGGGAAATGTGGAAAGAGTGACAGATTTCATTTTCTTGGGCTCCAAAATCCCTACAGATGGTGACTGCAGCCACACAAAATTAAAAGACACTTGCTCCTTGGAAGAAAAGCTGTGACAAACCTAGATAGTGTATTACAAAGCAGAGACATCACTTTACTGCCAAAGGTCTGCATAGTACAAGCTATAGTTTTTCCAGTAGTCATGTATGGATGTGAGAGTCAGGCCATAAAGAAGGTTGAGTCCCAAAGAATTGATGCTTTTGAACTGCGGTGCTGGAAGACTCTTGAGAGTCCCTTGGATTGCAAGGAGATCAAACCAGTCCATCCTAAAGGAAATCAACGCTGAATATTCATTCATTGGAAGGATTGATGCTGAAGGTGAAGCTCCAATACTTTGGCCAGCTGATGCGAAGGGCTGACTCATTGGGAAAAAAAAAAAAAATGCTGATTCTGGGAAAGATTGAAGGCAGGAGGAGAAGGGGATGACAGAGGATGAGATGGTTGGATGGCATCACCGACTCAATGGACATGAGTCTGAGCAAACTCAGAGACAGTGAAGNAAAAAAAAAAAAAGCTGATTCTGGGAAAGATTGAAGGCAGGAGGAGAAGGGGATGACAGAGGATGAGATGGTTGGATGGCATCACCGACTCAATGGACATGAGTCTGAGCAAACTCAGAGACAGTGAAGGACAAGGAAGCCTTGGCACTGAATTCACAGGGTCACAAAGAGCCGAATGTGACTTAGTGATGGAACAACAACAGTAGGGAGAGAAATTCAGATTAGCCTCAGATTTCTCCACAATAAACTTCAAAATGGAAATGAGTTGTTCAACAAACTGTAAGTTTTCAGAGCAAGTGTAATCGCAGCAACGAATGGTGTTTTTCCTTGCCTAGGGAAAGCTTCAGAGGGTACAGGAAAATAGCAGAGGAGTTTGAAGGTTAGCAAGACACTGCGGATGTCGAGTCACTTTTGTTTCCTGACTGCCTTCTTGTTTCATTATTTTTAAATTAAGGACCTGCCTGTTTCTCTCTACTTTCCCATCACCTGTAATTTGGAGTTTCAAGACACTGTAAAGATGAGAGTTTGGAGCTACCAATCACTGAATCCCCTACAGTGGTTTCAGTCAGTCCAGGAAATTGAAGCTGATACATAAAGGGACACATAATTCCTGAAGTTCCAGACAGGACTTTTCCCCTGTTAGTTGTAGAATAGTGAACAACATATATCTGTTCCCATCTAAAAGAATCCTTGTATTTCTATACTGAATTCTAGTCTGGCCCTATGATAGTCAAGGTTTTTCTCTTGCAAATATACTTTTTTTTCATTATTATTTTTCTTTTATGTTGTTTCATCACTAGAACATATTGCCTTTTTCCCCATTTGGATTTATTTTCTCATCCCTGTTTCTCTCTTCAACTCTCTTGCTAGATTTTTCTCCCAGAAGGCCACTAAAAAACTCTCTGTGAATGTCTTCAGCCACTTTCATCTTTCCAAATATAATCATCTGTCACTCTTCACATTCTATCCTTTGGCCTAACCAACATGATCACGGACTCCAGAGGATGTATACCCTGTTTGGGATTTATTGGGGTTAAATAGACTTCTGTGGGAACAACCTAGAGCAACAGCCTCTTAAAAAGACCCACAGCCACAATAGAATTTTCAAAATAATCTTTATAACCCAAAATTAGCCTTGTTACTTTAAAACACAGTTCACCAGAAGAACACAGTTCCCTGGAGAAGGAGATGGCAACCCACTCCAGTATTGAAAAGATGCTCAGCATCACTTCAGCATCACTAATCATCTGGGAAATGCAAGTCAAACCCACAATAAGGTATCACCTCCACCCGTTGCAAAGGCTGTTATCAGATAGACAATAAATAACAAGTGCTGGTAAGAACGGTGGAGAAAAGGAAACTCTTGTGTACTGTTGATGGGGAGGTAAGTTGGTGCAGCCACTATGGAAAACAGCACAGAGATTCCTCAAAAAAATTAAAAATGGAACTACCATATGATCCAGCAATTCTACATCTGGGTTTTTATCTGAAGATTTAAAAAAGCATTAATTCCAAAATATTTGCACCTTTATGCTTGTTGCCACATCATTCACAATAGTCAAGTCATGGAAACAACCTAAGTGCACATCAGTAGAATAGAGAAGTTTAGATAGACAGATATAGATCGATAGATGAGTGGAGAAGCTTAGACAAACAGATATAGATGGATAGATGAGGGAGAGGTTTAGATAGATATAGATTGATAATGAGTGGAGAAG
Source organism: Oreotragus oreotragus (assembly GCA_006410675.1). Taxonomy (NCBI): domain Eukaryota; kingdom Metazoa; phylum Chordata; class Mammalia; order Artiodactyla; family Bovidae; genus Oreotragus; species Oreotragus oreotragus. The sequence goes on along the minus strand of SJYX01018576.1, from coordinate 6,883 downwards.
TTTAGAGAGACAGATATAGATGGAGAGACGAGGGAGAAGTTTAGATAGACAAATATAGACCGCTAGATGAAGGGAGAAGTTTGCTGCTGTTGCTAAGTCACGTCAGTCATGTCCGACTCTGTGCGACCCCATAGACAGCAGCCCAACAGGCTCCTCTGTCCCTGAGAGTCTCCAGGCAAGAATATGAAGTGGGTTGCCATTTCCTTCTCCAATGCAAGAAAGCAAAAAGTGAAAGTGAAGTCACTTAGTTGTGTCTGACTCTTAGCTACCCCATGGGCTGCAGCCTACTAGGATACTCCATCCATGGGATTCTCCAGGCAAGAGTGCTGGAGTGGGTTGCCAATTCCTTCTCTAGGGAGAAGTTTAGATAGAAGGGAGAAGTTTAGATAGACAAATATAGATGAATAGAGAAGTTTAGATGGACAGACAGATATAGGTCAATAGATGAATAAAGTTTTATATACACACACACACACACACATAAAGAATGAAATCCTCCCATTTGCAGCAACATAGATGGACCTAGAGGGCATCATGGCAAGTGAAATAAGCCAAAGAAAGACAGATAACATAAGATATCTTTATGTGTGGAATCTAGAATACAAAATGAATTATTAAATATAACAAGCCAAAAATGGGCTTATAGATATGCATAACAAGCAGGAGGATGCCATAAGTGAGATGCTATGAGTGAAATAGATGAGGGAGCTTAAGAGGTACAAACTTCCAGGTGCGAAATAAATGAGTCATAGGGATGAAATGTACAGCTTGGGAAATATAGGCAATATAATCAATTAATTATCCCTGAGTGGTTACAGAGGGTAACTTGACTAATCAGGGTGATCATTTTGTAATTTATAAACATACTGAATCACTACGTGGTACACAGAAAACTAACATGGTGTTGTAGGCCGATTGTACTTCAAAACCAATCTGAGAATAAGAGATTAGGTTACTACCAGAGGTGGAGAATGAGGGGAGGAGACACTGGATGAGGACATGAAAAGGTACAAACTTCCAGTTATTAGATAAATAAGTAGTGGGGATGTAATAACTACAGCAGGTTTAGTGTAAGTAACGCTGCTCTATGTTACATGTGAAAGTTGTCAAAAGAGTAAGTCATAACGTTCTTGTCATAAGGAGAATGATCTTTTTCTTTTACTTTTTATCTATATGATATGATGGACCTTCACTAAACTTACTGTGGTAATCATTTCCTTGTGGTAATCAAGGCAAATCACTAAACCTATACAGATTCATATGTCAATTACATCTCAATAAAATTGGAAGAAAAAAGTATATGATACTCAAAATATTATCATGCTCTTTCTTACAAACTATTTTCACCCTTTGTGTTAAAAAGGAAAACTGACAGAGGGATCATTTCTATAAACAAATCATGTTTCTGTCCGGAAGCATTTAATTCTGTGAGGCATCTCAGCAAAAGGAGCAGAAATATGCTTTAGGAGTGAAGGTAGCTAGTCCTCATGTGCTACCCATCGGCTCGCTGGGCTGGGCCGGGTAGTGTCATTCACCAAGACTGGACTTTGGAGAGCCAGCCACAGCCTTCTGTCCTCTTTCCTCCCTTTTCCTCTCCCTTTATCTCAAGCCATTATTCGAGAAGTAGTTATTTAGCAGGGAGAATCAGCCCACTTCCCCAATCAACGTCTTTCTCTCTCTCCCTGCCAAGAGTTGGGGCGGGGGGAGTACTGGGTTTGGCAGCTGTCAACCCATCATTACAGGCTCACTGTCCCATCTGCACCGCAAAGACTGGTGCAGTCACAGGGGGTTTTACCCAAACAGGCTCCCAGGGGAACAGTAACATACCTCTTGATTTGGCCCGTGAAGTTATACTTGTGATTATTAATAGACAAGATAAGAGGCTAGTGCTCTATTCATCCATGCTAGAGCTAATTATTCAATTTGATCTAAGCTGATTAGAATACTGATAGATAACCCACACCACATTTAGAGCTACAGCAAGCAGTGGCCAAGAGCCTTGACACACTGTTTGGGTTTATCAGAGAGAAAAGAAGGGCGGGGGTGGGGGAGGGGGAGCGGGGGGAGAAGCTGCTTTGGCTGATTAGCAATGTGCTGCATGGGACCATTTATAATGAAGCATATCATTTAAATTTTCCTTTACAAATGAGTCCAACGCTCGTTGCAGACTGCAGGCTCTGTTAATTGTCACAAACATTGCCTTTTTTTTTTTTTTTTTTAACATTATTAGCTCTTTGGCAGGATCTCCATTGTTGACTAAAAACTTGGCATGATCAGGGCTTGCTGAATAATTTAGGTGGTTGGCAGCTGGAGAAGAACACACACATCTAGGCAGACAGACATGCTGCTTGAGCTCTCTATGCAATAGGATTGTATACAAAGCAGAGTACAGTCGGCAGTGACTTCTGCGTCTGTTTATAGGTAAACACTGATGTTAGTTTTATAGGAAAACTGGAGGGACACTTCTCACCAATTGTATACAGCATACGAGACAGATGCACTGAAGGACTGTTCAAATGACTCGGATCATCTCCGACTCGCACAGAATGTGATTGCTGGAGTTTCTACACTCCAGTACTTACACTGCCTCTTCAGTGGGGTGTGTGAGGCCTTGATTGCTGGCTAAAGCAGCTCTGATAGGAGGTAGAGGCACCTAAAGCCCTGAAAACTTTCAAGCAGCAGACCAGAAAGATTCTTGAGTCACAGAGACCCTGAGATGCACTCATTTAGGAGGCGCATGGGTATAATTATGGTTGGTGGGAACATACAAACACTGCCTTAGGTGGAAGGCCGAAAGGAAGGTCACAAAGAGAATGGCAGGTACTTCTGTACGCACGTGACACTTTTGTTCATTAACCAGATGCCGGTGTCCAGCCCCGGTGGATCCAGGGTGATTCGAAGGTGGAGACGGAGTCAGCGTCCTTGGAAATAACTTATTTAATTACAGATATAGAGAGGGATTAGAAACGGATCGTGTAGTAGGAAATATTAGTGAAGAAAAAGAGGCTGAATAACTTGGTTTACATGGAATCAATCACCACCTACATAGGCCACAGGCGTCTTTCTGTTCCCCCGAAGGAGAGGAGGCACTGAGCCCTCCCTGGTCCAATCTTAGAAGCCCAGGCAAAATTAGCAGGCTTGGTGGGTACCCACATTAATTCAGCCAGAAAAACGGGGAGCAAGAAGAAACGACATGGGGGAATCAGTCTTTCCAGAAACTGATCCCATCCCTTTATTTTTTAGGTTTGCTTATATACCTTTTGTTACACATAGTGATGAATACAGAGTTATGCAGGGGTCAGCAGTCCTGACCTTTATCAAAATCAGGTGCTTTACATGAAAAAAGGTCTTAGGGGTTTTACATCATCTTCTGACCCTTTCTTTCTGATAACCCAAAAAAACTTATTTTTTCCAGGGGTGTTTTTCTTAAACCAGGCGCCATCCTCCAAATAAAGGTGCATTCCTATAGGGTGACAGTGTAGTGAGTTACAATCAAGAAAGGAATTTATTTAACCCAAGGTTAACATGATTAATCTTAAAGGTTAATACTTATTTCTCCTATATGCTAGTTATATTCATTATAAGAGCAGGGAATATGGAGATTTAGCAGCAAACATCAGCCCAACAAATAAAAATCCTTTCACCAATGTTCCCCTTAAGATCTATTTAGTCTTAAGATAGTGATAAAGTTACATTTTTACATAGCAAGGACACAGTGATTTATAACAAAGTACAGTGATCTATAACAAAAGAGAAAATTCATTAACTCAAAAAGTCTAGTATTGTTAACATCAAAAACTACTATATTTCCTTTTCTATATTCCAAATACATTGATTAATATATTCCCAGGTGCCTAAGGATATGGAGGCCTGGCGGCAATCATTGACTCAACAATGAGAAAAGCCCTATGCTAATTAAGACTCTCAAAATACTCCAAACTCTCTGTGCTATTTATGGTTGAGAGGTAGTAAACAATCATGTGTGTAGTGTCAGGAGTATGGATAATCCTGTCACACAAACTAGTTTGCCAGCAGAGAGGTTTGACCTGAGACACCCTTGTCCCACCCAGGGCAGGGAATTAGCAGCAATTATTGGCACAACAAATGAAAAACCCTTCACCAATATAATTCCTAACCAACCCACTATACTAATAATTTCTAACTTCCCAAAAGAATTTGCCTTTAGTAAGTCTAAAACATCTCATGCCTCTCAGGTTGGGAGGCTGTAAACAATCACNCCTTCACCAATATAATTCCCAACCAACCCACTATACTAATAATTTCTAACTTCCCAAAAGAATTTGCCTTTAGTAAGTCTAAAACATCTCATGCCTCTCACAGCTGGGGGGTTGTAAATAATCACATGTGGCCGGATAAACCTGTACAGGCAGGCTAGGTAACCTTCAGAGGAGTCCGTAAGTTGAAACACTCTTGTCACGCCCAGAAATTTTTATTAACTGGAGCTGCACGTTTACTCCTTCTCCAAAAGAACTGGTGGGGAACAGCCCCCTGTAAAGTCAGAGGTGTAGGCGAGAGCACGAAACAGTAAAGTAGATAGACTCTGGTTTTGGGGGTAGGTGCTCGGAAACAGGGGGTTTCCTGAGGCTTGATCACGCCTTTGCGTATGCTAAGCCTCCTTCCTCATGACCTTTGCCATGGGCGGAGTTCCTCACAATGGCTCCGGGCACTATATCTTTCCAATAAGTTATCAGCTTCATCTAGTCTAGTGTTTAAAGCCTAATACTGGCTGTTTGATATCAGAAGTGTGGACCCACTAAAAGGGAGTGGCAGNGAGGCTTGATCACGCCTTTGCGTATGCTAAGCCTCCTTCCTCATGACCTTTGCCATGGGTGGAGTTCCTCACAATGGCTCCGGGCACTATATCTTTCCAATAAGTTATCAGCTTCATCTAGTCTAGTGTTTAAAGCCTAATACTGGCTGTTTGATATCAGGAGTGTGGACCAAGTAAAAGGGAGTGGCAGGTGCCTCCCAGACTCTCAGGAGGGCATGTGTGCTTTCACTCTGCAGGCTGATGGGGTCCCTGAAGGGTCATGCATGGTTCTTTTGTAATAGACAGAAGATAAGAGCTATCCTTCCCTGACTCATGAAGAGTTCATTTTTCCAGTGGGTTGAATAAGAGTTTACGTGGACCTTTTCCCACCTACTCTGCTTCCCAAACTATCCAAGTCAAACTGCATAATTGACTGCCACTCCCACAGACACTTGGCCCACTCAGTTCTTTTGTTTCTGCTGGGTCTGGTATGCAATATTTCAGAGAAGTTGCTGAAGTGTCTTGTCCATTTTGCTCCTGACGCCACACTGTGCATTTGGCCCTAACACATGGTGGCTCTTCACAAACACGCCCTCTGTTGAGGGTCAGGAAAGCACTGCATACACTGCTTGCCGCTGCCTCTGAACTCCCCCTCAGGGGCTCCCTCTGGGCCTTCCCTCCCCTAGCCCCATTTTAAACCTTCCAGCTTCACAGCCTCACTCAGGAATTTACTTTGATTCTTCTAACAACAGGCTTTGTTTATCACCCTCCTCCCTTCCATAGGCTGGATTAGGAGGCTCAGCTACCTTTGCCTTGAGACCACGGTGGACTCTGAGGTGAGTTAGTGCCCACAAGTGGCACCGGGTCACCCCCACTGGCTGCCGGGCCCAAACACACTCCCTCCCTGCCTCGCCCCAACTGAGCATCCATTCAGAGTGCGATGTCTGGCCCTCCTACTTTTACTGAAGAATAACATTCATTAAAAACACTATAAAAAATGAAAAGATTGGGTCATACTTTGTAATTATCATGGCATAAATGATGAAGATCCAAAATTTAGCAGTTTAATATGAACAATAACAAGGCATTCTCTAGGAAGTATAGATTCAGTTACTTTGTCAATGGGTGAGTGAGTAGCTACAGTAAAATAGTCAGGAGACAGATTCAGAGCACAGGGAGAAGAGTGTGGGAGAGACCTCTCTAAAGGCAGACAGATCACAGTCAGTGATACTTAAACTGCTGTGGAAGCCCACGTCAACTTGACCCTTTAAAAATAACCATTCATAATGTCAGCTTCAACAACAAAAGCATTTCCAGAAACAGTAATTATTCCTTAAAATAATTTGTTATCATTATGAGACTTTTAGAATGTANTAAAGGCAGACAGATCACAGTCAGTGATACTTAAACTGCTGTGGAAGCCCACGTCAACTTGACCCTTTAAAAATAACCATTCATAATGTCAGCTTCAACAACAAAAGCATTTCCAGAAACAGTAATTATTCCTTAAAATAATTTGTTATCATTATGAGACTTTTAGAATGTAGCACTGAAAGAAAACATCTTCTGTTTGTATGCACACACTCACCACCCCCCCCAACACCCCCAATAGTGTAAATAGCCTCCTTGATACTTAATTACATTAGATCATTCCAAATGGGTCCATATCATAGTAAATATTTGTTGGTAAATAAAACAGAGTTGAAATCTTTTTCTTTAAATTTAGCTGAAGTTTTTTGTTTTGTAAGTCCCTAAGGATCTAAATTTAAGTTGTGGATATTGAAGTTGGAGACTCTATGCTTTCAATAAATCATAATAGTAAAAAAAAAAAAAAAAAGATTGCACCAGAGATTGATTTTGTGGCCAATTGCCATTTTTCTCTCAGACATGTTATTTTGAGTGGCAATTCATTTTACCGTACACAAATATATGGTAGTTTTAAACCCTATGAGTCAAAATGGATTTATATCAACCTTTTCAATATCATTTCTGTCACAGATACATTTATTTGAACAACAAAGTACAAAACACTTCAGGCAGATATGTTTAAAACAAAAATAATTTCCTTTAATTGCAAATATGTGAAAATCTACAGTATTTGTTTTAACAGTA
>SJYX01018575.1:58276-74988 GCA_006410675.1 Oreotragus oreotragus | reverse complement strand
CATTACCGACTTGATGGATATGAGTTTGGGTGAACTCCGAGAGTTGGTGATGTATAGCATGGCCTGGCATGCTGCAATTCACGGGGTCACAAAGAGTCAAACACGCCTGAGTGACTGAACTGAACTAATGTTAAGATAAGTGTCCTGAAGACTCTCTCTCTCCACACACACTCTTCAAAGAAAGCCCATATGAGGACCTAACAAAAGACAGCCATCTGAAGACCAGGAATCTCTGTTGGCCATAAAAATTCCAGTCTTCAGAACCATGAAAAATGAATGGTTGCTGTTTAGGTCAGCCAGTCTATGGTACTCTCATAATTGCAGTCATAACTGACAAACAGAGAGTTTGATACTAAGAAGTGAGCTGCTGTTGTAACAAACACCTAAAAATGTGAAAGCGGATTTAGGATTGAATGATGAGTAGAGGCTGAAAGTATTTTGAGGTATGTGCTAGAAAGGATGATATTGCCATGAAGGAGCTGTTCAAGGTAATTTTGGTGAGAGCTCAGGAAGAAGAAAGCTACAGAGATAACTTCCATCTTTTCAGAGAACACAATTATATACAGAATGCTGGTAGACAAGGGACTGCAAAGTGATTCTGAAGAGACTTCAAACCGAAATGAGAACATGTTGTTATTTGACAGGGGATCAAAGGTATTCCTCTTCATAAATTGGCAAACCTTGATTTAATTGGTGATGAGATTGAATATTTTGCTGAGGAAATTTCTAAGTAAATTTTGAAGAAATGGTTTGCTTCCTTTGACTGCTTGTATTAAAATACCCAAAGGCAGAAACGAAACATAAATTTTTAAGTAAAAAGAATTCAGGACTTAAAGGTTTAAACTTGCCTGCTGGGTTATTTATATTGTCCCTGGTTACTATGCAGTCTGTGGTTTTGGGGGGGGTTTCCCTTGTGGCTCAGCTGGTAAAGAATCTGCCTGCAATGCAAGAGACCTGAGTTTGATCCCTGGGTTGGGAAGAAGGGAAAGGCTACCCACTTCTGTATTTTGGCCTGGAGAATTCCAGGGACTGTACAGTCCATGGGGTCACAGAGTCAGATACGACTGAGCAACTTTCACTTTCACTTTCTTTTCTGTCTTGTTTACTCTCTTATTTATTTTTTTTTTTACATGAATCTGCAAGTACTTTTCTAGGAAAACTGTAAGAGTACAGTTTCTTCATCTTTCCAGTGAAAAGAAAATGTCTTTTTTCTTTCCTGTGTTTGATTTCTCATAGTTTGACTATTAGTTGTATTTCTTCATATCTTTGAAAGTGTTGCTTCATTGTTTTTCTCCATCAAGTATCTTTAATTACTCTGATGTAAGTTTGATTCATGTTGATTTGTTGGTAAACTGGTTACTTTCTAGAAGATGTTAGGATCTTTTATTGATCTTAACTTCTGAAAGTTTACCTGCACTTTACCTAGCTGTGAGCGTCTTAACATCATCAAACTCTGTGTTTTTTTCTCAGTTTGATGGTTCACATTTTCCTTTAGTGCAAGAAACTGTTCTCACAGTAACATGCAAGATTCTGTGTAGTTTTCATTTGTGTGTCTTTGAAAAATCTGTTATATATTGGTACTATCTCTTGAATTGACCCTTTACACCATTTAACTTCTTTGAAAATAATATTTTGGGGGGCTGATGCTGCTGCTGTTTAGCTGCTGTCATTCTGATTACACGTATTATTTATTTTTGTAATTGAGAAGTTTTAAAAATCTATGATTGTTGTTTCATTTTAATATCATATCCTGGTTTATGCATGAAAGTTATTAAAAATCTCTCAAAGGATATTGCTAGATTTTTTAAATATATACTCTTCTGCAGATTGCTTCAAGGCTATGTCTCCTTTGTTTACCTTAGATTTTTATTTTATTTTAGGTTTCAGAATTTCTCAAATATCATGTGATTCTTAGGATTATGTTTATATTTCAGAATGAAGCAATAATAGATATGTTCTCTAAATGTCATCAGATTTTGTCAACTGTCAGGCTTTCCTTTAGTGTTAGCATGTAAGACTGACCACTGTTCCTGGGCACAGAATGACAGGCAAGTTCTCCAGAGAGAAAACCATATCACTTCTAGTCTCACATAGAAAATTATTTCAACTTTCATTGAGGTGAAATATCTGAAGTTTCTTTTAGAGTCAAGAGTTAAATTGTCAAACTCTTGTAAGTGCCTGATAGAGGTGGGCAGGGTCAGAGATAGTCACGACTCAGTATGTAATCTTTGCACAAATTTCCCTGTGGTTTGTGTCTCCCACTTTAAAGAAGTAGCAGAAGAATGCAAACAGGCATGAGTTTGCAGGTTTCACTGAAGGAACACAGCTGCATTACTGCTTATACTCAGATATCCTTCTTTCAATGACGAGGATATTGACACTGACCAGATTCCAACTCCAGAAAGATGCAATTTATGGTAAATGAGAGAGTAGGCAAAAGTTCATTGGCTATTGTATCTGAAGATGTTCTAGAGTGACGGAGCTTGTGAGAGTAAATCTTTGAAAAGAAAAGAGTCATTTCTTATATACAAATCTGGTAAGAAATCAAATATAATGAAACTTTCAAATTCAGTATAAACTGTAAAATGAGTGGCAGAGTGTTGTGAATTATGTCTAGACTCCTTGGAGTCCAAGGAATATTACTTTAAGCAAAAATGGCAAATTAAGCACATATATCCACTTTTCTCTTTTTCCAAAAAGCAAAAGTTTATGGAAAGCACTGACTGCAGGAAGGAGATTGGCTATCAGCAAAGATTTAGATGGATTAACTCAATGATGGATGGCAGATATAATCATAGTGACAGATACAGCAGCTCAGAGTTTACAGAATAGCATGTTCAAGTGAATATGTGAGCTGATCATTTTTCATATTGAAACTTTTTTTCATGTTATATAGTCACTCAATCCCTCCCTTCCTCCTAGTGACCTAGTCAGCACAAACCAAGAGCAAGTGTCAGGAAAGTGTTACTGTTCAGGATCATAAACTTGATGATTAATCTTGCAGCAGTTGACTGGGTTGACTGGCTTCCTGCCCTTTCCCCATATATCTATGTAAGAGAGGATTTACTTTTTTTAAAAATGTATATTTGACTTGTTTAACTCTGAGTCCCCCAAAGTGTAAATTATATCCCCTGATTAGAAATAGTATTATTTTGGCAGAAAAAGGAGTGGCTTACCAACTTAATAATGTTCTTCTTGACATGTCCTGTCCAGAAATTAGACACTAGTAAGGTCATAGAATATTTGCAATAACAGCTTATCTTAACACAAAACAAAACATGAAAGTACATAAATACAACAAATAAGAAGAAAATATTATTGAAGGTCAAAAAGGTAGAAAACCAAGAATTATTTTCAAAGAGACTCTATATTGTTTTTATAATACAAGAGAGGTTAAGGGGGAAAAATGTCATAGAAAAAAAAAAAACATAGAAATTGAATGGTATAAAATGATGAGAGAGAGTATTCCATAGAAAGCTAACAAAAGTTAAAGAAAATTCTCCAGAAAAGACAGAGAAAAAAAGACACATTACTAGTTACAGATTATTCCAATAGAGCCAAAACAAAATAAAGCAAATAAAAATGTTATAGAATTTTTGCAGTAAAAATATTTTAAAAAGGAGAGAAAACACATTATATATTTTTCTAAAAACTGGAGATAAGGAGAAAAAATTTGGAGTGAAAAAGAATATCCAGGACCAATCTTGATGAATGAAAAAGGAATATATAAATCCAAATAAATCCTTATGGCATTTCATTACTTCTAAGACAAAGAGAAGATTACAAACCCTCCAGAACCTGTGAATCTAGTTTTATGAAATCAAATGATTGTCAGAATAACCTTAAACCACTTACCCTCAAAAATGCTAAAACATGAGATATTGAAAGTGAAAGTTTCTCAGTCATGTCCGACTCGTTGTGACCAAAGGAATTATGCAGGCCATGGAATTCTCCAGGCCAGTACACTTGAGTGGGTAGCCTTTCCCTTCTCCAGGAAATCTTACCAACCCAGGAATCGAACCCAGGTTTCCCTCATTGCAGGCATATTCTTTATCAGCTGAGCCACAAGGGATACTGGAGTGGGTAGTCTATCCCTTCTCCAGTGGATTTTTCTGACCCAGGATTGAACCGGGATCTCCTGCACTGCAGACAGATTCTTTATCAGCTGAGCTATGAGGGAAGCCCAAGTTTTATTTTAATACTTATTATAAAATTATTGAAATATTAAGTCAAATAAGTAATCAAGAAAGTAATATAGTATAATGATAAAAAGAAGATATATTTGATTACAGAAAAATTCAACAACCTCCATTACAACTTTGTGGGAAAAAATTACGTGACAATATATTTAGCAAAACATATAAGGAATTCAAGAAGGAAAAGGTTTGGGCACTAATAAGAATGGAACTAACCCCAATGTACCATGAAAGTAAATTTTAGGATGAAATTAGGCCTTGAAAACATTTATAAGTGTTTTAAAGTATCACGGTTATTGAGAAATGTAGTGAAATTGAAAAGGGGAATGAAAGACAATGATTATACTGCAGTTACCAATTTCAGTGATGATGCTTAAGAAAAAAAAGAAAGGAAGGAAAAATAACCACCTGAACCTCAGTGTTGTCACACACATGCTTAAAGTCAGCTAAGTCATTTTTCTGATGGTAGATTGGTCTCCCTTGGACAGTTGTGAGTCGAGAGGTCAACTTTGCGAATCCTGCTTGGGCACAGATACTAGGAGCTGATTGTAAGCTATATAACATCAGCTAAAGCAAGTGGGCTTTCTCCACAAGGTCCCTTAAGTCCAGGATGTTTACCCAGTCATTCTCCTGGTAAACTCCATGTCCAGAGGAAAAATCAGAGGTAGACCAGGGCCTGAGATCTAGACTTTCAAATGACACACCATAAATTCCACCACACACTATTGGCCTGTCTCTTATACACATCTAGATGTGTATAAGAGACAGCCTTCTCCCTCNGGCTTTCTCCACAAGGTCCCTTAAGTCCAGGATGTTTACCCAGTCATTCTCCTGGTAAACTCCATGTCCAGAGGAAAAATCAGAGGTAGACCAGGGCCTGAGATCTAGACTTTCAAATGACACACCATAAATTCCACCACACACTATTGGCCAGAGCAAATTATAATTCCAGGCCAAATTAAAGATTTGTGGGAATATATGCCTTCTCCTGAGGAGAAAAGCTACAAGCTACCATTAAAAAGGGCACTGATAAAGGTTGGGATGAAGAATTGTGAATATTTCCTACATCCGACAGAAAAAAAAAAACAGTAAATATAAAAATATGCATATATTTATTGAGAACAATACAGAAATAGATTTATTCATAAATGCAGGTCTATATATATATGGATATTGTGTGTAGTAAATTATTTTATGTAGTAACAACTGAGGAAAGTTATGGGTAATGAAGTGTAATAAATTTCACTGCTTTCAAATAAGTCAATATATTTTGTACAAATTTGTCATGTTAAGAATTAGGGTTATACTTGGGACTTCTCTGGTAGTCCAATGGTTAAGACTCCTCACTCCCAATGCAGAGTCTGGGTTCAATCCCTGGTCAGGAAACTAGATCCCTCATGCCCCAACTGAAAAAGATCCTGCATGCTGCAACTAAGATGTGGCATAGCCAAATAAATTATTTTTTCAAAAGAAAGAATGTTATACAAAGATTATTTTTAAATAGCTGGATAAATATGTAAAAAATTTAAAAATCAAATCGTCTCCAGTTTAAAACTGAAGAGAGGGAAGGTAAGAAATTTAGATTTTGAATATGATACAATTTTGTAGTATATGAATAATTTTCTTTGTGTGGGTATGTGTATATACAGGTGCAACAATAGCTTTTTCAAAAGAAGCGTTTTTTGAAAGCACAAAGTTCATGGATATACATCACCTATGTGTGAATATGAATTTCCATGTATATGGTAGGAGAAAAATAGAAATGAGATTTGAGGGAATTGGAGAAGGAAATGGCAACCCACTCCCGTGTTCTTGCCTGGAGAATCCCAGGGGCAGGGGAAGCCTGGTGGGCTGCCGTCTATGGGGTCACACAAAGTCGGACATTACTGAAGTGACTCAGCAGCAGCAGCAGCAGCAGCAGGATCAAGTCAATACTTGTTTCCAGCTGAGAAATCATTTACACCTCCAAAATGGCATATTCATGAGACTGCATGTGTATTACCTGTTGTTACTCATTATACTTCACTTAGAAGGTGCTATTAGTCACTGGGCACTTTTAGAGATATCCATAAGTGACATGTTGTGTACTTTCCTTACCATTGCTTTTGGTATTCTCTTCATCTGTTCCCAGTGTGGGACAAAAAATGAAACGGATTTACTTCAATGAATACCTAGGGTATTCAAAGGAAAATGAAGCAGCTTGCAACTGGAATAGAGTATATTAGATTCCAAAAGCTAAAACCTTTTATTTACTTTCAAATTTTCTTAGGTTTTATCTTTTTTGGAACACAATCCTGTGACTTTCGTATCCAACTGGAATTTCTGATATAGATATAGTAAGCTTGATTTATTAGTGCCCTGTAAGCATGCCTTTCTTATACTCTTTCAAGTAATTTATTTTAGTTCCTTAGACCTTTATATGTATTACTAAACCTTAAAAGACTTGGGGCATTAGAAACAATGGGTGTTGTGTACCCTTCTCTCTTATTAGATGCCCAATTACATTATTTGGAAAGAATTTTAATCATCAAAAATATATAACAAAATTAAGTTAATGAGTTGGTATAAAGGCATAAAAAGATTTTGAAATGTCACGTGACACAGAAATCCCATTTCTTCTAATATATTTCACCTGATCCATGGCATCCAAAATAATAAGGATACTCTTTCTTGAGATCTCATTTAATCACCTTTAGGTACTCTCTGAAGTGTTATTTTAGCCTTCTTACTTTGGTCTTCATAATCTTGAAGACTCTCACTCATGGTTAAAGTGCAGAATTTTATGCTTTCATAAATATACTAAACATCATGATTAACCAGATTTCTCCTGCATAAATGTAGTAGCTCACTGTTACCCACCTCCCAACAATTTAGGCTGAATTATTTCCCCCCAAAATCCACATGCTGAAGCCCTAACCTCAGGACCTCAGAATGTGACTAGAGACAGAGCCTATAAGAGATGATTAAGATGAGGCCTTGAGAATGGGCTTAACCCAAACTGAGAAATGGTCATAGAAGTATTAACAGAGAGAGAAAACAGAGATACAGGTATACAGAGGGAAGACCACAGAGAGACTTTGGCCATCCACAAGCCTAGTAAACAGGCTTCAGGAGAAATCAGACTTACCCATGACACCTTGAAGTCAGACTTCCAGTCTCAAGAGCTGTGAGAATATGAATTTCTGTTGTTTAAGTCACCCATTCTGTAATATTGAGTTAAGATAGCTCTAGCAAACTAACATAATCACCAGTGAGAAATTTACTGGTTTTGATTTCCTTAACGCTTTGCATAAATATGTACAGGTCAACCTGGGCAGCGTATAGTTGCCTGGCTACTAGTTCAGTTCAGTTGCTCAGTTGTGTCCCGCTCTTTGCAACCCAATGGATTGCAACACACCAGGCCTTCCTGTCCATCACCAACTCCTTGAGCTTACTCAAACTCATGTCCATTGAGTCAGTGATGACATCCAACCATCTCACCCTCTGTCATCCCCTTCTCCTTTTGCCTTCAATCATTCCAAGAATCAGGGTCTTTTCCAATGAGTCAGCTCTTCACATCAGGTGACTAAAGTATTGGGGTTTCGGCTTCAGCATCAGTCCTTCCAGTGAATATTCAGGACTGATTTCCTTTAGGATGTACTGGTTGGATCTCTTTACAGTTCAAGGGACTCTCAAGAGTCTTTTCTAACACCACAGTTCAAAAGTATCAATTCTTCAGCACTCCTAAAATAATGAGAGGAATTTTGAAAAGAAAGGATGCCAAAAACCATCTTTCTCATTTGTGTAAGAAATAGTTTCTTAGGTAAACAAAAACCAGCTTTGTTACCTATTGTTCCTTTATCTTACTGTCTAAAATAGAAGGTTTTACCTGCATTTTTATATTGACTCAATGTCAAGTCCCATATCTAGTCAGGAGTTCATTTAGAATGTGGCATAATGATCAGCTATTTTTTCAGCTACATTTCACATGATTTATTTTTGTTTCCTTAATATAGCTTTTTGCTTCAATCATAATGAAATCTGTTTTTTTTTTTTATTTTGAATGCAAAAAGAAAAACAAGGCAATGAAGAAAAGAACAGTATTCGTGATATTTAGATATTTTATTTTGCTAAAAATGTATCTTGATGCTCCAGCCAAATAAGTTGTCTTGAAAGTGTTGAGGATTGAACAAAATTCTATTGTGATGGTAACTGAATACTATGAAAAACATCCTGCATTCAGCAACAGCTCTGCAGGAAATGCAGCTAAATTATTTGACAGTTTATGAGAGCAGAAAAGAAAATTTACTACTAATAATCAGCAGATTATTACTACTAAATATCAGCACACATACCATACATCGTAAACAACAAAATGCAGCTAAATATAAATTAACAAAGAATAAGTAATAAGCACTATACTGCTTTCATATATTTCTGTATTTCTTTGGATCTACTGTTTGCCTGTTTTTGAGCCAAAATCACTCTTTTCCTGATTATCTTTTTGAAATGTTTCATAGTTTTTCAGAGTAAATTATTTCTTTAGCTTGCAGCTATTTTCAATACCTGAAGAATTAATAATGGTGTTGGCATAGGTCAGCCTAAATCTTGCTAGTTATAGGACACAAAATATTTTTGCTTTTCAAGTGTATGGTACCTTTTCATCTAATTCTACTTCCTTATTTTTGTTGATAATGTTGATATAAGAAATTATTTCTGTTAAAGAGCTAACATATTTATGTATCAATTCAGTTCAATTAAAAATAATATATTTTGAGCATCTATTAGGAGACAGCCATTACACTAGAAGCTAAAAATACAAAAATACAGATATGTTCTTGCTTTCTATTAAATATTCTTAGCTAAAATGACAACTACAATACATTAATGCAATGTTTAATTATTCAGAGTTTTCACAAAGGGCTGAACTGATTTTTTCTTTGCTTACTATATATTTCTTCAGAAAGTTGTAAATCCCACGTAAATCATTTTGAGCATGTGAATTTTAAAATATGTAAAGATAAATCACTATTTTCAAGTTTCAAATTAGTTGCAAATATATTTTTACATGTAACCTACTAATCAAAGACATGAAAACAATCCTTTATAGTCTACTACACAGTCCCTGTATCTCTTAGAACATAGTATTGAATAAACATTTAGATTAATTAGTTCCCTATGGTCATTTTCATGCAATATGTTAACATTCTCTGAGTCACTGAGTGCATTCAGAATAAATAGAAATGAATCTCAAAGTCCATTAGCTTAAACTCCCATCCACTCTGAGTCTCTTCTAAAATGTCCACCAAATTGTCATATAGCCTTTATTTGAGAATATCCCCCATTAGGAACACTTTGCTTTATGAAGCAGATCATCAAATTAATGAACAACTTTAACTTTGGAAAAATTCTCCTTAATCAAACTGAACACTGCCTTCTCTTCATTTCTGACCCTTGTTCCCAGTTGTGCCTTAAAATAAGCAATTCCTTTCATATTTAGATCTATATCTCCATATTGTGCCTCCTCTAGCTCAGGTTAGATATTCCATCTGTCTTTGTATTTTTTTTTTTCTAATCTATATTTCTTCCTAAGTCTGGATACAGTCTAGTTTGCAAAAGCCATGACTATATACCAGTAGCAATAAGGTTTACTAAGAATATCTTAGAAGCAGAGAAACATTTGAAAGCAAGCCCACAATCACCCAGCTGTCAGTCACCCACATAAAAGAGCTTGAGTCAAGCACATAAGGGAAAACACTCTAGTGGAACACATTTTTATATGAATATTGAGAAGAGTTCAGAGGATCACCAGTCAACTCTGAAAACGGGTGTTTTCTGATCCAAGAGACTACTTTTTTGATTGGAAGTTAGCTAAGGAAACTCACCTATCAGTATTTCTAGAGACTCTGCCACCCTCTATGCAGCTACCTCAGTCTTATGAACCAGCTTTTTATTAAAAGCCATCTGGCCACCAGTGCCAAGCAAGAGACTAATGGCTGGCCGTCCTTAGTTCCTTAGACTTGAACAGTATCCCAAATTGAACCCCATATAAGGGATCAATTTCCTCTGATCTGGAATTCATTTTCTCCCCTTTTTTCCCCTACTGTTCCTATATTGATGAATTTTTAGCTTCTCTGTCATTCTGCTTTCTCAAATTAAGCATTTGAACACAAAGAACTCTTGTTTACATATATTATTTTATTATCATTGCCATTATTTAAAGTCAAAATGCTTAAAGCATTCATGGCTTAGATCTCGGAAATTCACCAATGTAACTTAGTGTTTATCTGCTTAGTACAAATTTAAAGAGCTTTCTTCTTTATCTATTGCTTCCCATTCTTTCTACCAGGTTTTATAGGGAACCTATTGTTTCCCTGGCATTGAGAAATATTGTAGCTCCTGACCTACAGAGGAGCTTCAATCTATACTTACCATTATGAACTGAATTATTCCCCCCACCAACCCCACCATTCACAGTTTGATCCTTAATCTCCAATGTGACCACATTAGGCAATATGGCCTTCTAGGAGATGATGACCATTAAATGAGGAACCTCAAGAAGATGGCAGAGAAACAGGACGGGGGGATCACTTTCTCCCACACAAATTTATCAAAAGAACATTTAAACGCTGAGTAAATTCCACAAAACAACTTCTGAATGCTGGCAGAGGACATCAGGCATCCAGAAAAGCAGCCCATTGCCTTCGAAAGGAGGAAGGAAAAAATATAAAAGATAAAAGGAGAGACAAAAGAGGCAGGGACGGAGCTCCGCCCTGGGAGGGGAGTCTTAAGAAAGAGAGAAGTTTCCAAACACCAGGAAACACTCTCACTTGCGAGTCTGTGGCTAACCTTGGAACCACAGAGGGCAATATAACCAGGAGGAAAAATAAATAATTAAAGCCCACAGATTATGTGCACAACAGTAACTCCCCCAGTGGAGAAGCAGCGCAGACGCCTGCATCTGCCTCTAGTAAGTAGGGGCTGGGCAGGGAGGCGCGGGCTGCATTGCTTAGAGTAAGGACCAGGCCTGAATGCCCTGAGGGCAATCTGAGGGAACTAACTTGGGATAGCAAATCAGACTGTGGGATAGTTACCACAGGAAAAGCCCTAACCTAAGACACCACTAGGCCCGCTAACAGAACAAAAGACTGATCAGAGCTAGCTGGCTGCAGACCATCCCTCTCTGGTGACAGACAGCCAGAGCTGGAAGAGGGCAAAGGTGGCCCCAGAGAGGCATTATCTACCAAACTGCAAGCAGGCTTTGTTGCTAACCAAGACTTCTTGGGATTCTGGATGGTCAACATCCACCTGAGAAACTGCGCTGTTTGTACACCCAGAAAACTGAGCAGCAGGAACAGGGGAGGTAGTAAGTCACAGTGACCACACTCACCAAACACCTGATCACCTGAGCTGCTCGGACCTGGGAAGGGCACAAAATGCAGGCCCAACCAAGTCTGCGCCTCTGAGGACTACCCGAGTACCTGAACCTGAGAGGCTTAGACCTGGGAAGTGTATACAACCCAGGGCCATCCTCAGACAGTTCCCTGCAGAGCAACCTAGAGCGTAAGCAGTGTAGACAGGGAAAGCACACACGCTGTGAGTGATGGCAAACCCAGCATGGCCGAGACACTATGAGCACATGCCAGTGTTATTTGTTTGCAGCGTCCCTCCCTCCCCACAGCACGACTGATCAACTGAGCCTAAAAAAGTGTCCACCGTCACCCCCTTGCGTGAGGGCAGAAATTAGACACTGAAGAGACCAGCAAACAGAAGAAGCTACAACAGAGGGAACCTCCTTGGAAGTGACAGATGCAATAGATTAAAACCCTATAGTTAGTACCAACTACATAGGAAGGGTCCTATAGATCTTGATAAATATAAGCCAGATCAAGGAACTATCCAAAAATGAACTAACTCCACACTGCCCACAACAACACCAGAGACAGTCCTAGATATATTTTTACTATTTCTACTGTCATTCTTTAATTATTTTAATTTTTTTTAAAATTTTTTAGTCCTACAGAGAAGGCAATGGCACCCCACTCCAGTACTCTTGCCTGGAAAATCCCATGGATGGAGGAGTCTGGTGGGCTGCAGTCCATGGGGTCGCAAAGAGTCGGATATGACTGAGTGACTTCACTTTCACCTTTCACTTTCATGCATTGGAGAAGGAAATGGCAACCCACTCCAGTGTTCTTGCCTGAAGAATCCCAGGGATGGGGGAGCCGGGTAGGCTACCGTCTATGGGGTCGCACAGAGTCGGACACGACTGAAACGACTTAGCAGCATTACTCCTTTAATTTTCATTTTTATTACCTACTATTACTTTGAAAAAAAAAAAGAGAGAGACCCTATTTTTTAAAGCAAACTTCATATATATATATTTTATAATTTTTGTGATTTTTTTCTTTAATATTGTATTTTTGAAAATCCAACCTCTACTCTAGATTTTTAATCTTTGCTTTTTGGTATTTGTTATCAATTTTGTACCTTTAAGAACTCAATCTTCAGTACCCATTTTTACTTGGGGACAAGATTACTGGTTTGTCTGCTCTCTCCCCCTTTGGACTCTCCTTTTTCTCCACCAGGTCCTCTCTATCTCCTCCCTTCCCTTTCTCTTCTCTACCCAGCTCTGTGAAACTCTTTGTGTGTTCTGGATGGTGGAGAACATTTAGGGAACTGATTACTGGCTGGCTGTCTCTCTCCTTTGATTCCCACCTTTATCCTCCTGGTCACCTTCCTCTCCTTCCTTCCTCTTCTCTTCTCTGTATAACTCCGTGAACATCTCTGAGTGGTCCAGACAGTGGAGCGCACATAAGGAACTGATTACTGGCTAGCATGCTCTCTCCTCCCTTGATTCCACCTCATCTCATCCTGGTCACCTCTATCCCCCTCCTCCCTCTTTTCTCCATGTAACTCTGTGAACTTCTCTGTGTGTACCTCACTGTGGAGAAACTTTTCATCTTTAACCTAGATGTTTTATCAACAGAGTTGTATATATGGAGAAGACTTGAGGCTACGGTTAAAATAAGAATGCAAATGAGAAGCAGGAGGCTTAAATCCAAATCCTGAGAACACCAGAGAGCTCCTGACTCCAGGGAACATTCATCGACAGGAGCTCATCAAATGCCTCCATACCTACACTGAAACCAAGCACCACCCAGGGGCCAACAAGTTCCAGAGCAAGACATACCAGGCAAATTCTCCAGCAACACAGGAACACAGCCCTGAGCTTCAATATACAGGTTGCCCAAAGTCACTCCAAACCCACTGACATCTCATAACTCATTACTGGATACTTCATTGCACTCCAGAGAGAAGAAATCCAGCTAAACCCACCAGAACACAGACACAAGCTTCCCTAACCAGGAAACCTTGGCAACCCACCGTAACAACCCCACCGACAGTGAGGAAATTCCACAGTAAAGAGAACACACTGCCAGAATACAGAAAGGTCACCCCAAACAGAGCAATATAAACAAGATGAAGAGAAAGAGGAATACCCAGCAGGTAAAGAAACAGGATAAATGTCCACCAAACCAAACCAAAGAGGAAGAGATAGGGAATCTACGTGATAAA
The DNA here is from genome assembly GCA_006410675.1 of Oreotragus oreotragus. Taxonomy (NCBI): domain Eukaryota; kingdom Metazoa; phylum Chordata; class Mammalia; order Artiodactyla; family Bovidae; genus Oreotragus; species Oreotragus oreotragus. The sequence continues at coordinate 61,234 of SJYX01018575.1, read as the reverse complement.
GAATTCTAAATAATGATAGTGAAAATGATCCAAAATCTTGAAAACAAAATGGAATCACAGATAAATAGCCTGGAGACAAGGACTGAGAAAATGCAAGAAAGGTTTAACAAGGACCTAGAAGAAATAAAAAAGAGTCAATATATGATGAATAATGCAATAAATGAGATCAAAAACACTCTGGAGGGAACAAATAGTAGAATAATGTAGGGAGAAGATAGGATTAGTAAGGTAGAACATAGAATGGTAGAAATAAATGTATCAGAGAGGAAAAAAGAAAAACGAATTAAAAGAAATGAGGACAATCTCAGAGACCTCTGGGACAATGTTAAATGCCCCAACATTTGAATCTTAGGAGTTCCAGAAGAAGACAAAAAGAAAGACCATGAGAAAATACTTGAAGAGATAATAGTTGAAAAAATCCCTATAACGGGGAAGGAAATAAGCACCCAAGTCCAAGAAACCCAGAGAGTCCCAAACAGGTTAAATCCAAGGCAAAACACCCCAAGACACATATTAATCAAATTAACAAAAATCAAACACAAAGAACAAATATTAAAATCAGCAAAGGAAAAACAACAAATAACACACAAAGGGATTCCCATAAGGATAACAGCTGATCTTTCAATAGAAACTCTTCAGGCCAGGAGGGAATGGCAAGACATACTTCAAGTGATGAAAGAAAATTACCTACAGCCCAGATTACTGTACCCAGCAAGGATCTCATTCAAATATGAAGGAGAAATCAAAAGCTTTATAGACAAGCAAAAGCTGAGAGAATTCAGCACCACCAAACCAGCTCTCCAACAAATGCTAAAGGATCTTCTCTAAACAGGAAACACAAAAAGGGTGTATAAACTAGAACCCAAAACACTAAAGGAAATGGCAGTGGGATCATACTTATCAATAATTACCTTAAACGTAAATGGGTTAAATGCCCCAACCAAAAGACAAAGAATGGCTGAATGGATACAAAAACAAGACCCCTGTATATGTTGTCTACAAGAGACCCAACTTAAAACAAGGGACACATACAGACTGAAAGTGAAAGGCTGGGAAAAGTTATTCCACGCAAATAGAGACCAAAAGAAAGCAGGAGTAGCAATACTCACATCCAATAAAATAGACTGTGAAACAAAAGCTGTGAAAAGAAAAAGAAGGACACTACATAATGATCAAAGGATCAATCCAAGAAGAAGNTCTCCATTGATCTATATTTCTGCTTTTTTAAAAGTCAATACCATGCTGTCCTGCTGAATATAGCTTTGTAGTATAGTCTGAAGCTGGAGAGTTTGATTCTCCCAGCTTTGCTCTTCTTTTTTCAAGATTGCTTTGGTTATTTGGGTCTTTTGCATTTCCATACAAATTGCAAAAAATTTTTCTTCTAGTTGTGTGAAAAATGTCATTAGTAACTTGATAGGGATTGCATTGAATCTATAAACTGCATAGTATAGTTATTTTCCCAATATTGTTTCTTCCAATTCGAGAGCATGGTATATCTCTCTATCTGTTTCTGATTTTTTTTTTGTTTATTTTATCAGTATTTTATAGCTTTCTGAGTACAGATATTTTGCCTCTTTAGGTAGGTTTATTCCTGAGTGTTTATTATTTTTGCTGCTGTGGTGAATGGGATTGTTTCCTTAGTTTCTCTATCTTTTGTTATTAGTGTATAGGAATGCAAGATATTTCTAGCTATTAATTTTGTTTCCTGCAACTTTACCAAATTCATGTATGAGCTCTAGTAGTTTTCTGCTAGCAGCTTTAGAATTTTCTGTGTACAGTATCATGTAACCTGCAAACAATGACAGTTTTATTTCTTATTTTCCAATTTGGATTCCTTTTTTCATTTTCTTCTCTGATTGCTATGGCTAGCATTTCCAAAAATATGCTTAAAAATAGTGGCAAGAGTGGACACACTTGTCTTGTTCCTGAGCTTAAGGAGGTGCATTTAGTTTTGCACCATTGAGAATGGTGTTTGCTGTGGATTTGTCATATATGGCTTTATTATTTTGAAGTATATCCTCTCTATCCCCATTTTCTGGAGAGTTTTTATCATGTGAATGTTGAATTTTGTCAAAAGCTTCTTCTGTATCTGTTGAAATGACCATTTTTTTAAATTCTTCAACTTGTTAATATAACTTATCAATTTGATTTGTCTATACTGAAGAACCCTTGCTTCCTTTAGACAAATCCCACTTGGTCATGGTGTACAATCCTTTTAAAGTATTGTGGGATTTTTTTGTTAGTATTTTATTGACAATTTTTACATCTATATTCATCAATGATATTGGCATGTAATTTTCTTTTTTTGTGATATCTTTGTCTGGTTTGGTTATCAAGTGCTGGTGGCCTTATAGAAAGAGCTTGGGAGTATTCCAGTCTCTTCATTAAGTGGTGCTGAGAAAACAGGACAGTTACATGTAAAAGAATGAAATTGGAATACTTGTTAACATCAGACATAAAAATAAACTCAAAATGTATTTAAAGCCTAAAGGTAAGACTGGACATGATGAAACTCTTAGAGTAAAACATAGAACACTCTGACAAAAATCACAGCAAGCTCTTTTTTGATCCACCTCCTAAAGTAATGAATATTTAAAAAAAAAAAAGGCATCTAGTTAAACTTAAGTCCTTTGTACAACAAAAGAAACCATAAAGAAAACAAAAAGAGAAGACTTAGAATAGGAGAAAATATTTGCAAACAAAGAAACTGATAAGGAAATAATCTCCAAAATACGCATACAGCTCATGTAGCTCAATAGAGCGCGCGCGCGCACACACACACACACAAACCTAGTCAAAAAACAGAAGATGTAAATAGACATGTCTTTAAAGGAGACACATAAATGGATAAAAAGGCATATAAAAATGCTCAAAATCACTAATTATTAGAGAAATGCAAGCCAAACTACAGTCAGAATGGCCATTATATATATATATATATATATATATATATATATA
>SJYX01018575.1:39987-58129 GCA_006410675.1 Oreotragus oreotragus | reverse complement strand
GTATATATATACTAACAGTGAATCCTGGAGAGGTTGTAGAGAAAAGAGAATCATCCTACGCCATTGGTAGGAATAGCCAGCATGGAGAACAGTGTGGAGAGTCCTGAAAAAACTAACAACAGGACCACCGTGTGACCTAGCAATCCTACTTCTGAGCATACACCCAGAGAAAAGAAACCGTAATTCAAAAAGGCACATTCACTCCAGGGGTCATTGCAGCACTGTGTACAATAGCCAGGACATGGGCGCAATCTAAATGTCTTTTGGCAGAAAAGTAGATAAAGAGAATGTGGTACATATATACAAAGGTATATTACTCAGCCAAAAAAAAGAAACATCAAATGGCATGGACCTAGAGATTGCCATACTGATGAAGTCAGTCAGACACAGAAAGACAAATATCATATGATATCGTTTATATGTGGAAACTGAAAAAAGGTACAGATTAACTTATTTACAAAACAGCAGTAGAGGCATGAAGGTAGAAATCAAGCTTATGGTTACCAGGGAATAAGCAGATGTGAGCAATAAACTGGGAGACTGGGATTAACATATGCATGGGGAGATTGGGATTAACATAAGCACACTTCTATATATAAATTAAATAACTAATGGGAAGCTGCACACAAGAAGCTCAACTCAAAATTCTGTAATGGGCTATATGGGAAAAGAATCTAAAAAACAGCAGATATATGTATATGTGCAACTGATTCACTTTGCTGTACAATTTAAGCCAATAAAACATTGCAAATCAACTATATTCTAATAAAATTTTTAAAACATCTTTGCCATGCGGGGGTGAATTGCTTAGCTCTAAATTTTTAGAAAGACTTGTTACACCAACCTGCAGTCATTTCTCTGTTTGTTCTTAGAGCAGATGTGGAACTCTTACAGGGCATGAAAGTGTTCTTGCTACTTTCATACAATCAACACCTAGCACAGAGACCAGTACATATCAGTGCTTAATACAGGCTTATTGAATAACAGTTAAATGAACAGACAAAATCTCTGTTGTCATCCTCTCCCATAGACATATTTGGATCTCCTTGCAGTCCAAGGGACTCTCAAGAGTCTTCTCCAACAACACAGTTCAAAAGCGTCAATTTTTTGGCACTCAGCCTTCTTCACAGTCCAACTCTCCTCAATAGGAATTCAGCAAATTTTATTTAGGTCTACTCATAGGAATTTAAAATATTTTTGTTACTATAAAAGGGATCTTTTTCTATTACACCTTATAATCTATTATTTTAGACATATAGGAAAAACTATGTTAAGATATATATTTGTTAGCTGTCACATGACTGAGCTATCTTATTAGTTCAAAAGATTTTCAGTTAAGTTTTTCGCTTTTTTCTAGATATACAACTGTGGGCTTCCCAGGTGGTAAAAAATCTACCTGCCATTGCAGGAGACACAAGAGACTCGGGCTCAGTCTCTGGATCGGGAAGAGGCCTTGGAGGGGGAAACAGCAACCCACCCCAGTGTTCTTGCTTGACCTGGATCAAGTCCCATGGACTGGACAGAGGAGCCTGGTGGGCGACAGTCCATAGCGTCTCAAAGGGCTGGACATCACTGAGCACTCATGCAAACACACACACACAGAGCTCTCCAAATAAATAAAACTTTTATTGATAAGACGCTTACGAGATATTTAAAAATATTTTTTATTTTATCTTATATATTATTCAGAAGTTACGTAAGACTGACAAAATTTTGGGTCCCCATTGTTCTTGTCCTTGACTTTCATAGGAATTCATCTGATGTGCTACAGTTAGGAATGATTCTGTCAGTTAACTTCTAGATATTTTTAACTTTTAATATATTTTGTCATGGTGAGAAAATAGTCTATTTGCTTTCATTAAGATTTAAAATAAATGATAACGGATTTTGAATTTTATTATACATTATTTAAGACTTTGTTAAAATGAGCATGTAATTTTATTCTATCCTTTTTTTCAAATAACGGTTTACTTACTTACTTTTCATTTAAATATTTTGGCCGTGGTGGGTGTTCATTATTGCGCGTGCGCCTTGCCTAGTCCCAGAGAGTCGGGCTACGCTCTAGCTGCTGTGTGGGGTTCTCATCGCAGTGGCCTCTCCTGTTGCACAGCACAGGATCTAGGTGCTGGTGCTTCAGCATTTGTGGCTTGTAGGTTCTAGAGCACTGCTCGGTAGCTGTGGTATCTGGGCTTAGTTTCTCCCAAGCATGCGAGATCTTCCCAAACCAGGGCTCAAACCATTGTCCCTTGCCTTGGCAGGCAGATTCTTAACCACTGAACCACCAGGGAAGCCCCTCTACTAATTCTTGACATGATGAATTATACTAATAATAGCCTCTCTCCAGGCAGTAAACTCACTTTGTTTCTTGTCTCTCATCTGTCATTCATCACCTGAGATCCAATGACTTGAAAACCATTGTATGTATTTTGCCTAGATTTTCTCACTGCTTTAAGGGTACTGGTAATTCTGCCTCCTGTTCCTCCATCTTGGCTGGAAGCAGAACCTCTCAGCACTTCTTAGTTCCCTTTCCTCTTTTAGCTTTCCTCCGTAGCGCTTATTACCACTGACACAACCTGTATGTTACCTGTTTATTTACTTGTTGTCTATCTTTCTCCCCATTATAATTCTACAAGCAATCTTTACTTGTTCTCTGATGGATCTTTCAACCTAGAGAAGGGTTTGACACATTATAAGTAATTAAAAGACACTTGCTCCTTGGAAAAAAACCTGACAAATTTAGAGTGTATTAAAAAGCAGAAACATCACTTTGCCAACAAAGGTCCATACCATCAAAGCTATGGTTTTTCCAGTAGTCACGTACAGATGTGAGAGTTGGACCATAAAGAAGACTGAACACCAAACAATCGATGGTTTTGAACTGTGGTGTCAGAGAAGATTCTTGACAGTCAATCCCTTGGATGGCAAGGAGAGCAAACCACTCAATCCTAAAGCAAATCAACCCTGAATCTTCATTGGAAGGACTGATGCTGAAGCTGAAGTTTTCATATTTGGCCACCTGATGCAAAGAGCCGACTTACTGGAAAAGACCCTGATGCTGAGAAAGGCCGAGGGCAGGAAGAGAAGGGGANGACTGCAAGGAGATTCAACCAGTGCATCCTAAAGGAAATCAGTCCTGAATATTCATTGGAAGGACTGATGCTGAAGCTGAAACTGCAATACTTTGGCCACCTGATGTGAAGAACTGACTCATTGGAAAAGACCCTGAGGCTGGGAAAGATTGAAGAGGGGAGAAGAAGGGGATGATGGAGGATGAGATGGTTAGATGGCATCACCAATGCGATGGACATGAGTTTGTGTAGGCTCCTGGGGTTAGTGATGAACAGGGAAGCCTGGTTGCTGAAGTCCATGGGGTCGCAAAGAGTTGGACATGACTGAGAGGCTGAACTGAACTCAACTATATCTTACAGTGCATTCCAGTGGGGGACAATACTGGCATCTTCTTCATTAAGTAAGACCATTTAGAACATTACAGGAACTGTGTGATCTCTCCCGCCCCCATCTTGTCACAAGCCAGTAGCTCCTGATCCCAATTCAGTTTTCAGCAGAGTCCAACAAGCACCTTCTTATTTACTGAAGTCACAGGGTAGATGGGGCTTAAAAAGCCAGACCAAGAATTTCTGTATCTCTTGATGACAGGAAAAGTAGAAATGTAGCTCTTTCTTCCAATAAATGTTGTTTGTTTGTTTTTTGTAAGAACTGATTTAGACTTTACTGATCCTGCAAGGTGCTGTTTGCTTTTATGGAGATAGGTTCTTTTTTTTTTNTCTTTGTAAAAAAAATGTGAATGTTAAAGGCCTTTTTAGCTCATAAGGTGGAAGTTCAGGTGGGAATGAATCCAAGGGAAACTTTGAACTCACTCAGCAGGGGTGGGCCAGCTAAATAACAGCACCTTTCCCCACAGACTTCCCCTTGTCATAGCTCTGTGCAAGGATTTCCCATCTGTCAGCTGGTCTGTTCAGCAGTTACTCACTTGAGGAACTTAGGTCTACGCATGTGTGAGCATATGTGTGTGAGCATATGTGTGTGTGTGTGTTCGCTGGCTGTGTGGAGGCTTCTGGGACAATTTTCCTGTATTTTAACTTCTTTCTGGGTTTCATTTCCTCCAGGCTTTTGCACTGAAGATCTCTTGACTCTCATGACTTATCAACTCTTTGTCATCCTTTAGCTCTCAGTTCACACTTGTCTTTTCAGAGAGAACTTTCCTTCCCAAACCAGTGATAGAAGGTTTTGCCTGTTACTATCACTCCTCACTGCAGTTTCAGCATTCTGCAATTGTCCAGTTTATTTGTTAATTTGAATATTATCAGCTTCTTTCTGCAATGTGACATCCATAGGAAGAGGAGCTCGCCCTGTTCTGCTGATTTCCTTTTCCCTTGTGCCTTGCATAGGGCCTGGCATGTGGTGTGTGTGTTAAATTATTTCCGTCACTTTTGACTCTTTGTGACCTAATGGACTCTAGCTTGTCTGGCTCCTCTGTCCCTGGGATTCTCCAGGGCTCTGCAGTGGTAATGACTGGCCTCTGTCCTATAGGTGATATGGATCTATGGATGGGCTTAAGCAGAGGAAGACACAGTCAAATTTATGTTTTTAAATATTATTTATTTTTGGTTGCACTGGGTCTTCACTGCTTGCACAAGATTTCTCTAGTTGCAGCGAGCAGAGGCTAGTCTTCACTGCAGTGCATGGGTTTCTCATTGCTGCAGCTCTCTTGTTGCAGAGCGCAGGCTCTAGACACATGGACTTCAGTAGTTGCAGCATGCGGGCTCAGCAGTTGCAGCTCACGGGCCCTAGAATGTGCAGACTTCAGTAGCTGTGGCACGTGGACTCAGTAATTTCAGCTTGTGAACTCTATAAAGAACGGGCTCGGTAGTTTTGGAGCATGGGCTTAGTCGCTCCACAGCTTGTGGAATCTTCCTGGACAAGGGGTTGAACCCATTTCTCCTGCATTGGCAAGCAGATCCTTATCCACTGCACCACCAGGAAAGTCCTTAAATTTATGTTTTAAAATGATCAATCTAGCTGTGTGGTCGTAAAGAATCAGAAGAGAAAAAGACATGCTGCAAAGGACCAATTTGGGCACAGCTGGGGTAATCTGGTTGATAAATCATAAAATCTCTAGGCAAGGCCAATGAAGGAGAAAATGAAGATATATTTGAAAGATTTGAGGTAGAAAAAAAATGTTTTGATTAAAAGTGGGGAAAGAGGAAACTGAAATGGGAAAGAACAAAACCAGAGAAGCAAGAAACTTAAATGGGTCACAGAGAGCAAAGAAAGATTGATATAAAGTGTTCTGTTGGACTTCAGTAAAACTTATGAAAGAAGACCCTCTGAAGATCCTTTCCCCCATAAAAGCCATGAGAACACTGGCAAAAATTGTCAGAATCAACACTTTCAAAACTATGGAAATTAATTAAAGGCTTTAAGCAATCTGGGGAGCATTTAAGGAAAACAGCTGAATCTATGTATGAGAAGTTGCTATGAACAGTGCAACTTTAATTTCCCCTATTTCCTTCCCTCATTTCTAGCTCCATAGTGAAAGTGAAAGTTGCTTAGTCATGTCCAATTCTGCGACCCCTATGGACTACAGTCCATAGGATTCACCAGACCAGAATACTGAAGGGGGTAGCCTTTCTCTTCTCCAGGGGATCTTCCTGACCCAGGGATTGAATCCAGGTCTCCCGCATTGCAGGTGGATTCTTTACCAGCTGAGCCACAAGGGAAGCNTTCTGCGACCCCTATGGACTACAGTCCATAGGATTCACCAGACCAGAATACTGAAGGGGGTAGCCTTTCTCTTCTCCAGGGGATCTTCCTGACCCAGGGATTGAATCCAGGTCTCCCGCATTGCAGGTGGATTCTTTACCAGCTGAGCCACAAGGGAAGCCCAAGAATACTCCAGTGGGTAGCCTATATCCTCTTCAGCAGATCTTCCAGACCCAGGAATTGAACTGGGGTCTCCTGCATTGCAGGTGGGTTCTTTACCAACTGAGCTATCTAGAAGCTTCTAGCTCCATGGCAACATTGAAAACCCACAATCTGTAATATCAGTGAAAACTAGCAGCTTGATATCCACTAGAGGCAGAGCTCACTTAGTGTGAAAAGTGAAAAGTCTTTTCCTTAAGGGAACTTGTTGAAAACAATGAGGGACAATTGCTTAATATGGTGGTTGCCTGAGATAATAGATAACAATCAGGGCAAATAATTGGCTAACCAAAGAACTTAAAGGAAAAGTTTGAGAAGAACATGTATCTTCATACAGAGCTTTGAAGAGCATTGACACATTCCTGAAACTCTAGAAACCCATGTGCAGCTTTGACCCATGTGAATACGTAGGAAAGACCTGAGAAGGCTCTAAGCTCTTATCAGGGGTTGACTTTGAGGCTCTTCTCAGGGGAAACTGAAAGATAATGTGAAGTTGCTAATTGCCTAGCTGAGTGTTGAGGGCATGGTCAGTATACACAAGATCTTTCAGCAAAGTTTGGAAGACTTACTGGTTCCAGAAATTTAGGAAAATCTCTAATTACCAGCTGATCACTAGGCTTGCAAAGCAGAGACTTCAGTGTTGATGTATTCAAATAACATAGATTTTACAGAATTAGTTCAGTAAAATCACTGAACAATAGTGACAACAATAACAAAACAACAAATTCTGGTTGGAGGGCAGAGAAAGAATCTGATTCCCAGAATTTCTACACTGTTTAAAATGCTCAATTTTGACAAAAAATGATGAGATATGCAAAGAAATAGGAAAATGTGGCCCTTATACAGGAAAAAAAGCTGTCATTAGAAACCAAGGGAGACTAGACTTGGTTTTAGACTTAAAGGACAAAGAACTTAAATCAGCTGTTTTAAATATATTCAAAGAGCTAAAGGAAAACATACCCAAAGAACTAAAAGAAAACATAAGGATGATGTCTCCCCAAATTAATAACAGGAAAGAGATAAAAATTATTAAAAAGAACCAAACAGAAATTCTGGAGCTGAAAAGTATAATAACTGAAATGAAGACATGAAGACTTCACTACAGGGTATCAACATCAGTTGGTCAGGCAAGGAGAAAAGATTAGCAAACTTGAAGATTAGGTAATTGAAATTATCCATATAGACGAGCAGAAAGAAAATAAAGAAGAAAAATGAACACAACCTGAGAGACCCATGGGACACCATCAAGCATACCAACATACACATAATAAGAGTCTCAAAAGAGTGTGTAGGGTTGGGGAGAAGGGAGGGTAGAAATAATATTGGAAGAAGTAATTACTGAAAACTTTCCCAATGTAGTAAGAAAATTTAATGTACACATCTAAGAAGCTTAATTAACTCCAAATAGGCTAAACTTGAAGAGATACACACTTTTTGTACAGTATAATCAAAGACCAAGAGAGGCTCTTGAAAGCAGCAAGAGAGAAGTGATAAATCATGTATAAGGGACTCTCAGTAACATTAACAGCTGATTTCTCATCAGACACTATGAATTCCAGAAGGCAGTGGGATGGCATACTAAAGGTATGGAAAGAAAATGATATCAAACAAGCCTACTTCATCTCACACAGCTAACTTTCAAATGAAGGTAAAGTTAAGACGTCCCAGGATAAATAAAACTGAGAAAAATTTTCATTAGCAGATCTGCCTTATGAAATATTAAAAGAATCATTTGAGATGAAATAAAAGCACCTGAAAGTAACTCAAATCTGTATGAGAAAAACAAATCTTCTCCATCTTTGGCTGCAAAGAATATAATCAGTCTGATTTTGGTATTGACCATCTGGTGATGTCCACATGTAGAGTCTTTTCCTGTGTTTTTGGAAGAGGATGTTTGCTATGACCAGTTTGTTTTCTTGGCAAAATATCTGTTAGCCTTTGACCTGCTTTGTTTTGTACTCCAAGGCCAAATTTGCCTGTTATTCCATGTATCTCTTGATTTCCTACTTTTGTGTTCCATTCCCCTATAATGAAAATGACATCTATTTTGGGTGTTAGTTCTAGAAGTTCTTCTAGGTCTTCATCTTGTAGAACTGTTCAACTTCAGTTTCATCAGCATTATTGGTCGGGGCATAGACTTGGATTACTGTGGTTATTGAATGGTTTGCCTTGGAAATGAACAGAGACCATTCTGTTGTTTTTGAGACTGCAATCAAGTACTGCATTTTGGACTCTTTTGTTGACAGCAATGGCTACTCCATTTCTTCTAATGATTCTTGCCCACAGTAGTAGATATAATGGTCATCTGAGTTAAATTCACCCATTCCAGTCCATTTTAGTTCACTGATTCCTAAAATGTCAATGATCACTTTTGCCCCTCCTGTTTGACCACTTTCAATTTGCCTTGATTCAGCAAGTTGTTGCTAAGCCTACAATGGACTTAGACAACTAAGACTTCTCCTTGTTATCTACTGAAGATGAATCTTTTAACAAACCAAACCTAGGGTACCATTCCTGAATGAGAGGACTCCAGGAGACCCTGGATTCTGTGATTTCTGCTTGTATTTTGGGCTTGCCTGATGGCCCAGATGGTAAAGACCCTGCCTGTTATGTGTAAGACCTGGGTTCATTTCCCAGGTCAGGGAGGTCCCCAGGAGAAGGAATGGCAATCCACTCCAGAATTCTTGCCTGGAAAAATCCCATAGACAGAGAAGATGGGCGGGCTATGGTCCATGGTGTCACAAAGAGTCAGACACAACTGAGTGACTAACACTTTCACTTTCTGTGTATATGTGTCTGAATTGCTCTCAGTTCTTTCTAAGCAAGCCAAATATCTTGAGCAACCAATTTCCCCATGATGCATTCATTTCTAAAATCTATTGCGATCATTAAGCAAACAATTGATGCTAGACTTACTAAAGAAAATTCATTTTTTATATCAATTATGCTAACTAACAAAACCATAGGTGTTGCTCAGAAGTGAACGTCACCGTAGCACTTGTGGTAATCACCCTTAGACTGTGGTCCTTGATAGAGGGCAAACAAACTGCCCTTAGGAGTGGATCATTTTTTAAGGCAATGGAATGTCCAAGTGGTCTAGATCAAATTATGCATACATGTATCTATTCTCTGGGTTTCCCTTGTGGCTCAGCAGATAAAGAATTCACCTGCAATGTGGAAATCCTGGGTTCGATCCCTGGGTTGGGAAGATCCCCTGGAGAAAGGAAAGGCTACCCATTCCAATATTCTTGCCTGGAGAATACCATGGACTGTACAGTCCATGTGATCACAAAGAGTCAGACACAACTTAGCAACTTTCACTTCACTATTCTCTATTTGTATTCAACTATCTTAAACTTTGGCAGCTATGCTGGTGCACGAACATGGCCGAGAGGAGCTAACCCACGTTTGAGTTAAGGAGCAGGCAGGAAGAGAGACCCCACGTCCAAGGTAAGTGAAACCCAAGTAAGACGGATGGTAGGCACTGAGAGAGGGGATCAGAGGGCAGACAGACTGAAACTACAATCACAGACAACTAGCCAATCTGATCACATGGACCACAGCCTTGTCTAACTCAGTGAAACTAAGCCATGCCATGCGGGGCCACCCAAGATGGACGAGCTATGGTGGAGAGGTCTGACAGAATGTGGTCCACTGGAGGAGGAATGGCAAGCCACTTTAGTATTCTTGCCTTGAGAACTCCATGAACAGTATGAAAAGGCAAAAAGATAGGACACTGAAAGATGAACTCCCTAGGTCGGTAGGTGCCCAATATGCTACTTGAGATCAGTGGAGAAATAACTCCAGAAACTCCAATACTTTGGCCACATGATGTGAAGAGCTGACTCATTTGAAAAGACCCTGATGCTGGAAAAGATTGAAGGCAGGAGGAGAAGGGGACGACAGAGGATGAGATGGTTGGATGATATTGCCGACTCAATGGACATGGGTTTGAGTGGACTCCGGGAGTTGGTGATGGACAGGGAGGCCTGGCATGCTGCAGTTCATAGGGTTGCAAAGAATCAGACATGACTGAACGACTGAACTGAACTGAATCTTAAGCTTCAGGCCACATAATTTAAGGTGAAAACTCACACTCATATATAAGGCTCAACTAAAGTTATGACAAAATCCCTGCTTTTCAAAAGGCTGATTTATTTTCATCCTGTTTAAAATTTTACTGGCAATTTCTAGTTGTTAAACATCTGTGCTAGAAAATGTGACAAACATAAGTTTTCTTAATTACAAGTTGCAAAGTGTTGTTGATGTTGTTTAATACATGATCAATTTTTGTAACTGCTTCAAAGCAAGTTGGAAAAGAGGTGCATTTTTTGTTTGTTTACAGATTATATCTTTCAGCCCTTCCTTGCACATTTTATTTTTATATCATTCAAATTCTTCATTCAGTTATTTACCTCTGTATCTGCTTCTTTGTTCTTCATTTAACAAAATCTAAAGCACCTTGTTTAAAGTCTTTTCCATTAGTTGTAGTTCTGCCCATTTTATTTTAGAGTTTTTAATTTATACATTGAGTGAACTGTTACTTTATGCATACCATTTTATGACTGCTAAATTTACATAGCAAGTATATATTTGAACAGTAAAACATGACACTTTAATTTGAATCATCTTTCATTCAGCAGTATTGTAAGCTTTTGGTACTTTATTATTAATATTATTCAGAAAGGATATAGGATTGATATAATTTCTGAAGTCTTGCATGCTTACTATCTTATTTTTGTTCCTTCCTACAGATAGTGACTTAATCTGTGCATGAAATTATTGGTTACCCAACCTTGTCTTTCTAGACTCTCCGTCATTATTTACCAGCACTCATTTTCTTTCTTTTGAGGTAATTTTTGTGTCTCACCTTGTTTTGTTGGATTTTTTGTTCTTAATTTTTATGTTCTACTCATTCAAAAATGCAACTAGCAGGTTATTTGTGGGTTTTCTTTCTTTCTTCTAAACTGTTTTTCTTGGAATGTGAAGTTTTAAACCATCATCCTTGGGTAATTTATTGACCTCTTCTTATTTTAACTTAGTCTTTACTGTATTTATTTCTGATTTTCTTTTGTTTCATCCCACCAGATATATTTATAACTCTGAAGCTAGATTTTTATTTTTTTAACTCTTTACATAAGATTTTCTACTACATTGTTTTCATCTCTTTATTTTTTTTTTTCTTTAAATTCTGAGGAAAAAAATCTCAGTTCTATTCTTTGCAGTCTCTGCTTCATCATGGATTAAATTCTCAAGGATGTTGTATCTGCTCTCTTCCCTTGAGTAAGGATATTAATTAGATTTTCTAAAACCAGTGTCCTTAAAAGCCTTTTCTATCTCCTCACTCACTTTTGGTACCCTACTCTGAGGTTCTATCTTGTTTGTTGCTGTTGTTTTGATTTTCTCTTTCTATTTTATACTGATTAAGACATGACTTTTGGGAATTCCCTGGTGGTCAGTGGTTAGGACTTGGCACTTTTAGTGCCAGGGCCCAGGTTCTATCCTTGGTTAAGGAACTAAGATCTTGAAAGTTGCATGGTACAGCCAAAAATAAATAAACAGAAAAAAATATAACTTTTGTTTCAATAGGTATTCAGTCATTCATTCAACAATTATTTCCCAAATAACTATCATACTCAGTAGCATCTTCATCACACATTAAAGAAAATAATCACACAAATAATTATATCCTGACAAAATCACAGGGTACCTTGAGAATATACAATTTAGAATAAGAAACAGACGCCTTGGAACAGTAATGTTGAAACTAAAACTTGAATGAAGAACAGGAATAAACTAGTGATGGAAAAGTGAGCTGAGAGTCTGGTAGGCAAAGTGGATACAGGAGGTAAAAGATTCTGCTCCTTCCATTTATTCTAGGATAAAATCCTCTTTCTCTATTTTTAAAATAATTTCACTTATTTATGTATTTTTGGCTGTGCTGGGTCTTCATTTGTTGCTGTGTGAGCTTTTCTCTAGTTGCACAACCCACTCCAGTGTTCTTGCCTGGAGAATCCCAGGGACGGGGGAGCCTGGTGGGCTGCCATCTATGTCAAAGTTTTGTACACTATTGAAATAAGTTGGTATTAGTCTGAGCTAAAATGTTATAAATTTAAAAACATAATTCCCAGGGAAACCACTAAGAAAATGATTGAAAAACAATAATTAAAGAAACAAAGGAAATAAATATGACTAAAAAGTACTATTTACCACAAAAGAATGCAATGATTTAAGGATAGAGAAATAAAAAAGACATAAGACTGGCAACCCACTCCAGTGTTCTTTCCTGGAGAATCCCAGGGATGGCGGAGCCTAGTGGGCTGCCATCTATGGGGTCATACAGAGTTGGACACGACTGAAGTGACTTACCAGCAACCAGCAAGACATACAGAAAATAAGTAGCAATATAACAGACTAGCTAATCAGTAATGATATTAAGTATAAGTGTATTAAACACCCAATTAAAAGCTAGAGATGGACAGAATAGATTAAAAAAATTAAACTATATGCTGTCTACAAAAGACACACTTTAAAGAGAAAATAGGTTGATAGTAAAAGGATTGAAAATATGACATCAGGTAAATAGTAACCAAGGGATGGTATGGGGAAGAAGGTGGGAGGGGGGTTCAGGATTGGGAACACATGTACATACATGGTGGATTCATGTTGATGTATGGCAAAACCAACACAATATTGTAAAGTAATTAGCCTCCAAAAAAATAATAATAAAAAAAGAGAGCTCACTGGCTACACCATATTAAACAAAATAGACTTTAACTTAAAAAACTGCTACAAGAGGCAAATAGCAGTATTATATGTAAATAAAGGGTCAGTTTCTCAAGAAGATATAATAATTATAAACATATAATTAAATTAAGCCTATGGACAACAGAGAATGAGAAGGTTGGATGGCATCACTGACTCAATGAACATGAGTTTGAGTAAACTTCGGGAGCTGGTGATGGATAGGGAGGCCTGGCATGCTGCATGCAGTCCATGGGGTCACAAAGAGTCAGACATGAATGAGTGACTCAACGGATACTGATGATTATTTATTTATTTACTGACACATAGTTGACTTACAATATTATATTAGGTTCGGGTGTGCAACATAGTCATTCAATATTTTTATAGAGTATATTCCATTTAAAATTATTACGAAATACTGGCTACATTTTCCTGTGCTGTACAATACCATTTTTGCTTATTTGCTTTATACATAGTGGTTTCTGTCTCAATCTTATTACTCTGGCTTCCTCCTCTCCTCTTTCCCCTCCTCGCTGGTAACTACTAATTTGTTTTCTATATCTGTGAGTGTGTTTCTTTTTTTTTTTTTTAAATCATATACATTCCCTTTTTTTAGATTCTTCATATAAATGATAATATAGAGTCTTTCTCTGTGTGACATTTCACTAAGCATAATAGTCTCTAGGTTTCTCCATATTGTCACAAATGGCAGAATTTTATTCTTTATTATGACTGTATAACTTTCCATTACATACACTGGAATATTATCTATATACATCACATCTTTATCCATTCATCTAGGGATGGGTGATTAAGCTACTTCCATATCTTGGCTACTATAAATAATGTTGGTATGAACATTGGGTGCCTGTAAGGTAAACCTAACAAGAAAGCCCAAAACACAAGAAGCAAAAACTGAATAGAAGGAAGATACAAGCAAGTCAACAATAATAGTTGGAGATGAAGTTTACCAAGGAGATAGGAGGCTCGAGCGACACTTCAAATCAACGAGGTCTAGCAGACAACTAAAGAACACTCCACTCGACAACAGCAGAATACAATAACTCTGAAGTATGGACTTAGAAAAGGTAGAAAGAGCTGGTATTGGGAATAGAGAGCGTGAACCACAAAGCCAAGGGGCACTTAAACGCGAAGGTATATGGGAAAGGCCAAGTGGATTCGCACGCCTGTGTTAGACTTCAAAGACACTCTGTTGAGTTTTCCAACATCAATCTCTTTATTCAAAATCTGATCCTCACTCAGTCATTCAAGTCATGATCTCTCCTTCCACGTCATAGGAAAACCCTTGGGCTTAATACAGTCCACTGTCATCCCCAGCTTTGCCGAGAAATGAATTTGCCAAGGTGCCGAGACTTTGGAAGACTGAAGACAAAAGTTTGAGAGATAACAGAGATGAAAGGATGCGTGACTTTACAGGTCAATTCTGAAGAGGATAGTACTTGAATAGTAGTCAAGAAAGAGTGCCTTCTAGGAAACCTAGCTTGTATTTAAAGCATAGGTCCTCTCATTGTTGCAAAAACAAAAAGTTTTTGGTTATTTCCAGAACTTGGCTACTGTAAATAATGTTGCTATGAACATTGGGTGCCTGTAAAGCAAACTTAATGAGAGAGCCCAGGGCACTGTCCATTGCTATGGGTGCCTGAGCATTTTGGAACAATGATTAATTACTCTGCTTTGGTTGGTAGCATCAGTAGGAACTAATTCCGCTACTTAACATGTGCCTAACATTACACAAGTTAACCTCTTTGTCTTAGCATCTTTACTGTAAGATAGTAATGATAACAGCATTCATCTTATAGGGTTGCTGTGAGAATTAAATGAAATAATGCTAAATTTTAGCTCAGTGCTGTGTGAATCTAATACTTGGTAGACTGAATATTTTTCAAAGGGACCAAATCTCATTAGGCTTGGGGTTAGAGCACTGTTCAGGGACGAATCAGTTTTTTAATTGAGGTAAGTTACTTTCCGGAAAATTATTGCACCAAATCAAGCTATATTAAAGAAAGAAATCCCAACAGCTCCCCAAAGATTCACTATTCCCTGCCAATGTCTGTGGAACAGAGTCATGAAATGGTTAATCAGGAAAACCCTGGTCTGCTCTACTTAAGGAGAATGTTTATTAATATTGCACAGGAAATATCAAGTCACCCTGCTTCCAGCCCATGGAGCAAATCTATTTGTATGTTGGACAGCCCCCTACCCCTCGCCCCCACCTCATCAATGTAAAAAGCTGTCAAATACAAAACTAGACTTTTATTGCTATCGCAAAGAAGCTTAGAGAAAAGCCCAAGGTGAAGCTGAAATATATGACCTTGACTTAGGAAAGGAAGTAAAAATAATAGGAGAGGAGAAGAGTATGGGCCCCAAGAGGGTGGATATCGTTCTAAAGAAGGCAAGAATGCAGGGCAGACAAGACCAGGGAGTCTTTCATTTCTCTTTGTAGCTCAGGACTTTCCTCCATCTCTTAGCAAGAACTAGAAGCTGATTATTTTTGTATTGTAGGAATACAAACTCAGATGATCACTCGAGACAAATGCAGCTTGTTTTTACTTTAGACCACTGAGTCCGTGAATTAATGTCACAAGGTCCTGAGTTAAAAATCTTCACAGGTATTATTCCCTAGACGTGCCTGAGCTCTGCCAATGGAGTTGTATATTTCAGTCAAGACTCTGGTGTCCAGGGGGAGAAAAACCAGGTGGGTAGAATCTTTCTGATGCTTTTTAAACTAGTTTACTTCTGCTTAATGACAGTGCAGAGGTCATTCCCTTGTAGACCGCTCTCCTTCCTCCATTGCAAAGTGAGAAACCCAGAAAAATGATTTTTTTAAGATACCCCTGGTTCTAGGAGCCTCTGATTCTGCTATAACATTGACATAGACCCCCAACCCCCCTCCCACAGTGAATCTGAGTAGCAAGAACTGAAATGTAAAATGTGTTCTTAGGTCCCATGGGAAGGGAACTCTAACAATTTCCTAGTGACCTCATACAGCTCTGCCGTGGAGAGAAAGAGTAAGGAGTAAAATGTGATCGGAATAAGATTTACGTTGATATATTAGGTGAGGGTTACTGGCCACTGCCCACGCTTTCAGCGGGGTTGGATGCTGCTGGAAGGTATTTTACCAGCTACGACATATACGTGTGAGAAAGAGCCTCCTATTGGGAACTTTTCCAAAGTGTAATAAAGCTGTGTTTTGCTCCCTCTGACCTTGGCTCAGCGACAGGTAAGTCCCACAACTTCTGCCACCTTATAAACACTGAGATGGGCTGTAAGAAAAGACTATAGCGGCTCTATTTAGAGGCTTAGGTCAGCAAGTAGGCAGAAAATGTCAAAACCACTAATCTAATTTATTGATGGCTTTAATGGGAGTGTATAGGAATTTTTTTTTTTTTTGCCTTGCACTGCAAATATCACTCCAGCCCCCTCATCTGGAAGAACTCAAAGTAAAGAAATGGCCCAATGAATACATGTGGTTGCTGTCAGATGCAGGTAAAGATAGGAAATGGAGGCGGAATAGCTGAGCTTGGCTGCTAGCATGTCTTTCTTTTTTTCCTTTTCCTCTTCTTCTTTTTTCCTCCCCGTCCTCCCCTTCTCCTTCCATTCTTCTCTCTCCCCTCCCCCCTCTTTTCCCCTCCTCTTTTGCCTCCTTCCTGTTTTCTTTTTCTTTCTCTTACTCTCTCAGACATAATTTGAGTGCTTACTATATGCCATGGCTCTATGTCAGAAATTAGAAACGGAGATATTAAAAATGTAAGTCTTGAGGGAAGATGTGGGGTGGGAGGTGGGAGGGGGGTTCATGTTTGGGAGTTCATGTAAAAAAATAAATAAATACAAAAAATAAATAAATAAATAAATAAATTTTAAAAAAAGATAGTAAAAAAAAAATAAATAAAAATGTAAGTCTTGTCATTGATTTGTTACAACTGCTCTATTAAGAACCTAAATAATGAATGATGAGCAACACCTAACACCTAGTTCCATAAAGGCAGAGTCTGATAGATAAAGGGGTACAGTATCGCAGGACTAGAGAGAGTCATCATTCACTTTTTTAGGACAGTGGTGAATAGGTAATCAACTGAGTGAGGAGGACTTGGAGATTTCCAAGTGCAAATGTGGGAGGAAACTTTTCTGGTATGTGGACGGGTATAAACACAGAAAACAGGACAGCGGTTTTGGGGAACACTGGCATTTAGTTTACTGGACCATAGGCTTGAGAAGGACACATGGAAAGATGACATTGGTAAGGGCAGTTGTGCAAGATCATGGAAGGTCTTGCACCATCATAAGGAAAGCCCTAGTGGCTCAGGGGGTAAAGAATTTGCCTTCAGTGCCAGAGACCCAGGTTCGAGACCCAGGTCCCTGGGTTGGGAAGATCCCCTGGAGAAGGGAATGGCAATCCACTCCAGTGTACTTGCCTAGAGAATTCCATGGACAGAGGAGTCTAGTGGGCTACAGTCCATGAGGTCACAAAAAGTTGGACACGCTGAGCAACCAACACTTTCACTTTCTCACTTCACATGGAAGGTCTTGCCAACGAGGTTCTTCAGAATTATTTCTGGGAACGTCCCTGGTAACTCAGTGGTACAAGATCAGCCTGGCAATGACGGAGACACGGGTTCGGTCCCTGATCCGGGATTTATCCCACGTGCCTTGGAACAACTAGGCCCCTGCACTCCAACTACTGAGGCCGTGCTCTAGAGCTCAGGAGCCACAACCACTGGGCCCACAGAGCCTGGAGCCTGTGCTCCACAACAAGAGGAACCCATGCCCTGCAACTGTGTGCAGCCGCCACCAGCCACAGCTGGAGAAAAGCCAGCAGCTGCAAAGCACTGACACCACCACAAGTGAATAAGCAAAGAAACCAATAGTAAAACTGTAAAAAGAGATATTCCCAGCTGTAGGAAGCCATAAAGAGGACGACTTAAGTGGTGTGTGTGGTAAAAGTCCTGATTAGACTTGCATTTTGTAAAGATTATTCCAGCAGTGGCCACAGGACTGGAAAAGGTCAGTTTTCATTCCAATTCCAAAGAAAGGCAATGCCAAAGAATGCTCAAACTACCGCACAATTGCACTCATCTCACATGCTAGTAAAGTAATGCTCAAAATTCTCCAAGCCAGACTTCAGCAATATGTGGACCGTGAACTCCCTGATGTTCAAGCTGGTTTTTGAAAAGGCAGAGGAACCAGAGATAAAATTGCCAACATCTGCTGGATTATGGAAAAAGCAAGAGAGTTCCAAAAAAACATCTATTTCTGCTTTATTGACTATGCCAAAGCCTTTGACTCTGTGGATCACAATAAACTGTGGAAAATTCTTAAAGAGATGGGAATACCAGACCACCTAACCTGCCTCTTGAGAAATCTGTATGCAGGTCAGGAAGCAACAGTTAGAACTGGACATGGAACAACAGACTGGTTCCAAATAGGAAAAGGA
>SJYX01018575.1:2951-37979 GCA_006410675.1 Oreotragus oreotragus | reverse complement strand
TGGGGTCGCAAAGAGTTGGACACGACTGAGCGACTGAACTGAACTGAACTGAATTCCAGCGGTGGATGGAAGCTAAGATACCAGTTAGAAAATTGTTGTGATACAGTGGTGCTGAAGATGACTCTTGAGAGTCCCTTGGATTGCAAGGAGATCAAACCAGTCAATACTAAAGGAAATCAATTCTGAATTTTCACTGGAAGGACTAAGGCTGAAGCTGAAGCTATGACCACGTGATGTGAAGAGCTGACTCACTGGAAAAAACCCTGATGCTGGGAAAGATTGAAGGCTGGAGGAGAAGGGGACAACAGAGAATGAGATGGTTGGATGGCATCACTGACTCAATGGACATGAGTTTGAACAAGCTCTGGGTGATGGTGAAGGACAGGGAAATCTGGCGTGCTGCAGTCCATGGGGTCTCAAAAAGTGGGTCATGGCTTAGCAACTGAAGAACAACAGTGTGTGAATAGAGAGGGTGCGAGTCTGAAACAAGATGGTGAAAAGAAACAGCACTCTAGGTCCAGAGGGAAAATAGATGTAGACATGATGAAACATAAGAGAGTTAGGAGAAGCCACATAGAATTACAATGAAGGCAAGAGGCACAGGCCTTCCTAATATTGGGATACTCTTCAAGCCCCTCCTAGTGGGCAGATACCATCTTATTGGAAGAAGCAAAGTAACAATGGCTGAGAAGTTGTAGACAAATCTCAGTGTGGTGTATGTCCTGGAAGTTCTAGAAAACTTTAAATTCCTTTGAAGAGCAACCAGATTAATAACCAGGATCTCTTGGCTGGCATGAATGGAGTTGCTATGGCAACAGCAACAGACAGCACAAAATAAAGTTGATGCTTTCTCCTAAGTCTTACAGGCTAATGCTAACTTCACAGAGGACAGAGACAAGGCCTGTAAAGCTGAGCTGACCTCCTCAGGCAGCTGTGCTTGCGAGCCTCAGTTTTCTGTGAGTGTTAACAAGAGTGGTCAGCTACAACAGGGACTAGGCCTGGCTACATTGTCAAGTAGTTGTGTTGCTGTGGGTGCTACCTGACCTCTCCAGGACTACTCTTTGGCAAGAGAGGGTGGTAATAGGTGATCTTTTAGACCTTTTCTGAAATTTTTACTGTCACTCTGGGATTAGCTTGGCATGCATTGTTGCTGTTGTTTAGTTGCCAAGTCATGTTGGACTCTTTTGTGACTCCATGGACTATAGCCTGCCATGCTTTTCTGTCCATGGGATTTCCCAGGCAAGAATACTGGAGTGGGTTGCCAGGTCCTTCTCCAGGGGATCCTCCAGACCCAGGGATCGAACCCACATCTTCTGCATTGGCAGGCAGATTCTTTACCACTGAGCCATCAGGGAAGCCTGGCATGCATTAGGAATGCTAATAAAAGTTTACTGGATAAACAAATGAATGGAGGGCACAGGGTGCCATGGAAGGATCACATGAAAAGTGCAAACCTGTCTGTATCACAAGGCTCTGAGTCAGCCTCCCTTGGGGCAGTTCCTTAGTGTTTATGGTCTAATTTAAGGGTGAAATTTTTCCCTTGGGGTGATAGAGGGGGAGGAAGTCATAGAACTCAGCCCTGAATCATGGAACATGACCACACTGAAATCAGATCTTCTCTGCCGGGTGCAAATTTGTTCCCGGGTGTCAGCCTGCAGAGCTGGGTCATCGACCAGCTGTGATGCTGCACAGGTTGTATTTTTTCCTGCAACATTTGGTAGAACGTTTCAGGCGAGGGTGGGAGAAGGAGGGGAAAATTATCTGAACCAGATGTTAGGGGGCCATCTCTGTGACACAGTAAGTAATTAGTTTTAAATGATTATCCATGTGACCTGTCTGGATGCACTCACTTTTCTGGGCTGGGGGTGGGCAGGCTTGGCTGGCTGCACCCTGACTGGAGAAGTAAGAGGTATTGAGGGCTGCGTGCATGTGTATACCTGTGCTGGGAGATTATTTCCAGGAAAAGCTTTATGAGTTGAGTATAAATGGCTATGGGCTTCCCAGGTGGCTCAGAGGTGAAGAATCTTCCTGCCAATGCAGGAGATTCGAGTTCGATTCCTGGGTTGGGAAGATCCTCTGGAGGAGGAAATCTATACCCACTCTACTGTTCTTGCCTGGGAAATCCCATGCACAGAGGAGCCTGATGGGCTACGGTCTATGGGATCGCAGAAGAGTCCAGCAGGACTTAGCAGCTAAACAACAGCGGCAATAAATGGCCATATGAGATACCTGGACAGATGGACCTGGGATGGCACTGAAGGGTCCTGCAGAGGCAAGGCTGACCAATTACGAGATGCTTTGGTGTGCGCAGAGCAAAGAGGAAAGTGGCTCTCAGGGTGGGGCGTATGATGGACCCAGGAGTGTCCTGCAAGACCCGATTGCTGGGGTTGTCCCGGGCACTCCTCGTGTGCCCTCCAGGGAGGCGTATTTAGGCGGCAGTTGAAGACCAACCACCCTGCCATTCTCCCAGCCCTACAGAGCTCTCATAGCCTCAGTTCTACGTCAGCTTCAAGTTCTATGCCAGGCAGAGAGGGTGGGGAAACCTTATATTGATTGACCTGAGCCTCATGGAGGGAACAGGGGCTCAGGATAGAAATTAGATTGAATTCCAGAAAAGAAAGGCATGTTTCCTGCACACAGGCATCCATAGCTCTCATGAGCTCTGTATTTGCAACAAGAATGAGGACAATGATGTGACAGACTTGCCACCACTGAAGACTCGCGGGTACATCACGGACATCAAGGAGGGAGGGACAAAGTGCCCCCATGAGAGGCGGGAAAGGTTTATAAGTAAGACAAGAGCTGAGTTCAGCTTTTCACATGAGATCAATAAAGATCTGCCCTTTCCCATTTATGTTAAGCCACCAATGGCTATAGAGAGGAGGACTTTAAACCTGCAATGGCCTTTTGGCTTCCAAGGTAGGAAATCCACCAGGCATTATTCCATCAGCCTTCAGTCCCGCTGTCCTCTCTGGCTCACACTCCAGCATGCTCCCATTTTTCCTGTGCTCCATGGGAGGAAAGGTGAGTTTTTCACTTGAGACAAACAGCTCCTCAAAGGAGGGGGCTGCTCACCCTATGTGGTCCTCATTGGGTCTCATGGGTTTGGTTGCCATCCGTCCATCTGTGCCTGAATGCAGTCTTCAAGGGCTGGGGAAGATGGGAAGGACTAGTCCTTTCTTCCTCCAACCTGCAGAAGGCAGCCACCTTTGTTCCTCCACCAAGGCCAAAGCACTCTGAGCCTTCTCTATGTGTAGAACAAAAGGCCTAATTTTTTTGGGTTAGGGGGCACTGGCCACTTTAAAAAAAAAATTAAGTACAATTGATTAACAAAATTGTTCGTTTCAGATGTATGGGTAACGTGATTCTGTGTGTATTCTTTTTTAGATTCTTTGCCCTAATAGATTATTAGAGAATAGTGAGTATAGTTCCCTGTGCTATGCAGTGGGTCCTTGTTGTTTATCTGTTTTATATGTTTGGAGAGGGCAATGGCACCCCACTCCAGTACTCTTGCCTGGAAAATCCCATGGATGGAGGAGCCTGGAAGGTTGCAGTCCATGGGATCGCTGAGGGTCAGACACGACTGAGCAACTTCACTTTCACTTTTCACTTTCATGCATTGGAGAAGGAAATGGCAACCCACTCCAGTGTTCTTGCCTGGAGAATCCCAGGGATGGGGGAGCCTGGTGGGCTGCCATCTCTGGGGTTGCACAGAGTCGAACACGACTGAAGTGACTTAGCAGTATGTATATGTTAATCCTAGACTCATAATTTATCTAAGGAGGTAGCCTAAGTTTTTTTCTATGTCTGTGGGTCTATTACTTTGTACATAAGTTCATGTGTATCATTATTTTCAGATTCCACATACAAGCGATATCATATTTGTTCTTCTATGTTTGGCTTATTTCACTTAGTAAGATCATCCCTAGATCCACTGTGTTAGTGCAAACGACATTATTTCCTTCCTTTCTGTGGCTGAGTCATGTTCCAATGGAATGTCCAATTCCACCATTGCAATCTTTTTATCCGTTCTTCTGTCCATGGACATTTAGGTTGCTTCCATGTCCTGGCTATTGTAAGTAGTGCTGAAATGAACATTGGAGTGCATGTATCTTTTTGAATTATGGTTTTCTCTGGGCACATGCCTAGGAGTGGGATTGCTGGGTCCTATGGTAGCTCAACATTGTCTAATGGGTCCCGTGGGAGAGCTGGTGGGATGAAAGGACAGAACACAGGGGAGGGGAGATTTTTATGCCAGTGAAACTATTCTACATGACAGTGGTGGTGGATACAAGTCATTATACATTTGTCTGAACCCTTAGATTGTACAAAACCGGGAGTGGACCCTTATACAACTGTGGATTTGGGGTGGTTATGATGTACTGGCATAAGTTTATCAATGGTGACAAATGTACCACTCTGGTTGGGGGATGTTGATAATGGGTGAGGCTGTGTGTGTGAAGAAGGGTAGAGAGATTTATGTGGACTCCCTGTACCTTCCTCTTAATTTTGTTGTAAATTTAAAAAACTGTTCTGAAAAAATATGTATTTAAAAAAATACCATGTTAGAGCAACTCAGTTAGGATGGGCAGGTCATATGGCCAGGACTTGGCAGCTACCCATTTTCAAACTAAAATATACCATTTTATTTCTGGTAAAAATGCTTTTCAGATGAAGACGAAAATTACAATGGGAAATCGTGGCTAACAAGGGAAAAGAGTCATTTGGGGTAATATCTCTCATAATTGGGGGTAATTTTGTCAAATGCAGGCATTGTAGAATTCCCATGCATCCTCCCCACCGCCGGCAGGTCAGTAAAGAGAGCTTCTATGAGGCAAAAGCCTGAGTTGGTCTCCCCTTTCCAGCCTGTAGAAATGATGGTGCTCTTCATGGCCATCAAGCTTATTGCTCTCAAGAAACGAGTTTATTCCACCCCTAGTGAGCAATTAGAAGTTTTACGGCTTAAGCCATGAGCAGGGTAGAGCCTGGGCTGGGAATTGGTCATGGGATTTAATCGGGGCTTGGTTTTGGTTTCAGCATTGATGAAAAATATGCACTGTGTTCTCTATCCTAGAACAAATTGGTCACTTAATGTAGGTTTAAAATAGAGCAGACTGCTTGTACTCTCGTGTTTCATATTCAGGATACTTACAAAGAAGATTTCCATTTCAGGATATTGGGGTACTGTGTGATTATGACATGACTAAAGCTTGGTGCAGGTATGACCCTGCCACACCACTGTTCTACCCTATTGGGCTCCTGTGGCTGCGGCTGGTTTTTGTATGACCTCAGCTCTCAGAGATGCATGTGCAGAGACTTGTGTTTTGGAACAAAGTATCATGGGTAGAGTTGCTTGTCTCTACAAGGGGATGGGTGATATAAGCAAGGGCTTTGGAACCAGATAGCTAAGAGTTTTAATCTCAGGTGTACCACTGTTGCATTGCTCATGTATGACAGGGTTAGAGAGTAGGGCAAGGGAAGCTTCCAGAATCTAAATTTAAGGTGGCACTCACACGCAGGAGATTACTTTGCACTTGTAAAACCTTGAAATTAAGTGCCTCCTTAAATTCTGCATTTAGGTCCCTCTCTTCCCTTACCGTTACTCCTTAGAAGGAAAGTTATGACCAACCTAGACAGCATATTCAAAAGCAGAGATATTACTTTGTCAACAAAGGTCCATCTAGTCAAGGCTATGGTTTTTCCAGTAGTTATGTATGGATCTGAGAGTTGGATTATAAAGAAAGCTGAGCACCAAAGAATTTATGCTTTTGAACTATGGTGATGGAGAAGACTCTTGAGAGTCCCTTGGACTGCAAGGAGATCCAACCAGTCCATCTTAAAGGAGATTAGTTCTGGGTGTTTGTTGGAAGGACTAATGTTGAAGCTGAAACTCCAATTCTTTGGCCACCTGATGAGAAGACCTGATTCACTGGAAAAGACCTTGATGCTGAGAAAGATTGAGGGCAGGAGGAGAAGGGGACAAAAGAGGATGAGATTGCTGGATGGCATCACCGACCCAATGGACATGAATTTGGATTAACTCTGGGAGTTGGGGATGGACAGGGAGGCCTGGTGTGCTGCGGTTCATGGGGTCGCAAGAAGTCGGACACAACTGAGCAACTGAACGGAACTGAACTTCCCTTACCTAGTCTAGTCTTGATGAGTGACCAGGGGCAAGTCACTTACGTCCCTCAGTCTAGTCCTTCATCTGTAAAATGGGGGCAATAAGGATCTTATGAAACTGGCGTGAAGATTGAATAAAAGGATGCTTGTAAACTTCTTGACACAGCCTGGAACTGAGAGCAATAAATAATAGCTGTGCTTAGTTTTAATTCACCCATTAATTGGGTATCTTGAGTTGCAGGAGATTACTTTGCACTTGTAAAACCTTGAAATTAAGTGCCTCCTTAAATTCTGCATTTAGGTCCCTCTCTTCCCTTACCGTTACTCCTTAGAAGGAAAGTTATGACCAACCTAGACAGCATATTCAAAAGCAGAGATATTACTTTGTCAACAAAGGTCCATCTAGTCAAGGCTATGGTTTTTCCAGTAGTTATGTATGGATCTGAGAGTTGGATTATAAAGAAAGCTGAGCACCAAAGAATTTATGCTTTTGAACTATGGTGATGGAGAAGACTCTTGAGAGTCCCTTGGACTGCAAGGAGATCCAACCAGTCCATCTTAAAGGAGATTAGTTCTGGGTGTTTGTTGGAAGGACTAATGTTGAAGCTGAAACTCCAATTCTTTGGCCACCTGATGAGAAGACCTGATTCACTGGAAAAGACCCTGATGCTGAGAAAGATTGAGGGCAGGAGGAGAAGGGGACAAAAGAGGATGAGATTGCTGGATGGCATCACCGACCCAATGGACATGAATTTGGATTAACTCTGGGAGTTGGGGATGGACAGGGAGGCCTGGTGTGCTGCGGTTCATGGGGTCGCAAGAAGTCGGACACAACTGAGCAACTGAACGGAACTGAACTTCCCTTACCTAGTCTAGTCTTGATGAGTGACCAGGGGCAAGTCACTTACGTCCCTCAGTCTAGTCCTTCATCTGTAAAATGGGGGCAATAAGGATCTTATGAAACTGGCGTGAAGATTGAATAAAAGGATGCTTGTAAACTTCTTGACACAGCCTGGAACTGAGAGCAATAAATAATAGCTGTGCTTAGTTTTAATTCACCCATTAATTGGGTATCTTGAGTAACTCCCTTTTAGGGTAGCTAGAATTTATTCCTTTCGTCCTTTGGAGGGAAAAAAGGAATCGAGGAATATTTAGAAGTGTCTTCATTTAGGACATTGTTTCTTTTGAGTTATTTATGAAATGATTTATTTTAAATCTAATTTGAATACTTTAAATCTGGCTGCATCTGGTTGTCTTTGCCACATTCTTTTTTACAATAATTTTTATTTCGATTTCTCATAGTTGAAGTATACACTGTTGCACCAATGAAATTGAGAAGTGTCTAATCGAAGTGTCTAGTTATGTGTAGGGCAGATCAGGGGCCTCCCTGGAGAGCAAGCACTTCATTGTGGAAAGATGGAATGTCTCACCCATGGATGCAAGGACCCAGGGATTGGAGGATGCCTGAAGCTCTGCTTATCTTGAGGTCTGGGATGGAGCCACGAGGCGCCGCATCCCCTGCTCTGTCACTGTGCTCACTCACTTAGCACGCACTCAGAGCAGCTTAAATTTCTACTTGCAGGAGTGTGGGCTTTTCCTGATCTTTTTTCTCTTTGCTTTTTTTTTCCCCCCCTCTGGTCTCTCTGGAGGCTGACCGAGGCATTCATGGTCAGGATGAAGAGGGGGATCTGTGAGAACTCTGGCATGGTAAGATGAGAAGCTCTTAGGGGCTGGATTCTCCCAATTGATATTCTTGCCGTGTTGCTCTAAAGAAAAAAAAAATTCTCTCTCTCTTTTTTTTTTTTTTAGGCTTCCAAGTTTTTCACAGTTAACTAGATAAAGACCAGATACTACTGATTCTATTAGACTCTCCCAACCCCTTTTGGAAATATCACTCCTAACTGGGTTGCTGAGGGATAATAACAGTGAATCAGTTATATTCTTTTAAAAAATCATGTATTTTTGAAGTATAGTTTATTTAGGGGCCTTTTAATTTATTTTTATTTCTATTATTATATTATTTATTATTTTATTTTATTATTGGAGTGTAATTACAATGTTGTGTTAGTTTGTGCTGTACAACCAAGTGACTCAATCACACATGTGCATATATCCCCTCCCTCTTGAAACTCCTTCCTTTCCTACCCATTCACATTATTGTGGGATATGTTATTGTGTTCATTTCAGGTGTACAGGAAAGTGATTTGGTTATACATATATATGTGTGTGTGTGTGTGTATTCTTTTTTCAAATCTTTCCCATTATAGTTTATTACAAGATGTTGATCATAGTTCCTGTGTGTGCTAAATGGGCAGAGATATATTATACAGCAAATCTGTGTTGTTTATCTAGTTTATGTATAGTAGTGTACATCTGTTAATTCCATGCTCCCAATTTATCCCTATCCACCACTTCCTCAGGTGGCACTAGAGGTAAAGAACTCACGCCAATACAGGAGACATAAAAAGGACACGGGTTTGATCCCTGGATTGGAAAGATCAGTTGCAGGAGGGGATGGCAACCCACTTCAGTATTCTTGCCTGGAGAATCCCTTGCACAGAGGAGGCTGGTGGGCTACAGCTCATAGCATCACAAAGAGTCGGACATGACTGAAGTGACTTAGCACGCACTCACCACTTCCTCTTTGGTAAGCATACATTTGTTTTCTATGCCTGTCAGTCTGTTTCTGCTTTTGTAAATAAGCTCATTTGTACTATTTTTAGAATTTCACATATAAGTAATACCATATAGAGTTGTATTATTGACTTCCGGTTGCTTCTGGTTGTCTGCCATCTATTTAAGGATTCTCTATCTCAGTTTCTTAATCTGCAAAACAGGAGATTTAATTTTTGGACATCCTTTTATAGGACGAGCCTATTCTGAAGCCCCTGTTCATGTGTGGGGGTGCAGTAGAAGGGAGGGTGTGTTTGTGTAAAGGCTGTCTTCTAGACTTGGAGGCTGTAGTAAGCTTAGACTTAATGCTTGATTCACAAACTCTGTATTCAGTCCTAAACCAGACACCACTTAAGGAGAGTCAAAGCACATATTTCACTGCTTTTTCCTGATAAGCCTGAATCTTTTCATCTTGGAAATCAGGATGGTTCTTATCAGTTATCAGTGCTGTTTCGTAGGATGGAGCATATTTGCTATTTCAAGCCAAGGGGATTAAAAGAAAGAAAGGAAGAAACTTCTTTGACCTGGAGAAACTGAGAAACAGACTTGGTAGATGATACCAACATGAATTGGTTTGAGTTATTATCTAAAGAAAGGCATAATGAATGTATAAAGGCATAATGAATGTATAAAAACATAATGAATGTTTAAAATACATAAAGAATGTATACACTCTTTGGGAGATTGTAGGGCATAAACCAAAATGACTATAGAAATTCAGTGAAAATTCCTCTGATCTGGTGGATTTAGGTGGTCAGCCTAACTGGAATCTTTAAGGTGGCATTGGAGTTGCATTGAAGCAGGGACAAAGGAGAGAGGGAAAGCCATGGCAGGAAAGAGCCCTTGGTGGGGATGGTGGGAGGAGGGCAATGCTTATTTATTACTGTTAAGATGGAAAATAAATATGAAGTAATTTTAAAACACATAAATTTGATCGATCTAGTTTGAATAGCAATAAATTAAAAGAATATGCTAGATTTGTCTATATTAAATGCTTGTTTAATTCTAGGCTAAACTTATTCTTACACTATTAAAAGAGTTCCTGGCCAATTGTACAGATGGAATTTCCCAGCTGTATATCAAGAAGGGCTTGGATTCAGCCCTGGCCCTTTTGCTAGGGAGCATGTCATTTCACCTTGGTGGCCTTCAGTCTCCTGCTGTGTAAGCAAAGGAACTGAGATGTGCAGTGTTCAGGGTTCCTTCTGTTTCTACGTGGAGCTGTCTTGCCTGTACTCTTCAGATTTAATCTCAGCTTAGCATTGCTATTGGGGAGGTATTGCGGGTCGACCATCACATTACACAGACAGTTTCTCTCTGCTCAAACTTGTGGGATATCATTCAAGTTGCTTGTGGAACATGGAGAGACAGTTGTTTTTGGTGAGGGGTCCAAGTCCAGGCTCATTCATTTTTTTGCCTTGCTTTACTGGTGTATAAGTTGAAAATTTTGGCTTAAAGCTCAACATTCAGAAAACTAAGATCATGGCATCTGGTCCCATTACTTCATGGGAAATAGATGAGGAAAGAGTGGAAACAGTGTCCGACTTTATTTTGGGGGGCTTCAAAATCACTGCAGATGGTGACTGCAGCCATGAAATTAAAAGATGCTTACTCCTTGGAAGAAAAATTATGACCAACCTAGAGAGCATATTGAAAAGCAGAGACGTTACTTTGTCAACAAAGATCCATCTAGTCAAGGCTATGGTTTTTCCAGTGGTCATGTATGGCTGTGAGAGTTGGACTGTGAAGAAAGCTGAGTGCCGAAGAATTGATGCTTTTGAACTGTGGTGTTGGAGAAGACTCTTGAGAGTCCCTTGGACTGCAAGGAGATCCAACCAGTCCATTCTGAAGGAGATCAGCCCTGGGATTTCTTTGGAAGGCATGATGCTGAAGCTGAAATTCCAGTACTTTGGCCACCTCATGCGAAGGGTTGACTCATTGGAAAAGACTCTGATGCTGGGAGGGATTGGGGGCAGGAGGAGAAGGGGATGACAGAGGATGAGATGGCTGGATGGCATCACTGACTCAATGGACGTGAGTTTGAGTGAACTCTGGGAGTTGGTGATGGACAGGGAGGCTTGGCATGCTGCAATTCATGGAGTCGCAAAGAGTCAGACACGACTGAGCGACTGAACTGAACTGAAATGTAATTGTAAATAAAAGAGATGTGCACACCAGGTCAGCAAATAAAAGAGATGTGTAAACTATGAGCTAAAGTTTTATAACTGAATGTTTCTTTTTTTCTACCTTCTATCCTTTTTGTAGCTAACTGAGAGCTTTTCTTTTAGAACTTGGCATCATTGAGCCTCGAGAAATGGGTCTTTTGTATGAAGTGTTACTTGCTCAGTCATATCCGACCCTTTGCGATCCCCTGGACTGTGGCCCACCAGGCTCCTGTTCGTGGAATTCTCCAGGCAAGAATCCTGGTGTGGGTAGGTATTCCCTTCTCTAGGGGATCTTCCAGACCCAGGGATCAAACCTGGGTCTCCTGCATTCCAGGCAGGGTCTTTACCATCTGAGCCACCAGGGAAGCCTGCTTCTATGAAAGAGCAGGATATATTACTGGTGACAGGCCAAATGATTCAGACTTTTCTCTTAGGATGCAGGTTGTAATGGGAGATGTAGATTAATTATAACAAGGTGTCAGAAAAGATTTCAGAAATAAATAAGGCATACTAAACACACCAAATTTATATAAAGTTTAAATCAGATCCCTCAAACAACACAGATAGTCTATGTTCTGGCTAAGTTAAACTTGTGCAAAGCTTTGCATGAAGGTAGTCCTGACAGGCTGGAACTTCAAACATAACGGAATATGCCACCCTAACCAAAAAATATAACAAACTGCTTATGGGGGCCTTTTGGAAAGAGAATATATAATCATTTTCTGATCTCTCTGATACAAATTTCTACAAATAACACTAGGGACAAGTGAAAACCACTTTATGGTTCATAAGGAATCAACTCCATGAAACATGAGTTTTGGACTGACCTGGCTTACACATGTCTGAGTCCCTGGAGAATCTCTCAAAATAAGCAGAAGCTTCCCCAGCAATATCAGGGGGCTTCTTATCTGCCCTGTGTTCTATTCCCCTTCCTTTCTCTGTCTACTTACAGAAGACAAAGATGACCAAAGAAAACTGAGTCAATCCAACATTTGCTACATTTATGCTTTTTCTCTGGTGAAGACTCTTGAGAGTCCCTTGGACAGCAAGGAGATCAAACCAGTCAATCCTAAGGGAAGTCAACTTTGAAAATTCACTGGAAGGACCAATGCTGAAGCTGAAACTCGAATACCTTGGCCACCTAATGTGAAGAGCTGACTCCTTGGAAAAGAGCCGGATGCTAGGAAAGATTAAAGGCAGGAGAAGGGGATGACAGATGAAGAGATGGTTGGATGGCTTCACTGACTCAATGGACATGAGTTTGAGCAAACTGGAAGATAGTGAAGGACAGGAAAGCCTGGTTTGCTGAAGTCCATGAGGTCGCAAAGAGTGGGACACGATTTAGCAACTGAACAACAAACATATTGTGCTAAGTATTCTGTCTCCTTTTTTGGTTTGGACAGGATGGATCTAATATGAAAATGCCAAGTCATTTAAAAGGGAAAATAGGGCAGTCAAGGGTAGTGTGATAGTCAGGAAAGAATAAGAATCACTTTGCATTTGTGCCTGGTCTGTAAATCTTGGATCTTCTGTCTGTGTATTCTGGGAACTTTTGCATGCTGCCAAATATCTCTGTGCCTCTATTTCCACATCTGTAAAATGGGAAGAATAAAAACTAATTGGTAGGGTTCTGTGGGGGCTTCCCTGGTGGTGCAGTGGTTAAGAATCCACTTGCCTATGCAGGAGGCTCTAGTTTGATCCCTGGATCAGGAAGATCCCCTGGAGCAGAAAAAGGCAACCCACTCCAGTATTCTTGCCTGGATAATCCCATGGACAGAGGAGCCCATTGGGCTACAGTCCCTGAGGTTGCAAAACTCGGATACAACTGAATGACTAAACAGCAACAACAAGGGTTCTGTGAGAACTAAAGGATGTCATGAATCATCTGATTATGAGTTATTTCTCCCAGTTGCCCTACCTGAAAATTTTGACAGTAATATACAGTAAAAATGGCAGTAAGAGGGTCCAAGAGTCAAATGCTGGAAAATGAGCACATTAGTAGGATTGTGCTTCCTGGTCCTCTTGTGACTGGGGGTGACCTTGGATTGTGAATAGAGAAGAAAAAGATCCCTTCATGTATTCAACTGCTATGTGAGATCTTCTCAAGCTCTCTTACCTGGAACTGGCTTCTTTGAGGTGGAGCTTCTCTTTTAGACTGGTCCCCACAGTGACTTTGATGAGCAAAGCAAAGCTGATCCTTTCTTTTTCTTCTCTTAAATTTAATTAAAACATTTTTTTATCACAGTGTAGTTGCTTTACACTGTTATGGTAGTTTCTCAGTTCAGTTCAGTCGCTCAGTCATGTCCGACTCTTTGCGACCCCATGAACTGCAGCACGCCAGGCCTTTTTTTTTTTCAGATTCCACATATATGTGTTAATATATGGTATTTGTTTTTCTCTCTGACTTTCTTCACTCCGTGTGACACAGTCTCTAGGTCCATCCACATCTCTGCAAAGGACTAGGCTGATTCATTTTGAGAGGGTCTCCAGACCTCATATTCCCTCTGACACAGCCCCCAGACGTATGAGAGGGGGATGGCCCTGGGTTCCTGAATGACATGAGGAGCAAAGCTCTCCCACTGACCCCTGATGGACATGTTGTGTGATCAAGACATGTCCCTTTCACGGACATAAAGAAGGCTTTTGGACATGTGAAAGAAGGAGAGGGTGAGATGAATTGAGAGAGTAGCATTGAAACATATACATTACCATATGCAAAACAGATAGCCAGTGGAAATTTCCTGTATGATGCAGGGAACCCAAACCTGGAGCTCTGTGACAACCTAGAGGGGTGGGATGGAGTGGGAGGTGGGAGGGAGTTTTAAAAGGGAGGGGGTGTATGTCTACCTGTGGCTGATTCATAGCAGAAACCATCACAGTATTGTAAAGTAAATTATCCTCCAATCAGAAATTAAAAACAAGCCCCTTTGTTGTTTCAGAGTTGAGGATTACATGTTACTGCCATACAACCCAACCCATACTGACTGATAGATGAGGTACAATGATTCCACCTTATAGCTGTGACTTTTCATGCTCAGAAAGGTGACTCACTCAGCTGGCGTGGGAGGCACAAGGACTACAGTATTTTTCCTAGTCAATCACCACACTATTTTAAACAGATATATAATTTAGCCAGCACAAATTTTCTTAGCTGACTTCCCCCAAAATATATTTCTCTAAATCATTCTTAATCTGATTCTAAGCCCCGATTTCACATACTAGTGGGAAATCCAATTTCATTGATCATTTTTGTGTCTCTGCTTTTCCTTCCCTAGACTTTAAAGAATACCCCAAGTGTCATCTCTGGAGTACACAGCTTTGGGGGACCTGGTCGACCTCGTGGTTACTCCCTAATGCTCTGCATGGTGTCTGTACACCTGTGGGGTTTACTAATAAGGAGGCACATTAAGACGTAGGACTCAGCACGATCCTGGGTACACCTGTGTCTAGAGGGGTACATCTCCTGACCCTCTCACTGTACTGGGCATCTTCAGATCACCCTTTCTTCCTTCCTCATTCTCTCTTCCTCCTTCCCTGTTTCTTTCGTTCCTTCCCCAGTACTTACTCATTGTTAATCGTAAGCCAAGCCCTAGCCTTTTGTGTTGGGGTTAGAGAAATGAAACACACAGAAACTCCTGCCCTCAGGATATTCAATAGCAGAGAATCAGAGAAAGGCCAACAGCACATAGAGTGAATGAGTAAGCTGTATCCAAGCTTAGAAGAGTTTGGTGCCACAGAGAAAGCAAAATAGGGGGTGCTGGCGAGGTCAGGGTGAGCCTCACATTTTGCATGAAGGTAAAATACAAAATAAAAGGTAAGATGAACTGGTGGGTATCTGGAAGGAAAGACTCCTTGGCCAAGGGAAGGGGACATGCAGATGCAAGAGGGTAAAACAGCAGCCTGCAGTGGGCATGAGATGGAGGCATTGGGACAGATCAATACCCATCATTTATTGGGAATAAGATGAAATGGGTCTTCCTGGGTGGCACA
Organism: Oreotragus oreotragus; assembly: GCA_006410675.1. Classification (NCBI taxonomy): domain Eukaryota; kingdom Metazoa; phylum Chordata; class Mammalia; order Artiodactyla; family Bovidae; genus Oreotragus; species Oreotragus oreotragus. Next base: position 23,031 of record SJYX01018575.1, on the reverse strand, counting down.
GTAGTAATGTATCTGCCTGCCAATGTAGGAGACACAAGAGATGCAGATCTGATCCCTGGGTCTGGAAGATCCCCTGGAGGAGGAAATGGCAACCCACTCCAGTGTTCTTTCCTGAAAAATTTCATGGACAGAGGAGCCTGATGGACTACAGTCCATGGGGTCACAAAAGATTTGGACATGACTGAGTGACTGAACACACAGTTTTTTTTATTGGGAATAAAATGGAAGCCATGAGACAAATCTGGGCTGAGAAGTGGTGTGATCTGATTTCCATTTAAAAATGGAGGGGGAATGTAGAGGGCAAGAGTTGAGGCATGGAGAAAACTTGAGATAGTATTTCAACAATTGCTTTCCAGTACTGGGACACGTCCTTCCTCTGTTCCATGTTTAGGCATCACCCCCACATCCTTCAAAAGTGCTTCCTCCCTCCCTCCCTCCCCTTCCTCACTCAGGGAAAGCTTGTTACATGGGTTTGGAGTGAAGACTTTTCCAGAAGACAGAAGGACCTCAACACCTGCAAGCACCTTTGAATTGGGCTGGCCTCTGAAGTTAGGGGACACAGGAATTCAACTGATGATCTTGGCGGGAGACAGAAAAGTTCCAAGACCAAAACACAAATAGTGCTCATGCTTTCTATGAATATATCACCGCAGCAGCAAGAAACACTAATGATCTCAGTAGACTCCTGTGCCACAGACACTGTGTTAACAGGCTTCCCAGGTGGCTCAGTGGTAGANATGGGAAGTCTCCCTCCTTGTTGTCACTGGCAGAGTTTCCCAGGGCTATTTATTGCAAATGGGTGAGAAGAGCCATTCCTCTGACTGGTCATGATTGTCCACCTACTGGGAAGTCCATTTATAATGGACATATTTCATAGAACACTTATCTGCATAGAACATTTATCCTTTTAGTACTTGACCTTTAGCACATATGTGTAGCTGTCTCTTATACACATCTTAAAATGGAAGCCATGAGACAAATCTGGGCTGAGAAGTGGTGTGATCTGATTTCCATTTAAAAATGGAGGGGGAATGTAGAGGGCAAGAGTTGAGGCATGGAGAAAACTTGAGATAGTATTTCAACAATTGCTTTCCAGTACTGGGACACGTCCTTCCTCTGTTCCATGTTTAGGCATCACCCCCACATCCTTCAAAAGTGCTTCCTCCCTCCCTCCCTCCCCTTCCTCACTCAGGGAAAGCTTGTTACATGGGTTTGGAGTGAAGACTTTTCCAGAAGACAGAAGGACCTCAACACCTGCAAGCACCTTTGAATTGGGCTGGCCTCTGAAGTTAGGGGACACAGGAATTCAACTGATGATCTTGGCGGGAGACAGAAAAGTTCCAAGACCAAAACACAAATAGTGCTCATGCTTTCTATGAATATATCACTGCAGCAGCAAGAAACACTAATGATCTCAGTAGACTCCTGTGCCACAGACACTGTGTTAACAGGCTTCCCAGGTGGCTCAGTGGTAGAGGAATCTGCCAGCCAATGCGGGAGACTCAAGAGATGTGAGTCCGCTCCCGAGGTCAGAAAGATCCCTTGGAGAAGGAAATGGCAACCCGCTCCAGTATTCTCGCCTGGAAGATTCCATAGACAGAGGAACCTGGTGGGCTACAGTCCACGGGATCTCAAAGAGTCAGACATGAATGAGCACGCATGCTCATGCAATAGAGTAGGTACAAGGCACCTACAGTAAAGAATCTTCCTGCAATGCAGGCGACAGTGGGAGACCCGGCTTCGGTCTCTGGGTTGAGAAGATCCCCTGGAGAAGAGAAGTGAATGGCAACCCACTCCAGTACTCTTGCCTAGGAAATCCCATGGCCAGAGGAACCCAGTGGGTCACAGTCCATGGGGTTATAAAACAATTGGATACAACTGAGCCGCTAAACAACAACAGCAGAGCTGAAAGGGAAGGAAGAGGAAAGCATGGAGGTGAACACCTGTGTGCAGGCAGGAAAGGGACATATTCTAGCAATTGATGTAGAACTTCTGGGGCTGGGCAAAGGTAAAACATTGCAGATATCATTGCAGACAAAGTACAGAATGTCTAGTTACATTAGCACTTCAGGTAAAAAATGGATACATTTTAAATATATGTTGTAAATATTTCATGGGGCATAGGTACACTGAAAATATGATTCAGTTTTTTCTTGAAAAGCAAATTTAACTGTCCATCCTGCACATTTATCTGCTAAATCTTGCAACTCTAGTCTTAGATGATGTTTGAATGCAGCTGTGGTTGAAAATGACAGCCTGATTCTTCAAAGATTGTCTTTATATCATGTTTTCCTTTTTTAAAAAAATATTTTTAATGGGAGGATAATTGCTTTATAATATTGTATTGACTTCTGTTATACAACAGTGTCAATCAGCTATAAGTATACATGTGTCTCCACCCTCTATTAGCTATCTATTTTGAGTGACTGAACTGAACTGAACTGAACTAAATGTATGTGTTTCAATGCTGCTCTCTCAACTCATCCCACCCTCTCCTTCCCCTGCTGTGTCCAAAGTCTGTTCTCTAAGTCTGCATCTCTATTATTGCCCTGCAAATAAGTTCACTAGTACTTTGTATTTTCGACTTCCCTGGTGGCTCACAGGGTAAAGCATCTGACTACAATGTGGGAGACCCAGGTTCGATGCCTGGATTGGGAAGATCCCCTGGAGAAGGAAATGACAACCCACTTCAGTACTCTTGCCTGGAAAATCCCATGGACAGAGGAGCATGGTAGCCTACAGTCCATGGGGTCGCAAAGAGCTGGACATGACTGAGCAACTTCACTTACTCACTTACCTTGTATTTTCAATTTAAGCTCAAAGTTGGGATACAGTTATTTCATGAAAAAAACAAACAACAACAACACCCATTCCAGTGATTTTTTTTTTCTCCTGGATCCTCAGATGTGGCATCATAAAGGAAACATTGACACAAGCTTGTCAACACAAAGGGGAAGATTCTGATTCAAAAGACCCCTGAACTAAGAAAATAAGATGAATGGGAAGTCTCCCTCCTTGTTGTCACTGGCAGAGTTTCCCAGGGCTATTTATTGCAAATGGGTGAGAAGAGCCATTCCTCTGACTGGTCATGATTGTCCACCTACTGGGAAGTCCATTTATAATGGACATATTTCATAGAACACTTATCTGCATAGAACATTTATCCTTTTAGTACTTGACCTTTAGCACATATGTGTAGCTGTCTCTTATACACATCTTAAAATGGAAGCCATGAGACAAATCTGGGCTGAGAAGTGGTGTGATCTGATTTCCATTTAAAAATGGAGGGGGAATGTAGAGGGCAAGAGTTGAGGCATGGAGAAAACTTGAGATAGTATTTCAACAATTGCTTTCCAGTACTGGGACACGTCCTTCCTCTGTTCCATGTTTAGGCATCACCCCCACATCCTTCAAAAGTGCTTCCTCCCTCCCTCCCTCCCCTTCCTCACTCAGGGAAAGCTTGTTACATGGGTTTGGAGTGAAGACTTTTCCAGAAGACAGAAGGACCTCAACACCTGCAAGCACCTTTGAATTGGGCTGGCCTCTGAAGTTAGGGGACACAGGAATTCAACTGATGATCTTGGCGGGAGACAGAAAAGTTCCAAGACCAAAACACAAATAGTGCTCATGCTTTCTATGAATATATCACTGCAGCAGCAAGAAACACTAATGATCTCAGTAGACTCCTGTGCCACAGACACTGTGTTAACAGGCTTCCCAGGTGGCTCAGTGGTAGAGGAATCTGCCAGCCAATGCGGGAGACTCAAGAGATGTGAGTCCGCTCCCGAGGTCAGAAAGATCCCTTGGAGAAGGAAATGGCAACCCGCTCCAGTATTCTCGCCTGGAAGATTCCATAGACAGAGGAACCTGGTGGGCTACAGTCCACGGGGTCTCAAAGAGTCAGACATGAATGAGCACGCATGCTCATGCAATAGAGTAGGTACAAGGCACCTACAGTAAAGAATCTTCCTGCAATGCAGGCGACAGTGGGAGACCCGGCTTCGGTCTCTGGGTTGAGAAGACCCCCTGGAGAAGAGAAGTGAATGGCAACCCACTCCAGTACTCTTGCCTAGGAAATCCCATGGCCAGAGGAACCCAGTGGGTCACAGTCCATGGGGTTATAAAACAATTGGATACAACTGAGCCGCTAAACAACAACAGCAGAGCTGAAAGGGAAGGAAGAGGAAAGCATGGAGGTGAACACCTGTGTGCAGGCAGGAAAGGGACATATTCTAGCAATTGATGTAGAACTTCTGGGGCTGGGCAAAGCTAAAACATTGCAGATATCATTGCAGACAAAGTACAGAATGTCTAGTTACATTAGCACTTCAGGTAAAAAATGGATACATTTTAAATATATGTTGTAAATATTTCATGGGGCATAGGTACACTGAAAATATGATTCAGTTTTTTCTTGAAAAGCAAATTTAACTGTCCATCCTGCACATTTATCTGCTAAATCTTGCAACTCTAGTCTTAGATGATGTTTGAATGCAGCTGTGGTTGAAAATGACAGCCTGATTCTTCAAAGATTGTCTTTATATCATGTTTTCCTTTTTTAAAAAAATATTTTTAATGGGAGGATAATTGCTTTATAATATTGTATTGACTTCTGTTATACAACAGTGTCAATCAGCTATAAGTATACATGTGTCTCCACCCTCTATTAGCTATCTATTTTGAGTGACTGAACTGAACTGAACTGAACTAAATGTATGTGTTTCAATGCTGCTCTCTCAACTCATCCCACCCTCTCCTTCCCCTGCTGTGTCCAAAATCTGTTCTCTAAGTCTGCGTCTCTATTATTGCCCTGCAAATAAGTTCACTAGTACTTTGTATTTTCGACTTCCCTGGTGGCTCACAGGGTAAAGCATCTGACTACAATGTGGGAGACCCAGGTTCGATGCCTGGATTGGGAAGATCCCCTGGAGAAGGAAATGACAACCCACTTCAGTACTCTTGCCTGGAAAATCCCATGGACAGAGGAGCATGGTAGCCTACAGTCCATGGGGTCGCAAAGAGCTGGACATGACTGAGCAACTTCACTTACTCACTTACCTTGTATTTTCAATTTAAGCTCAAAGTTGGGATACAGTTATTTCATGAAAAAAACAAACAACAACAACACCCATTCCAGTGATTTTTTTTTTCTCCTGGATCCTCAGATGTGGCATCATAAAGGAAACATTGACACAAGCTTGTCAACACAAAGGGGAAGATTCTGATTCAAAAGACCCCTGAACTAAGAAAATAAGATGAATGGGAAGTCTCCCTCCTTGTTGTCACTGGCAGAGTTTCCCAGGGCTATTTATTGCAAATGGGTGAGAAGAGCCATTCCTCTGACTGGTCATGATTGTCCACCTACTGGGAAGTCCATTTATAATGGACATATTTCATAGAACACTTATCTGCATAGAACATTTATCCTTTTAGTACTTGACCTTTAGCACATATGTGTAGTGACTCTCATCTATTATGTATTCCAGCTTCATGGACTTTCCTTTGCTCCAGTGGAAACTATTCCAATAGACATTCTTTGGACTCGTGAAGATCCTCAGAGTTTGAGGGAAAGTCTCTGGTGTGTCTGTCTCCTTAAATTTTGGATACTATAAGAAGAGTGGATTTTTGCATGTCTTGCAGTTTGCTCAGTATAAACATTTATTGACTACCTTTGAGGTGTGAGCCCCTGGACTTGGGAGACGGGAGGGGTTTGTGGGAAGAGTGTGGCATTTGTATTTTGAAGGATTAGAATTCAAGTCTCAATTCTAAAGGAAATCAACCTTGGCTGTTCATTGGAAGGACTGAAGCTGAAGCTGAAGCTGCAATAGTTTGGCCACTCAATGAGAAGAGCTGACTCATTGGAAAAGGCCCTGATGCTGGGAAAGATTGAAGGCAAAAGGAGAAGGGAGTGGCAGAGGATGAGGTGGCTAGATACCACGACTGACTCAATGGACACAAATCCAAGCAAACTCTGGGAGATCGTGGAGGACAGAGGAGCCTGGCATGCCACAGTCCATGGAATCACAAAGAGTCAGAAATGACTTAGCAACTGAACAACAGCAGCAACTTCCTTCTGCCACTATTTTATGTGATACCTACCAGTATCGAATAGGATGTCCATCTGAATCTGAATCCTAACGCTAGTAATGCTAATACAAATACTAAACCAATAGTTCTAACACTTGCAGCAATATTATTGCAGATACTGATAGTGACAGTAATTGCAAAAGCAACTCCCATTCTATTTCGGTAGTATTCAGGGTGCTCCAGAGAAGCAGAACCAAGAGGATGTAAATATACAAAGAAAATGGTTTTAAGGAATCGGCTCACACAATCATGGATACTGGCAAGTTTGAGTCTGTTGGTTGGGCTGGTAGGCTGAGCCCTTGCAGAGACTGATGCTGCCTTTCAAGTCTGAAGGCCATTCTCTCCCTCTTGCTCAAGGGAGGTCAGTCTTTGGCCCAGTCAGGCCTTCAGCTGATTGGTGGGGGCCCACCCACCTTGTGAGGGGCAATTTACTTTACTCCAAGTTAGCTGATTTAAATACTTATCTCCTCTAAAAACACTCTCACAGAAACCTTCAGGGTAACGTTTGACCAACTATCTGAGCACCATAGCCCAGCCATGTTGATACATAAGATTGAGTGTCACATACTTGTATGGATTAAAAATGTACTAACATGGCAATGGCAGCCCACTCCAGTACTCTTGCCTGGAAAATCCCATGGACGGAGGAGCCTGGTGGGCTGCAGTCCATGGGGTTTTGAAGAGTCGGACACGACTGACTTCCCTTTCACTTTTCACTTTCATGCATTGGAGAAGGAAATGGCAACCCACTCCAGTGTTCTTTCCTGGAGAATCCCAGGGACGGGGGAGCTTGGTGGGCTGCCGTCTATGGGGTTGCACAGACTGAAGTGACTTAGCAGCAGCAGCAGCAACATCGCATTAGTCATGGTAACACCAAGAGAAACAAACCCATTGATTGATTGTTTGATTAATTGATCCTAGAAAAGTGGGGGCTGGGTGGTCAAGTCTAAAATCTGGAGGGTAGGCCATCAGGGAGAATGTGCTAGAACACTCAGGCAGAAGCTGATGTTACATCCCACAGGTGGAGCTTCTTTCTTCTTCTGGAAAATTTCAGTTCTGCTCTTAAGACGTTTCAACTGACTGAACTAATCTCTTTCACTTAAAGGCAACTGATTGTAGGTGTTAATCACATCTACAAAATCCTTCTACCTCTACAGCAACCCTTGGCTTAGTGTTTGATTGACACACGGGTTACTGTAGCCTAGTCAAGTTGGCACATAAAACTACCATTACAAACATAAATCAATAAACACAGGACTTGGCATAGATTCATGTTCAGTCATTTCTAGCTAGGATGGTAAGAGATACAGAGGAAGACTATTTATTAATCCTAATATTTAGAATCTTATGATTTAGTAGACAGGATATAGTTAGACTCAAGTATTTATATGATGAGGTAATAAACAAACCAGTAACCTACATTTACTAAACTATTAGAACATATTAGTCACTATGTAAACGATTATTTGAAACATGTATAATATCATGTAAGAAATGAATCACCAGTCTAGGTTCGATGCAGGATACAGGATGCTTGGGGCTGGTGCACTGGGATGACCCAGAGGGATGGTATAGGGAGGGAGGTGGGAGGTGGGTTCAGGATTGGGAACTCATGTACACCCGTGGCAGATTCATGTTGATGTATGGCAAAACCAATACAGTATTGTAAAGTAAAATAAAATTAAAAAATAAATTCTTATCATGACTTCACTCTGCCTCTTTTTATCTTTAGAATTTCCTCACCTTTCAACTAAGAAGTCATACTGTATAATGGATATATAATAATAAATAGAACAAAAATCTTTTTAAAGAATTAAAAAAAGAAATATAATTGATTTATAATGTGTTAGTTTCAGGTGTACATAAAAGTGATTCCATTATATGTATATATATTTTTTTTCTTTTTCAGATTCTTTTCCATTTTAGGTTATGACAAAATATTGAATATAGTTCCTCATACTGTATAGTAGGTCTTTGTTTATTTTATATATATGATAGTATGTATCTGTTAATCCCAATTTATCCCGCCCCATCCCTTCCCCTTTGGTAACATAAGTTTGTTTTCTATGCCTGTGAGTCTGTTTTGTAAATAAGTTCATTTGTACCATTTTTTTAGATTCCACATATAAGTGACATCACGTGACATTTGTCTTAATCTTTAGGTCCATCCATATTGCTACAAATGTGCATTATTTCCTTCTTTTTTCCTTATGCCCGAGTAATCACATATGTTTTTAATTTCATGTTTCTTGCAACTCTATGAGATAAATATTGTTATTTATATTTTGCAGTAGAGGGAACTGAGTTTTAGGAAGTTTAGGTTATTAATCTAAGATCACACAATTAGCAAGTCTGGGAATGAGGATGCTCGTCTTGGACTAGCCAATAATCTTAGCCAAGGTAGCGAGAATGCATCTGATAGAAGGGAAGCAGAGAAAGTGTTCAGAGGAGCTGGAGATGGGAGACTCATGGGGGAGGTGGCACTCAACCAGGTCTGTGGTCTGGGGAGGACTTTAGAAATTGAGATTGAAAGGCTGAAAAAGAGCAGGGTGATCTACAGGAAGGAGCAAACATGTGGGGCACGGGGTCCTCTGTTGGCAGTGTCCCCCATCAAGGGAATGTGAGAGAGGAGACAGAATGCATAGACACAGCAAAGCAGTCAGATGCGTGACATTTTGGGGTTGAGTAGTCCCTCAGGAAACCCACTTAAGATGCTGAGTTTAGTTTCTAGATTAACATTGTTGCCCCTCTCCTCTTCTCTAGAAGCCCGAGTAAAATCAGGAACCAGGAGTCAGAATTCACTGATGATGCTGTGCCATGCTCAGTTGAGTCTGACTCTTTGTGAGCCCATGGACTGTAGACCAACAGGCTCCTCTGTCCATGGAATTGGAGTGGGTTGCCATTTCCTTCTCCAGGGGATCTTCCTGACCCAGGAACTGAACCTGTGGCTCCTGTATTGCAGGCAAATTTTTACCCACTGAGCCATCAGGGAAGTCCCCACTGTTGATATGGCCAATTAGTGTTAATGGTAATAATGAGAAGAGGAAGAAGAGAAGAAAGAAAGAAGATTAAGAAGAAGGAGGGAGCCTTCTGAGAAAGTCACTTTCTTCACAGAGCCTGTACTTTTTGTGGCTCATTTGTAGGAAAGTGAGCTTACATGCCGTGCTCATGTAACTTTTTGGGACACGTTCTCATTGTTTTCTTAAGCCCCTAAACCATAAGGAAAATCATGGAAAAATAGAGGATTTGAATATCTGAAAGCTGTGGGTCCAACCTGGCCGAGACAGTTTTTTGGGTGCAAAATTTATAAAATGCCTTGAAAGTCTTTTCCATGGCATATTCTGTGACTTCACTCAGCTCTGCTTAAACGGTCTATTTTGGTTTTGAGTTCATAAAGCCCCTCTCTCTCCCCCTCGTCTCCCTGCTCAGGTTCACGTCCAGATAAAACAGCTAACTCAAATATGGTATAAAAATATAAGCCCCTTTTAGCCTGCCTTTTCATGCTGTGCCCCAAAGTGTGCCTGGGTGTTGAAAGTGAAAAGGGGTGAGGCTGGGGAAGGGGGAAGGGTGTTTTTCCAGTCCAGGTTATGAGAGTGGGCACTTTCTCGAGCTTGTAGCAAGAGCAATTGCACCCTCACTGCCGTGGAAACCCTTCAGGAGGATGCCCGCATGCAGTGGTCGGTTGAGAGCTAGAAAACTTGCCAAAGTCAGCAGCTGGAGTAAGTAGAGTAAATCAAGTTAAGAGGGAACAGGACAAGATTTTGGAAAAGGAGAGAATACATGGGTCAAACCATTAACCAGACTTGCAGGGTTAAGATGATGAGATATAAATTGACTGGCATTTCCTGGGTTTAGGAAAGGAAGTCTGGATGGGATTTATATCTGGTCCTCTGGCCCTTGGGGCTCTCTGGTACCTCCCTTCCCTGCCGTCTGCCTGCCCAATGGGCCTCAGGTGTGGGGCATTTCGAGCCGGATGGGGCGCAAGCCAGAAAGCTCTGGGTTTTGCAGCAATAAATACATTTATCCAGCCCGTCATCCTCAATTAGTGCTGGGGCGCCCACAATGCAGGGCTCTTCCTACGAGCTGCAGTGAAGACCACACAAAGTGCCCCGAACTCCCCTTTCTGCTCTTTAAAAACCTTCTCTCTTCACATCCTGACAGTTGTCTGTGGGGCACGACCCTGCTCCTGTTGGAACCATGACGGGCAGGTCAGAAGTAATGGCCACATGGTATTGGTCAGAAGGGGGCTGAGCTTCCAGGCCAGGCTGGAGGTTGGTTTGGAACCCTTCTCCCCTTTCCTGACTCTGATGGTGGTGGGGAAGATGTGCTTCTGCTTGTGTTGTCCCAAAGGTGACCAAGCGTTCGTGTACTCATCCGCTTTTTATTATTTTTGCTTAGTCTTCCAACCATCTTGTGAGAGAGGTAGTACCGATTATTTGTTCCAACTTACAGATGAGGAAATTGGGGCTCCGAGTGTTTAAGTGGCTCGCCTGCGGCCATGTGAGCCTTCCCAGCAAAGGCAGGATCACGAGTTTGATGTGTGTGCATGCTAAGATGCTTCAATTGTGTCTGACTCTTTGCAACCCATGGACTATAGCCTGTCAGGCTCCTCTGTCTGTGGGAGTCTCCAGGTCAGAACACTGGGGTGAGTTGCTATGCCCCCTCCAAGGGATCTTCCTGACCCAGGGATCCAACCGCATCTCTTGTGTCTCCCGCACTGGCAGATGTGTTCTTCACTGCTAGCACCACCTGAGAAGCCATGAGGTTGATGAAAGCGAAAGTTGCTCGGTCATTTCCGACTCTTTGCGACCCCATGGACTATACAGTCCATGGAATCTTCCAGGCCACAATACTGGAGTGGTTAGCCTTTCCCTTCTCCAGGGTATCTTCCCAACCCAGGGAGTGAACCCAGGTTTCCCGCATTGCAGGCAGATTCTTTACCAGCTGAGCCACAAGGGAAGCCCAAGAATACTGGAGTGGGCAGCCTATCCCTTCTCCAGGGGATCTTCCCAACCCAGGAATTGAACCGGAGTCTCTTACATTGCAGGCGGATTCTTTACCAACTGAGTTATCAGGGAAGCCATGAGGTTGATGGTTATCCCCATTTGATAGATAAAGAGACTGAGGCTCAGGGAGGTTCAAAAAGTACAAGGACACACAGCGAGCAGGAGTTGGAGCTGTCTTAAGTACAAGCCTGTCTGACTTCACAGTATCACTGAACTCTTATCTGCTCTGAGATCTTCTCCCCACTGTTGCCCCTGTTGAGACCTGAGAAAATACCTGATGGGGCCTCCGGAATTGAGGATAGCAACTGCTGCCTGCCTCCTCCTCCCACATAGATTGTTCTGGACTCTCCTCACAATCAGGCTATCCATTTATTCATCCATCCTTCCTTCAGTCCATCCAGCCATTCAAACAATCACCAAGCGCTCATTGTGTCAGGATGAGATCTGAGTGCCAGGGGACATATTGGTGAATGAGCTGTAAACCCAGGAATCGTCCTCGATTCTTATTGTTTCTTACTTTCCATATCTCCACATTTCAGGCTTCCCTGGTGGTCAGTGGTTAAGAATCCACCTGCAGTGCAGAGGACACTGGTTCGATCCCTGGTTCAGGAAGATCCCACACGTCGAGGAGCAGCTAAGCCCATGCACCACAGTTACTAAGCCCGCGAGCCACAGTTACCGACCCCACGTGCTGCAACTACTGAATCCCATGCCTGGAGCCGCTGCTTCCCAACAACTGAAGCCACCGCAACGAGAGGCCTGCACACTGCACCCAGAGAGTAGCCCCTGCTGGCTGCATCTAGGGGCCGCTTGCCCAGCAACGAAGACCCAGTACAGCCAAATAAACAAATAAAACCAGTATATCCACATCTGAGTCCATCGCTGGTCCTGTAAATCTCACCTTCAGTCAGGAAACCATTACCTTCTCTCCTCTCCGTGGCTCTGTCCTATCCCAAAATCTTATCATCTAAGTGATCGCCTTCTGTGTCTTTTTTTTTTTTTTTCCCCTGTGTCCACCAGTCCATTCTCTACAAAGTAGCAAGAAAAGCTAGAACAGATCACTCCAATGAATCCAATCTCTCAATGACTTTTCAGAGTCTTCCCCGGTGGCTCAGATGGTAAAGCGTCTGCCTCCAATGCGGGAGACCCAGGTTCGATCCCTGGGCTGGGAAGATCTCCTGGAGAAGGAAATGGCAACCCACTCCAGTACTCTTGCCTGGAGAATCCCACGGATGGAGGAGCCTGGTAGGCTACAGTCCATGGGGTCACAGAGAATCGGACACAACTGAGCGACTTCACTTCAATTCACGAGAAAAAAAGAGCTCCCTTGTCACCATGGGTAGGACCTTTTGTAATCTAGCCTCATCTCCTACCAGTGCTCATTCTCTCCCTCCTGGGGCTCCAGCCAAGCTAGTTCTGCTTCTGTCCCTCACACACCTCATTTCTGCCTCAGAGCCTTGGCCCAGGCACCCCCCTGCCTACACGGCCCTGGCCTGGGGCTGGCTCCTTCCTGTCTTCCTGTCTCAGCGCTAGTGTAGATCCCTAGAAGTGCTTTCCGGCGTCCGAGCTAAAGAAGCCAGCCTGCCTTCCTCCACCTCATTTCTCTATTCTGGTGTCACTCATCACTCTTATTTCTGCCTCAGAGCCTTGGCCCAGGCACCCCCCTGCCTACACGGCCCTGGCCTGGGGCTGGCTCCTTCCTGTCTTCCTGTCTCAGCGCTAGTGTAGATCCCTAGAAGTGCTTTCCGGCGTCCGAGCTAAAGAAGCCAGCCTGCCTTCCTCCACCTCATTTCTCTATTCTGGTGTCACTCATCACTCTCAAGTACCCTTTGTAACTTGTTTATTTTCTTTCTCTGCCTGTTAGAATTCAACCCCATGAGGCCAGGANGTGTAGATCCCTAGAAGTGCTTTCCGGCGTCCGAGCTAAAGAAGCCAGCCCGCCTTCCTCCACCTCATTTCTCTATTCTGGTGTCACTCATCACTTTCAAGTACCCTTTGTAACTTGTTTATTTTCTTTCTCTGCCTGTTAGAATTCAACCCCATGAGGCCAGGAACCAAGCCTCTGTCCTTCACTGCTGTGTTCTCAAGACTTCAAATAGTGCTTGTGTGAGGCAGGCACTTGGCAAATGTTTGTTGAACAAACAAGATGGGCAGATACAACCCCTGCCTCTACAGAGCTTATAATCTAGCTGGAGAGATGAAAAAATGTTAAGGACTTACTAATACTACCAGATACTTGAGGACCCATGTGATTTCAGAATCCCTTATTCCGATTGTTGTTTTTAGCAGCTGCCGTTTATCTCTGTGGTTCACGCTGACTCCAAGCATCCTTTATCCATATTTTGGGGGTGGGGGAGGGGAGAGAGACCTGAGCACAGCTGTTCAACAAATGTTTTGATTGGTCAGTCACTGGGAGAGACTTCTGGGGGTGATAAAATTTAGAATGAAGACTTCTGTTCTGCCTGTTCTGCAGGAAATTAAAGACCTGAACCCTGGCATCTTTTGTGAGTTTGGCCCTCTGGAGTCTTGCAGAGTATACTTGATGTCTTTTCTACTTTCTAACTAAAATATGTTCATTTCTAGTAGTTTGTAATTAACAGCCAAGTACACAGAAGAATGTAAAATTACCTAAAATCCCATCCATCAGAGATAAAGACTATTAATATGTTGGTATTTTTTCTTGCTTGTATTTTTGTTATGCAGTATAAAGAGCCAGCCTGCCAATGCAGGGGGTGCATGAGACCATGCAGGTTCAATCCCTGGGTCCGGAAGATGCCCAGAGAAGGAAATGGCAATCCCATGGGCAGAGGAGCCTGTTGGGCTACAGTCCATGGGGTTGCAAAAGAGTCAGGCACGACTGGATGAGTGAGCACCAGCGCATAGAAATCCATCCATTTCCATCTGAAGGTCTAAACTTTTGCACAAGTTTGAGATCATGGAATATGTACAAAGTGGCATGTTTAGGGAATAGGAAGATCAATGAGGAGACTGAATGAGGGCTGTGGATGGGCAGGACTGGCTCCTGGAAGTGCTATACGGCATCACAAGAAGGTTGACTTTTATGCTCAATGTGATGGGAAGGCATTGGAGAATTTTAAGAAAAGGAGTACCGTGTTGCAGCTCACACATCAGTCAGCCTATTCCTACACTCTCCCCATGCTAGAGGCAGGCGGGAAATTAGGAGGCTGTTAGTGATCCACTTGGGTGCAGAATAGCAAGATGGACAGGAGTAGAAAGGTGCTGCTAGATCAGAAACTGGGGTGTGAAAGAAAGGGAGGGATTCTTTGTCAGTGAGCACATAGGTACAAGGCTTTCACATAATGATGCTCTGGGTATCCTATTTTAAGATTTGCATCTGATTCAGGATACGTTCAGAGACATTAAAGTGGCTTTACAAACTTAGCAGACAAGGCCAGAAACTGACATATGATATATTGCTGTGATTAACTGCTTTCATAAGAAGAGCTGATGACTGTTTGATCACTTCATTTTAAGGAGGGGGAGGTGCCTAGGTGTCAGTAAGTTTCCTCCTGTGCAAACAAGAATGATTAACTTCAATTATGGCTGCCTTTGGAGAACTGTGCAGGTCTTTTAGTGTGATTCAAAGTTATTTCATTTAGACATTTTGGAAAAACATACATCTCTATTCATAGCAATGGTTACTGTTCTGATTTATAAGTCCTGCTCCACTGTAAATCATTCAAAACTCAAAAATTAAATTTTATGGCATAACACTTTGATGGCTCCATGCCTGAGCAAAGGGCAGGAGGAATGCAATTTTTCTTACTGCCAATTATGATTGGAGTTCTTTTCATTATGTCTTTAAAAAAAAATAGAGCAGATGGTTCAAGTCATATATATATATATATGTATATGGTACACTAATAATCTTTTAAGAAGTATTCACAATTTGACTTAAAAAAATGGTATGCCTTTCATCATTAGTTCAATCTTATTTAGGTCGAGAATTATGTATCCCAAGCATACTAAAAATTTAATATAAATTCCCATGTCTAAAGCATAGATGGATGTCTGTGGGGCTTGGCTGTTTAATTGCCTTGGGTGCAAACATGAATTATTCACTTAAACCCACATGAACAAGAGTGGGTCTTTACACACAAATGTGCTTGCTCTTTCTGACATTGCTCAATTCTCTTTTCATATGTTTCTTCCCCCCTCTCTCCTGGGGCGGTGGGATTAGTTTGGTTTCCTTATTTGGGGAAAGGAAGGAAGCACATCTATTGAGTGACTACTGTGCTCTGGGCCCTGGCCTGCACTAAAGCACACTCACTGGGTCTCCTCTATGGTCCTTCACAGTCTTGGGTTTTTTCTGAAAATTAATTTATTTTTAATTGAAGGATAACTGCTGTACAATATTGTGTTGGTTTCTGCCACACATCAACATGAATCTACCCTAGGCATACGTATGTCCCCTCCCTCTTGGACCTCCCTCACACCTCCCACTCCATCCCACCTCTCTAGGTGGTTACAGGGCTGGCGCACTAAGCGCAGCTGAGAGGAGCTACCCCACGTCCAAGGTCAGGGGCAACAGCCTAGAGTGCCAGGCAGCGATGGTGCAGGAACCGCCGAGAGGAGCTACCCTGCGTCTGAGGTCAGGGGTGGCTGGGAGGAGCTATCTTGCGTCTGAGGTCAGGGGCGGCCGGGAGAAGCCACCTCGCGCCCAAGGCCAGGGATGGTGATCCTGAGGAGCCACCCCGAGCCCGAGGCCAGGGTCGGCAGCTGGGAGGAGCCAGCCACGCCCGAGGCCAGGGCCAGGGGCCAGGAGGAGAAACCCGAGGAGCGGTGGCCACGCAGGCGCAGGAGGGCTAGAGGAGCCATCCCATGTTGAAGGTCAGGAACAGCGTTGGTATGGAGATACCCCTCCTCCAAGGTAAGGAGCAGTGGCTGCGCTTTGCTGGAGCAGCCGTGAAGAGACACCCCATCCCCAAGGTAAGAGAAACCCAAGTAAGATGGTAGGTGTTGCAAGAGAGCATCAGAGGGCAGACACACTGAAACCATACTCACAGAAAACTGGTCAATCTAATCACACTAGGACCACAGCCTCGTCTAACTCAATGAAACCAAGCCATGCCTGCGGGGCAACCCAAGTCTGGTGGNGTGTGAAAGAAAGGGAGGGATTCTTTGTCAGTGAGCACATAGGTACAAGGCTTTCACATAATGATGCTCTGGGTATCCTATTTTAAGATTTGCATCTGATTCAGGATACATTCAGAGACATTAAAGTGGCTTTACAAACTTAGCAGACAAGGCCAGAAACTGACATATGATATATTGCTGTGATTAACTGCTTTCATAAGAAGAGCTGATGACTGTTTGATCACTTCATTTTAAGGAGGGGGAGGTGCCTAGGTGTTAGTAAGTTTCCTCCTGTGCAAACAAGAATGATTAACTTCAATTATGGCTGCCTTTGGAGAACTGTGCAGGTCTTTTAGTGTGATTCAAAGTTATTTCATTTAGACATTTTGGAAAAACATACATCTCTATTCATAGCAATGGTTACTGTTCTGATTTATAAGTCCTGCTCCACTGTAAATCATTCAAAACTCAAAAATTAAATTTTATGGCATAACACTTTGATGGCTCCATGCCTGAGCAAAGGGCAGGAGGAATGCAATTTTTCTTACTGCCAATTATGATTGGAGTTCTTTTCATTATGTCTTTAAAAAAAAATAGAGCAGATGGTTCAAGTCATATATATATATATATGTATATGGTACACTAATAATCTTTTAAGAAGTATTCACAATTTGACTTAAAAAAATGGTATGCCTTTCATCATTAGTTCAATCTTATTTAGGTCGAGAATTATGTATCCCAAGCATACTAAAAATTTAATATAAATTCCCATGTCTAAAGCATAGATGGATGTCTGTGGGGCTTGGCTGTTTAATTGCCTTGGGTGCAAACATGAATTATTCACTTAAACCCACATGAACAAGAGTGGGTCTTTACACACAAATGTGCTTGCTCTTTCTGACATTGCTCAATTCTCTTTTCATATGTTTCTTCCCCCCTCTCTCCTGGGGCGGTGGGATTAGTTTGGTTTCCTTATTTGGGGAAAGGAAGGAAGCACATCTATTGAGTGACTACTGTGCTCTGGGCCCTGGCCTGCACTAAAGCACACTCACTGGGTCTCCTCTATGGTCCTTCACAGTCTTGGGTTTTTTCTGAAAATTAATTTATTTTTAATTGAAGGATAACTGCTGTACAATATTGTGTTGGTTTCTGCCACACATCAACATGAATCTACCCTAGGCATACGTATGTCCCCTCCCTCTTGGACCTCCCTCACACCTCCCACTCCATCCCACCTCTCTAGGTGGTTACAGAGCACCATGTTTGCATTCCCTGTAATCTACAGCAAGTTTGCCCAGGTATCTATTTTACATATGGTAATGTGTGGGTTTTAATGCTACTTTCTCCATTCATCCCACCCTCTCCTTCCCTCACTGTGCCCACAAGTCTATTCTTTATGCCTGCATCACCGTTGCTGCCCTGCAAATAGGTCCAGCAGTATCATCTGTCTAGATTCTATATATATGCATTCATGCCCCATATTTGCTTTTCTCTTTCTGACTTACTTGTATAATAGGCTCTAGGTTCATCCACCTCATTAGAACCGACTCAAATGCATTCCCTTTTATGGCTGAGTAATATTCACAGCCTCGATTTCACAGATGATAACACAGAATCAATGCGTCTCAGAGACTTACGAAGCATCACACAAGTTCTAAGTCAGAGTCAGGATTTGAGCTCACTGTTTGGTGCCACACCGTGCTATTCCCTTCTCATCACAGTGAAAAATGAAGCATATCCATTGTGTTCTCACAGTCAGTTTGATGACATGTTCCTGCTGTTTGGCCTGACAGAGAGTATCTGAGGATTTCTCCCTTGAAGAGTTTTCATGCTGTTATTTTTTAAAGTCCTATAGAACTCTTTTATTTTGTTTTCCCTTATCTTATTTTATGTCTATTTATTTACTCGTGCCTGGTCTTAGTTGTATCAGGCACACTCATAGCTGTGGCATGTAGGATCTAGTTCCCTTACCAGGGATTGAACCTGGGCTCCTGCCATGTGAGTGTGGGTTCTTAGCCACTGGGACACCAAGCAGGTCCCTCATGCTGTTATGTGGTCTCCAAGTAGTTAAAAGAAAGAAATGGAGATCTGGGGAAAAAAAAGATGATTTAATAAGGATTCATCAGGCAAGTTCAGAGCACCATGCTGGTTGCCAGGGAAGGATTCCCAAGGGTGAGTCAAGCAGTTCTGAACAATCTCTGCTCCAGGAGCTGGTCAGAGAGAGTGCTGACTGCACACACAGTCCCGTGGTTCCATGACGCAGGCTGGGCACAAGAAGCAGGTGGCGGATGGTGCTGCCACAGTTGGGGAAGGATGCCTAAGAAGGACATGGCATTCAGACTGGGCTTTGAAGGTGGCTTCCCTGGTAGCTCAGTTGGTAAAGAATCTGCCTCCAGTGCAGGGGACCCCAGTTTGATTCCTGGGTTGGGAAGATCTACTGGAGAAGGGATAGGGTACCCACTCCAGTATTCCGGCCTGGAGAATTCCATGGGCAGTATAGACTGTGGGGTTGCCAAGAGTTGGACATGACTGAGTGACTTTCACTTTCTCTTTCTTTGAATAGTCAGATCAAGCTGGACAAGATTCTAGGCTCAGGGACCATCATGAGGTTACTTGCCCCTGAGAGGTCAGGAGGCATGTGTTCCAGTCTCTTGCTCAAAGAGAATTTTCTGGAAGATCCTTGTCTTAGAACAGAAGGCAAACAGAGCCTGGGTCATGGTTGGGATTCTGTTCTGAGTGGATACAGGTTTCTGGTGAATCAGGTTCACCTGCTGAACCTTTGGGGCAACTGCAAGGAGAGCTTGGGCTCTGGGCTAGGGCTGAGCCAGAGACCCAGGGAATGGTATCTGTTCACTGAGCCTTGACCATGCACAGATGGTTCTACTGCCACTTAGATCCACTGCTAGATCTTCTGTGAGAAAGTTCAGTTCAGTTCAGTCACTCAGTCATGTCCGACTCTTTGCGACCCCATGAATCACAGCACGCCAGGCCTCCCTGTCCATCACCATCCCCCGGAGTTCACTCAGATTCACGTCCATCGAGTCCGTGATGCCATCCAGCCATCTCATCCTCGGTCATCCCCTTCTCCTCCTGCCCCCAATCCCTCCCAGCATCAGAGTCTTTTCCAATGAGTCAACTCTTCGTGTGAGGTGGCCAAAGTACTGGAGTTTCAGCTTTAGCATCATGCCTTCCAAAGAAATCCCAGGGCTGATCTCCTTCACAATGGACTGGTTGGATCTCCTTGCAGTCCAATGGACTCTCAAGAGTCTTCTCCAACACCACAGTTCAAAAGCATCAATTCTTCGGCACTCAGCCTTCTTCACAGTCCAATTCTCACATCCATACATGACCACAGGAAAAACCATAGCCTCGACTAGACGGACCTTAGTCGGCAAAGTAATGTCTCTGGTTTTGAATATACTCTCTAGGTTGGTCATAACTTTTCTTCCAAGGAGTAAGCGTCTTTTTTTTTTACTTTATTTTGCTTTACAATACTGTATTGGTTTTGCCATACATTGACATGAATCCACCACGGGTGTAGATGAGTTCCCAATCCTGAACCCCCCTCCCACCTCCCACCCTATATCATCTCTTTGGATTTTCCCCATGCACCAGCCCCAAGCATCCTGTATCTTGCATCAAACATAGACTGGTGATTCATTTCTTACATGATAGGATACATGTTTCAATGCCATTCTCCCAAATCATTCCACCCTCTCCCTCTCCCACAGAGTCCAAAAGTCCATTTTATACATCTGTGTCTCTTTTTCTGTCTCACATACAGGGTTATCATTACCATCTTTCTAAATTCCATATATATGTGTTAGTATACTGTATTGGTGTTTTTCTCTCTGGTTTACCTCACTCTGTATAATAGGCTCCAGTTTCAC
>SJYX01018573.1:154283-192418 GCA_006410675.1 Oreotragus oreotragus | reverse complement strand
TGGCTGTACTAGTTTGCATTCCCACCAACAGTGTAAGAGGGTTCCCTTTTCTCCACATCCTCTCCAGCATTTATTGCTTGTAGACTTTTGGATCACAGCCATTCTGACTGGTGTGAAGTGGTACCTCATTGTGGTCTTGATTTGCATTTCTCTGATAATGAGTGACGTTGAGCATCTTTTCATGTGTTTGTTAGCCATCCGTATGTCTTCTTTGGAGAAATGTCTATTTAGTTCTTTGGCCCATTTTTTGATTGGGTCATTTATTTTTCTGGAATTGAGCTGCATAAGTTGCTTGCATATTTTTGAGATTAGTTGTTTGTCAGTTGCGTCATTTGCTATTATTTTCTCCCATTCCGAAGGCTGTCTTTTCACCTTGCTTATAGTTTCCTTTATTGTGCAGAAGCTTTTAATTTTAATTAGATCCCATTTGTTTATTTTTGCTTTTATTTCCAGTATTCTGGGAGGTGGATCATAGAGGATCCTGCTGTGATTTATGTCAGAGAGTCAGACTTTTTAAAAACTCATTTTCCCAAAAGATTAGAGCCAGAACACTGTCTACTCTTTTAAAGCATGAATCCGTTTCAGCTTTTATGTACAGTGTCTTCTCTATAATTGAATAATTCTATAATTCTAATGATTCTGTAATTTAGTTGTCTCAGCACATTGAATGGCTTAACTTTATCATCATCTGAGATCATTATTCCCATTACATTTTAGGAGAATTCACGAAAGCGTTATTAGAACACGGATAACTTTGGTTATGTAATGATGGGAATTTTGAGCTTAAATTTCCTGTTCAGCATGTATTCAGAAAGTGTGGCTTTTAAGTTTTGACTTAGGCATCCATGTTAGTATAAAGTCATTGTAATGGCAACTGGATTTTATGGTCAAATGTGTCTTAACAGACTGGTAGATGTTTCTGGCTCTGCTATTCTGGTGCAGAGTTTTGAGAAGATGAATATAAGTCTATAAAGTAACCGCTGCAGCTAAGTCGTGTCTGACTCTTTGCGACCCCATGGACCGCAGTGCGCCAGGCCTCCCTGTCCATCACCAACTCCCGGACCTTGCTCAAACTCATGTCCATCGAATCGGTGATGCCACCCAACCATCTCGTCCTCTGTCGTCCCCTTCTCCTTTGCCCTTGGTCTTTCTCAGCATCCGAGTCTTTTCAAACGAGTTGGCTCTTCACTTTAGGTGTTGAAGCTTCAACTTTAGCAACCGTCCTTCCAATGAATGGTTAGAATAATCAAAGCAATGAAGAGCGAAGGTTAAAGGCAAAGAAACAGATCCAAGGAGGAACCGAAATCCGCCCTTCCCTGTAACACGCTCAGTAGATGACATCAAGATTACCGAGGGGGTCAGCTGAGGGTCCCAGGGGATGGTATGGGGGGCTCACAGCAGGGGGAAAGAGAACAGTCTTTGAAATGCTTCTTTTTTTTTTTTAATAATTTTTTCTTCTTTATTTTTGTCTGTGCTGGGTCTTCTTTGCTACGAGGGTTACTCTCTTGCTTCGTTGCCCGCTTTTATCTTGTTGTGGAACTCTTAGGAGTGTGAGCTTCAGTAGCTGCAGCGCGTGGCCTCAGAAGTTGTGGCTACTGGGCTTGGTTGCCCCGAGGCACGTGGGAAGCTTCCCGAATCAGGGATCCAACCTGTGTCCCCGGCATTGGGAGGTGGACTCTTTACCACTGAGCCACCAGGCAAGCCCCCTGCAATGCCTCTCAAAGCACTCCAAGGTGGCAGTTTGTAGCGGGAAACGCTGCTAAGACCCAAACCCCCAAATGACGATATTTGGCTGCTAGGATATATACACGGAGTCCCCCATGCATACAGAATTAACTTGCCAAGACAAGCAGTTCAACCACATTCATCAACGGCCATCAAAATGTGAGTGATAAATTAAGAGTCAGTGTGTGGAAGCCCTTTAAATTTCGTTGTTCATGTTCTTTAAGAATCCTGAAGATGGCGGGGATGGACAAAAGTGTCTTAAGGCTTGTATTGCAGTGGCAACAGGCTGAAGAACAGCTGGAAGGCAGTGGTCTCGTCTTAGATTGCTGGCAGCTTTACATTCAGAGGGGGGCTCCCCTGGTGGCTCAGAAGGTAAAGAGTCTGCCTGCGATGCAGGAGACTCGGGTTCGATCCCTGGGTCGGGGAAGATCTGCTGGAGAAGGGCATGGCAACCCACTCCAGGATTCTTGCCTGGAGAATCCCATGGACAGAGGAGCCTGGCGGGCTACAGTCCACGGGGTCGCAAAAGAGTCGAACACTACTGAGAAGGTAAACAACAGCAGATCAGAAAAGGAGACGGGAGCCTGAGAGGTTATCAGCCACGCCCAGCATCCCACAGCTAGGAGATCACATAGCTGGGGCTGGAACCCACCCTGTCAGGGCCAATAGAAGGGGCGGGAGAGTTCAAGCGGATTGTACTCAATGAGCCACCAAGACAAGACGCCGTTCTGAGCTCAGAATAAGGGATGTGTCCCCAGGAGGCTGGTCATGAGTCTAGACCCACAAGAATCCTTGCATGAAGGGGGATGTGATTTGCAGAGCAGACTGGCATCTGTTAGGAGGGGTTAAGCATCTTTTATCTGCAGAGTGTTCTTCTGATGCCTCCGTGGACAGCTCAGTGGGCTTTGCATTGTTCCTGTTTGTTCTTGGGGACCCTGCGTGCTCATCTCGAGGCCTGTCTGCCAAGGGACCTCGGAACCCTTTCTTGTGGCCGAGTCTCTGAAAGTGATCAAGATCACCACAGCGGTGCCTGTCCTGGGCTTCACACGCCCCCTCAGAGCCCTAGGGAATCTCAGGGCACCGTCGCTTATCTGAAGCTTGGAAAGGGCTGAGTTCGGGGGTCCAGCTCAGGAGTCAGGCTGTTCTCACTGAAATTCTATTTGCCACTTAGTCAAAGGACCGGAACCTTTCTTTTCTTGGGAATGAGAAGAAAGTGAGTCACTTTTTTTTTTTTTTAACCTGTGAAAGTGTTAGTCACTCAGTCGAGTCTGACTCTTTGTGACCCCATGAACTGTAGCCCACCAGGCTCCTCTGTCCATGGGATTCTCCAGGCAAGAATACTGGAGTGGGTTGTCTTACCCTCCTCCAGGAGATCTTCCCCAACCCAGGGATTGAACCCAGGTCTCCCGCATTGCAGGCAGACTCTTTACCTTCTGAGCCACCAGAGGAGCCCCTTGTTAAGCTGTGAGTCTACATAAAAATGTTTCAAAGGTAAATAGTGCACTCCATAGCTCTTCGTATGACAATGACAAAGCTGTCCTGCAACTGTAGTAAGTCACTGACATCTTTGTAACTTTCTTAAATTTTGGGCTTCCCTGAAGGTTCAGCTGGTAAAGAATCCGCCTGCAATGCAGGAGACCTGGGTTGGGAAGATCCCCTGGAGAAGGAAATGACAGCCCACTCCACTATCCTGGCCTGTATATCGTCCGTGGGGTCACAAAGAGTCAGACACAACTGAGCAACTTTTACTTTGTCTTAAATTTTGAAGCATCATTTAAACTGAATTCAAATGATTGTTCCCATCACTATGTAGAAAACTTTTGTTTTTTAAAAAATGCTGCCTGTAATTTCCCTGCATTCTCACTGTAAAGTTTAATAATTCCTTCCTCTGGTCATTGAATCTCAGTTGTAGCTGAGTTTAAGATTCCGTGGTGGTCAAAATATTTGTCTGTGACAAAGACAGAAAACAACCTCTTTCAGAGTGCACTGGAATTTTAACAATGAACAAAAAAGGTTTTTAACTCAAAAGATTTTTAGTAGTATATGGAGAAATCCCAGATGAAATACGTCATCAAAATAAATTTGAAACACAGGATTAGATAGACGTATCAGAAATGCAAGGCGACAGTAGGTGCCTCCTTTCTGTTGAAATGACACCTTTGACAGTGTCGATTCCTGGTTTCCCAGTGAACCACAGAACAGACCCTGAGCTAAAGCTTCGTATCTTATAAACCTAGGCTTTCCCAGGTGGCAAAGTGGTAAAGAATCTTCCTGCCAATGCAAGAGACGCAAGGGATGCAGGTTCAGCCCCTGGGTCAGGAAGATCCC
Source organism: Oreotragus oreotragus (assembly GCA_006410675.1). Classification (NCBI taxonomy): domain Eukaryota; kingdom Metazoa; phylum Chordata; class Mammalia; order Artiodactyla; family Bovidae; genus Oreotragus; species Oreotragus oreotragus. The sequence goes on along the minus strand of SJYX01018573.1, from coordinate 188,365 downwards.
CTGGAGGAGGGCGTGGCACCCTGCTCCACTATATTCTTGCCTGGAAAATTCCGAGGACAGAGGAGCCTGGTACGTGCAGTAACATGCATTTGAGCAAACCCAAAGTGGTCTAAAGAAATTATACAGAGTACGCACAATGTTTCTTTTTATAAAACGGTTTTAAAAATCCAGATTGGGCGATGTAAAGGCAGACACCTCGATGGCATACCAAACAAATCTTCAGAAAAATTAATTCTTAAGTCTACAGTTGGCCGAGCTGCATGTCTGCTCCCTGTGAGAATGCTTAGTGTTTGTTTACTGACTGGTCCTTAAACCTGTGTGTATGCATGCTCAGTTGCTCAGTCATGTCCAGTTTTGTGTGACCCCATGGACTGTAGCCCACCAGGCTCGTCTGTCCATGGGATTCTCCANAAAAATTAATTCTTAAGTCTACAGTTGGCCGAGCTGCATGTCTGCTCCCTGTGAGAATGCTTAGTGTTTGTTTACTGACTGGTCCTTAAACCTGTGTGTATGCATGCTCAGTTGCTCAGTCATGTCCAGTTTTGTGTGACCCCATGGACTGTAGCCCACCAGGCTCGTCTGTCCATGGGATTCTCCAGGCGAGAATAGTGGAGTGGGTTGCCATGCCCTCCTTCAGGGAATATTTACCCTTATTCGCCCTTGAATATACTTGTCTGGGGTCAGGGGCTTTTTGGGGAGAATGTGGACACCCTTGCTAATTGTCTCCTGTTGTCCATTAATTTATTTTGCATTTGGATCCGTGGGTGAGCACTCAATACGTGCAATTACAAAACCACCGTTTCCATGGCACAAACAGATGATCAGAGTGAGTAAAGTAGGTGTGTGATGCTTTCTAGGGGGCCAGTCTCTATGGTTTTCTAGAAAAAAGCTGGAAGGATAAAGTGGACAAGGACATGTTCAGTCTGAACCTAATCTCATCTAGTTTATACACGTCAACTCTGTTTTCATCTGCCACCTTTTTCTACCCAGGATGCAGTTTCTAGACCTCTACCAGAGCCAGCTCTCTGAAAGTCATAGCATCGTAAGATAAACAGCAAACCAATCATTTCACAATTATTTGTTTGTAAATCAATTTTTTTTTTCTAAAATTTTAATACCGTCTATTTAGTCATTGGAAAAGACCCCGATGCTGGGAAAGATTGAAGGCAGGAGAAGAAGGGGGGAGAGAGAATGAGATGGCTGGGTGGCGTCACCGACTCAAGGGACATGAGTCTGAGCAAGCTCCAGGAGTTGCTGATGGACAGGGAGGCCTGGGTGCTGCAGTCTTCGGGGTCGAAAAGAGTCGGACACGCCCAAGCAACAGAACAACAGCAAGAAATGGAACACAGCACTTAACATTTTTAAAACTGTTTTATTTGATCTATTTCTGGATGCCCTGGGTCTTTGTTGCTGTGTGTGTGTGTGGGGGGGGGAGGGTGCTTTCTCTAGATGGGGCGCATGGGCTTGTCATTCCGGGGGCCTCTCTCACTGTGGGCTCTTGGGCCCACAGCTTCAGTGGTTGCAGCTTTCGAGCTCCCCCTAGAGGCGAGGACCAAAAAAAAAAATCAGTTTTTGCATTATAACAGCCAGCGTTCTTGCCTGGAGAATCCCAGGGACGGCGGAGCCCGGTGGGCTGCCATCTATGGGGTCACACAGAGTCGGACACGACTGAAGCGACTTAGCAGCTTAGCAGCTATTGCATAATCAGCTCTACCTTTTCCTCTTTGGCAGTTAGATGACCACTCATGTTTTCTTGCTTTTTCTTTTTTTCTGTTCAGCGATGGACTTGGGCTTCCCTGGTGGCTGAGACGGTAAAGCGTCTGCCTGCCGTGCAGGAGACCCGGGTTCGTTTCCTGGGTCGGGAAGATCCCCTGGAGAAGGAAATGGCAATCCACTCCAGTCCTCTTGCCTGGAGAATCCCATGGACGGAGGAGCCTGGTGGGCTCCAGTCCACGGGGTCGCAAAGAGTCGGACACGCCTGAGCGACTTCACTTACGAGGCTTACTCTTTTTTGAGCCTTGAGTGTGATAAATCCCGGCCATCCGTAACTGAGTCTCTGCCTTCTTGAAGCTCCCGGAGGGTGGTCTCCCAGGCATGCTCTCTTTGGGGGTGACTGTGACGACCCTGTTCCCACCACACCTGCTTCTCTGCTTGTCCCACCACAGGCACGTCCATCTGGAAAGCCTTTTTCTTCACCCCCAAGTTCTCCCCCGAGGGCGCCAACGGATGCTTCCCCACCCACGTGTGTTTCTGTCACGGGCAGTACGTCACCTACCACGACCCGCCCCTGCTGTTTGAGATTTCCAGAGACCCCCGGGAGAGAAACCCGTTAACCCCGACGTCGGAGCCGCGGTTCCAGGAGATCCTGGAGGCCATGCAGGAGGCGGCAGCCCGCCACACCCGAACCCTTCAGGACGTCCCCAACCAGCTGTCCCTGGGGAACCTGATCTGGAAGCCATGGCTGCAGCTCTGCTGCTCGTCCTCGGGGCTGTCCTGCCAGTGTGACCGGGAGGATCAGGATGGGGAACAGAGCCCTTAGCCGTTATCGGCAGCGTCTGGGGGGGTGCACAGGGTTGGGGGGGGGCGCGCCCCGCCGTCAGCATCAGGGATGAACGCCCAGGATCGACCCTGGGGGAAGGCAGCCCTGGCCTCCCTCCTCCCCACGCACCTGGAGGCTCCATCAAGACCCCCTTCCACACACACACACACCTGTCCGCCGCCCCGCTGCCCGGGGCCGGAGGGGGCGGAGAATCAACGTTTGCAATAGAGACACAGATGTTACTTACGTCTTCTGAGGCCAGTTGTTCACGTGGACGGATGACTGGGCAATGAGTATCCAGCATCTGTGCAGTGGAGGGCAGGAAAGGGCACAGGCGAGCTGCTGACCTCTCAGACAGCGTGATCCACGGCTGAAGGCGTCGCTTACTCCACAGCTGACTTGATGCACCGGCCACCAGGATTTCCCCTACAGAGCATCGCGTGAGAGTGAATCACATGTTAAGTGTTTACTGAAGTCTAACACGTTTTTTCACCCTGTAAAAGAGCATATTGCCCAATCACGGAGGATGGTTAAGTTGCCACCTTCTGGTTTCTGAAAGGCGATTACTGTCAGTATTATTTGCAAATACGTATGAAACACTCTTCACGCTATCCGTGTTTGTACATGGGTATGTGTCTTTCTTTGAGAAGTCTGCAGTATTTGGAAGCTCATCACTGTTGAAAGAGAAGCAGCAGAGACTCGCAGAGGTGTTTTGTGTGACCGCCTTTTGGTAAGCTCTCCCAGCGGATGTCGAAGCTGAGACGCACTCCGGTCCGTGTGTTTCCAGCCCGTCATTTGTAGCACGCTGTTTGGCTTCTGCTGTCCCTTGAGTGAACGGCGTTTCTGAGCTAAGAGTCCAACTTCAGAGATTCTGCAGTCCAAGAGATCCCCTCTAACAGATTCAGAATTATTGGTGTGTGAAATGTACGCTATTTCACAGGGTTGCGGGGTTTGGGGTGGGGGAGACACAAGCATCAAACATAAGCAATACACGACCCATACCCAAGAGGACACGAGCAGTCAGACATAAGCAGTCCATCACCCATACCCATGAAGACACTAGCAGTCAGACATAAGCAGTCCATGACCCATGCCCACGAAGACACGAACAGACATAAGCGGTCCACGACGCATACCCATGAAGACACGAACAGACATAAGCAGTCCATGACCCATACCCATGAAGACACGAGCAGTCAGACATAAGCAGTCCATGACCCATACCCATGAAGACACGAGCAGTCAGACATAAGCAGTCCATGACCCATACCCATGAAGACACGAGCAGTCAGACATAAGCAGTCCATGACCCATGCCCATGAAGACACTAGCAGTCAGACATAAGCAGTCCATCACCCATACCCATGAAGACACGAGCAATCAGACATAAGCAGTCCATGACCCATACCCGTGACATCTCGATGCCGAATTTCATGAGTAGAGAATGGTGGTTCATGCCCGTCCTTGTGCTTTGTTGGCCTGAGCCTGCAGGTAAGCAGTATCTGTGCCTCGTGTTGGTCATGACATGCACGCTTCCATTTGATTTCCATTTCCTGCGACCTCAGGAATGCAGGGATGAGGTCTAATGGGGTCACGGAAGAGATTGGGAGAGAGGGGGCACAGCTGGAGAGAATTCCCAAGTCCGATGCCCGTCCTTGTGCTTTGTTGGCCTGAGCCTGCAGGTAAGCAGTATCTGTGCCTCGTGTTGGTCATGACATGCACGCTTCCACTTGAATTCCATTTCCTGCGACCTCAGGAATGCAGGGATGAGGTCTAATGGGGTCACGGAGGAGATTGGGAGAGAGAGGGCACAGCTGGAGAGAGTTCCCAAGTCCGAACCACCAGCCCCTTCTGGGCAAAGAGTTCCCCTGAGTGGAGAATACCTAGGTGACCTTCAGACACTATACGCGCTCCCCCAGTATGGTGAGGATTTATTCACTCATCTGTACACAGGAGCTGTGGTCCCGCTGCCTGCCTTTCATTCCTCATTGTCATGTTAACTTGAAATGAAAATAAAGGAGTGTAGCGAACATGTCTCAGCCCCTACCTGCTCTTGGCTCAGGGGTTTTCTCGATCCCACGGGACTGCGGGTCAGTGGAATACTCTGCCCCCTCTGGACGCGTGGACCCCACCGTCCAGGCACCTTGGGGAAAAATGTGTGTAAGCGTGTCTCCGGCTCTCTGACAGTGATCTCTGCCTTCCATCTTTGTCCCTGCTGAACAATGTCTAAGTTCCGACAGCATCTCTCGAGCTCCTCCTTACACTCTGCTCTTTCAGAATTTTTAAAATTATTTAATTAATTTCACTTGGAGGATAATGGCTTCACCATATTGTGGTGGGCTTTGCCATACATCCACGTGAATCGGCCACCGGTGACCATGTGTCCCCCCATCCTGAGCCGCCCCCCGCCTCCTTCCCTACCCGCTCCCTCTGGGTTGTCCCAGAGCACCGGCTCTGAGTGCCCAGCTTCATGCATCGATCTTGCCCTGGTCATCTACTGCACATATGGTGATATACATGTTTCCATGCTGTCCTCTCAAATCATCCCACCCTCCCCTTTTCCCACAGAGTCCAAAAGTCTGTTCTGTACATCTGTGTCTCTCTTGCTGCCCTGCATTTAGGATTGTCGATACCATATTTCTAAGTTCTGTATAAATGTGTTACTATACAGTGTTTGTCTCTTTCTTTCTGACTTCACTTAGCACATATATGCAGTGGAATATTACTCACCTATAAAAAAGGAATGCATTTCAGTGAGTCCTAATGAGGTGGATGAATCAGGAGCCTGTTATTTCAGATTGCAAATCTTCCTTTGTCTTAAAAAAAAAAAAAAAAAAGACAAATGGTTCCTTCCGCTTCCCTGGGAATGGTTCAGAGTTGGAAAGCAAGCAAGGATTCTTTCTTCCTAATTCAGATTTCTCGTTCCAGAAATTTGCCCAAAGCGTGTCATGTTGTTTTAGGAAATACTCTCATGAAAGAGTGCATGAGCCTGTTACTGCTGCTGCTAAGTCACTTCAGTCGTGTCCGACTCTGTGCGACCCCATAGACGGGGGCCCACTGTCCCTGGGATTCTCCAGGCAAGAACACTGGAGTGGGTTGCCATTGCCTTCTCCAATGCATGAAAGTGAAATGCTAAAGTGAAGTTGCTCAGTCGTGCCTGACTCTTAGCGACCCCATGGACTGCAGCCTACCAGGCTCCTCCATCCATGGGATTTTCCAGGCAAGAGTACTGGAGTGGGGTGCCATTGCCTTCTCTGGAGCATGTTACTAGTGGGTTAGAATCATTGCTGTTATCAGGCAAAACCTATCTAAAGCCACTGTTACCAACTTATGTGTTAAAAATTGACCATATTTGCTCAGAGTTGGAAACACTCAATGCACATGGATTTTACAAGACATTTTAGGGTGTCAGAACATTGTGTTTGAGGCTGAAATCAGTGGAAGGACTTTTGCAGATGTTGTTAGTGCACAGCTTTGTATAGCATTGACTGTTTAATCTGTACACGGGTTATCAGCCAACGAAGGATACATTTACCTCTAGACTCACAGTGAGCTTTTAAGTATTTGCCTCAAAATAACTTAGATCTCCACTATGTTTCAGTACATTTGAAAATCAGGTTTCTTTGTAATAATCATAATTACCGTTTACCACCTGAAAGTTTGGCTTGGAATGCACAACAGGAAATTTGAATTCCCACTGGTGTGATCTCTTGTATGTCCTGTTCTTGGTGGGTTTTAAAGCTTTAAACAAATTCTTTCCGAAAAAAAAATATATATCGTTATATTTGTAGCATTTCACAGACGTTAAAAGCTTAAGCTAAGGGTGACCTATTGACAGGCATGATTTGACAACATCATTAATGCTGTGTGAAAAGCACAATTGTGACCTACGTATCGGAGGTGACGAAGGTTTCAGGAAGGGCAAAAGATGTCAGGTGGTCCTGAAGGACATCCACGGAAGAAACAGGCAACGTATTTGTCACGTGTCTGAACGATGGAATCTGTGACGTGATTGCATCTATGAAGGTTTCCCAGAACCTCACTGTCATGTTAACTTGAAATGAAAATAAAGTTTTCCTTGGCAATTAAAACATCTCTCCTGCTTGGTTTTCCATGGGGCTCAGTTCAGCAAGCGGGCAGAGTGTTTAGTCAGTCAAGAGTCTGCCTGCAATGCGGGAGACCTGGGTTCCATCCTGGGGTTGGGAAGATACCCTGGAGAAGGAAATAGCAACCCATTCTGGTGTTCTTGCCTGGAGAATCCCATGGACGGAGGAGCCTGGCGGGGGTGTTTGCTATGTTTGGGGTATGACCTTAAGTAATGGGGAATGGGGTTTCAGGTCATTAAATCTCTACAGAAAGTCAGAGGCTCTAGGGAGGCGTGGGGAGTACACAGGTGGATGAGAAATAGGAATAATAATAATAAATAAGGTCGCTCCTGAGTTTCGTGATTAGAGGTCAGTGTGGACGCCCTGGCCATCTCTTGGGTTCTAAGGCCATGTTACGCTTGCCTGTTGGTACAGCTGTTGGTCAATTTCCAATGAAAGGCTTGTCGTAAATTCAATGGAATCATAGTTATAAAGTGCCTGGCATGTTATAAGTCCTAAGAAAGTGTTTGCTATCTTTACACCCTTGCTTATATTTATCTGCAAGTGTTTTTTATTACCAAAAAATATAATTGTAGAAAAATACAGCATACACACAAGCAGAGAGAAAGAATCACTTTTAACCTGACCATCAAGCAGAAGATACCAGAACTATTTTTGACTATATCTTTAAGACTTTATACACACGATCATTGAACTTCCCTGGTGGCTCAGACAGTAAGAGCATCTGCCTACAATGCGGGAGACCGAGGTTCAGTGCCTGGGTCGGTAAGATCCCCCTGGAGAAGGAAATGGCAACCCACTCCAGTACTCTTGCCTGGAGANAAGGATACATTTACCTCTAGACTCACAGTGAGCTTTTAAGTATTTGCCTCAAAATAACTTAGATCTCCACTATGTTTCAGTACATTTGAAAATCAGGTTTCTTTGTAATAATCATAATTACCGTTTACCACCTGAAAGTTTGGCTTGGAATGCACAACAGGAAATTTGAATTCCCACTGGTGTGATCTCTTGTATGTCCTGTTCTTGGTGGGTTTTAAAGCTTTAAACAAATTCTTTCCGAAAAAAAAATATATATCGTTATATTTGTAGCATTTCACAGACGTTAAAAGCTTAAGCTAAGGGTGACCTATTGACAGGCATGATTTGACAACATCATTAATGCTGTGTGAAAAGCACAATTGTGACCTACGTATCGGAGGTGACGAAGGTTTCAGGAAGGGCAAAAGATGTCAGGTGGTCCTGAAGGACATCCACGGAAGAAACAGGCAACGTATTTGTCACGTGTCTGAACGATGGAATCTGTGACGTGATTGCATCTATGAAGGTTTCCCAGAACCTCACTGTCATGTTAACTTGAAATGAAAATAAAGTTTTCCTTGGCAATTAAAACATCTCTCCTGCTTGGTTTTCCATGGGGCTCAGTTCAGCAAGCGGGCAGAGTGTTTAGTCAGTCAAGAGTCTGCCTGCAATGCGGGAGACCTGGGTTCCATCCTGGGGTTGGGAAGATACCCTGGAGAAGGAAATAGCAACCCATTCTGGTGTTCTTGCCTGGAGAATCCCATGGACGGAGGAGCCTGGCGGGGGTGTTTGCTATGTTTGGGGTATGACCTTAAGTAATGGGGAATGGGGTTTCAGGTCATTAAATCTCTACAGAAAGTCAGAGGCTCTAGGGAGGCGTGGGGAGTACACAGGTGGATGAGAAATAGGAATAATAATAATAAATAAGGTCGCTCCTGAGTTTCGTGATTAGAGGTCAGTGTGGACGCCCTGGCCATCTCTTGGGTTCTAAGGCCATGTTACGCTTGCCTGTTGGTACAGCTGTTGGTCAATTTCCAATGAAAGGCTTGTCGTAAATTCAATGGAATCATAGTTATAAAGTGCCTGGCATGTTATAAGTCCTAAGAAAGTGTTTGCTATCTTTACACCCTTGCTTATATTTATCTGCAAGTGTTTTTTATTACCAAAAAATATAATTGTAGAAAAATACAGCATACACACAAGCAGAGAGAAAGAATCACTTTTAACCTGACCATCAAGCAGAAGATACCAGAACTATTTTTGACTATATCTTTAAGACTTTATACACACGATCATTGAACTTCCCTGGTGGCTCAGACAGTAAGAGCATCTGCCTACAATGCGGGAGACCGGGGTTCAGTGCCTGGGTCGGTAAGATCCCCCTGGAGAAGGAAATGGCAACCCACTCCAGTACTCTTGCCTGGAGAATCCCATGGATGGATGGAGGAGCCTGGTGGGCGACAGTCCATGGTTTTGCAGAGAGTTGGACACGACTGAGCGACTTAACTTTCACTTTCTTTCACACACAATCACACACGCACACAGAGGTATGTTACAGAAATGATTTATAACCAGTTGTATTATAATCATTTTTTATTTTCCATGTAACTCCTTTGTAACCATCTCCATGATACCAAGAATAGATTCAGTCCATGGTTTTGATTGATTTCATAATAAAAAAATTTCTTTTAAAAAAAAAAATTTTTTTTTTTACTTTATTTTGCTTTGCAATACTGTATTGGTTTTGCCATACATCGACTAATGAATATGTTTTTATAAATATGAACTTTGAGTTGCCTATTGAAAGTGATGTCGTCTAAATGTAACGCAGGGTGCAAGATGCGGTCACACACAAAGATATGGCGTAGGCTTGGCTGGGCGGGACCCCTCTGTAACTGCATGTGAAGAAGAAACTGTCTCATGTACCGTGTCATCGCAGTACTGGGTACCGGGCAAGAAGATTTTCTCCACTTTGTTTTATCTTCGGGGCTACTGAGGCACTCAGGCCCAGCCAGAACGTTTCCCACAGCATGCTCTATTTGTAGCTACTGAATGCAGAACATCCAGGTGAGGACTCTGAGATGGCCCGAAGAGGGAGGTGATTCGATGATGGTGGGGAAATAGCCTGGATCTCCTGAGTCGCCACCTGGGGCAGCTCCAGGGAAACCACGGTTTCCCCGATGGACAGAAGACTGAGACCGGAAAAGGATCTAATCTTTTCTGGGGCCTTCCCGGGTGGTCCAAAGGCCAAGTCTTCGAGTTCCCAATGCAGGGGTCCTGGGTTTGATCCCCGGTCCGGGAACTAGAGTCCCGCATGCCACAGCTAAAGAATCCAGCCTCGCCGCAGTGAAGACAGAAGACCCCGCATGCTGCTACCAGGACCCAGTGCAGCCAAATGATTTGGAGGTTGTCGGTGTAACACCAGCTGGAGTTCCTTCTCTCAACTAACACACTAGGTTGCCTTCCCTTGTGGCTCAGCTGGTAAAGAATCCGCCTGCAATGCAGCAGACCTGGGTTCCATGCCTGTGTCGGGAAGACACCCTGGAGGAGGGCAAGGCAACCCGCTCCAGCATCCTTGCCTGGAGCATCCATGGATAGAGGAGCCTGGCGGGCTGCAGTCCATGGGGTCACAGAGACTCGGTCATGACTGAGGGACTAAGCCGGCACGGTCATATTATATAAACCTGACACTCTTGTGAGAATGTTTTGGATTGCAAAAAGGTTCCCCCCTGCCCCCAATTTACTGGTGTTGCTTTAAATAGAAGCCTATGCACAATTTTTTCTTTTTAATTTGACTTTATGATGGGAACCATGCTCAACATGAGATCTGCCCTCCTAGATTTCGCTGGAGAGGATACCACCTTCTTAACCACAGGCGCAGAGTTGTACAGGAGATCTGTTCCTTCTGCATAACTGAAACTTTGTATCTCTTGATACAAAGTCCCTCTTCTCACCCCTCCAACCCCTTCAGTTCAGTCGCTCAGTCCTGTGCGACTCTTTGCGAACCCATGGACTGCGTCACGCCAGGCTGCCAACCCCTTGGCAAACCGTAATTCTGCTCTCTGCCTCTGTGGGTTTCCTCATACGCGTGGGACTATGCAGTGTCTGTCCTTCTGTGACTTAGTTCACTTAGCATCTGCCCCCTGAGATCCATCCATGTTGTTGTTGACTGGAAGATTTCCCTTATTTTTAAAGTTCAAGTGTGTCTATTTTTAAAAAAAAAAAAAAAAAAGGCAACTAGTCTTGGCAAGGTTGTCGAGAAATTGTAACCCTCTACACTATTGGTGGGAATGCACAGTGATGTCGCTGCTGTGAAAAACTGTGGGTGTGTGTTCAGCCACTTTCCTTGTGTCTGAGTCTTTGTGACCCCGTGGACTGTAGCCCACCAGGCTCCTCTGTCCGTGGGATTCTCCAGGCGAGCATACTTGAGTGGGTTGCCGTGCCCTCCTCCAGGGGATCTTCTCCACCCTGGGACTGAACCTGAGTCTCCGGGATCTCCTGATCCTGACCCAGGGATGGAACTCGAGTCTCCTGCATCTCCTGAATTGTGAGTGGATTCTTTACCGCTGAGCCACCAGGGAAGCCCCCCGAAAACATTATGGAGGCTCCTCAAGACATTAAAAATAGAACTACCATATGATCCAGCCTTCTCCCTTCTGGGGGATTTTGCCCCCAAATTGAAATCAGGATCTGAAAGAGATACCTGCACGACCATGCTCATTGCAACGTTAGTATAAGCTGATAGACAGAATCTTTAATGTCACTGAAAGATGAATGGAGAAGGATGTATGGAATATGCCATAATTCTTTAAAGGCCTTCAACCCTTAGAAGGTGGAAGTTCAGTTCAGTCGCTCAATCGTGTCCGACTCTTTGCGACCCCAAAGAAGGTGGGAAAGAGAAACTTAAAAATGTATTATGCGTTACCACCACCTGCCTACAGCCCATAATGGAGAACTGATTCTGCAACTACTGTCTCAGTGAGTGAGAAACACAGCTGGATCCTTTACACAACTGACAATTTGATGATTAATTAAACATCGAGATTCTTTCTCCTGGTGGAATATGACTTGCTTCATTGTTTACAGGAAGATAGTAGATTTCAAAAGATACTATCTATGCCTAGGAGAGATGTTATTTCTAATAGCAAATCTTCTAATGAGTAATTTTTTTAAAGATTCATTTTACTTCAGAGTGGTGTCCCATCTCTTGTCAAATAGCCTTTAATTCTCCTTGGATGTGTGTCTCAGTCACTCAGTTGTGTCCAGTTCTTTGCGACCCCATGGACCATAGTCTGCCAAGCTCCTATGTCCGTGGAACTTTCCAGGCAGAATACTGGAGTGGGTTTGCCATTTCCTACTCCATAATGAATACATTTTTTAAAAGCTTTTTTAAAAACACTTTATATTGAGGTGTCATGGGGTCGCTGAGGGTCGGACACGACTGAGAGACTTCACTTTCACTTTTCACATTCATGCATTGGAGAAGGACATGACAACCCACTCCAGTGTTCTTGCCTGGAGAATCCCAGGGACGGCGGAGCCTGGTGGGCTGCCATCTAGGGGGTCACAGAGAGTCGGACACGACTGAAGCGACTTAGCAGCAGCAGCAGCAGCATTGAGGTGTAGCCAGTTGACAATGTTGTGACAGTTTCACATGAACCAAAGGGACTTGGTCATTTTTTTTTTTAATAAAGCATTCTAGTTAGCAATATATTCAAATCTGACCCTGTCCAAAATGTTGAAAAGTTTCTTTTTACGTTTTCTTCCTTTCTTTTTGGCTGTGCAGGGTCTTCCTGGCTGCCTGCAGCCTTGCTCTGGATGCAGAGGTTGGGGGAGGTGCTCTCTAGTTGTGGCGCAGAAGCTTCTTCTTGCACTGAGTTCTCTCACTGTGGAACGCAAGCTCTGGGTACACACGGACTTCAGTCGTGACGCACGGGCTTAGTTGCTACCCAGGATGTGGGCTCTTTCTGGACCAGGGATTGAGCCTATGTCCCCTGCAAACTGGCAGGTGAATTCTTAACCGCTGGACCACCTGGGCGTGCCCTCAGAAAGGTTCTTGTTGTTTGGTTATATTCAGTCCATTTCAAAATGCCCACGGAGACTTCTTGGTCCACACCAAAAGGCCCTTGATATTTCGTCCCGTCCAAAATCGTTTGGCGTGGCACACCTGCTTGCGGACATTTTCGATGGGACTGAATTTTAAGAACTTTTCGGTGTGGACCAGACGTCTTCTGGACCAAATGTCTGAGGCACCAGATGTCTGATACAAGTTTTAGACAGGACCAGGTATCCTGCAGGGAATATTGTTTTTTTTTTTAATGCCCTGCAAACCTTATCACTTTTGAAACACCCTCAGAAATATTTCCCGTGCCTATGTGAAAGAGTCCAGTGAATGTCATATTTTAGTTTTTGTTGATCAGATTTTGTCCTTAGGAAAAAAAAAAAAAAGATCAAAAGATGATGTAATGTTTTTACGACAACTTCTTTCAGCAACCTTTGAAATAGTGCCATGTAGCTTGTGTTTAATATATACAATTAAACCACGAGATGCCTGTCTCCTGTGCTTCCCTTTGAAAGTCAGCATTGAAAACATTCAGTTTACGCAGAGCATCAGTTCCCTGTTGAAATCTGAGGAGCATTTTTGCAGCCAGACTGGAAAGCAGCGTCCTGTACTGCCTCTCAGCAAAGGTGACAAGTGCCGTATGAAAAGGTTGGGAGAAGTTAAGAGTTTCAGATAATTCCGAAAAGGGCACTCGTGGCATTTCATCAAAAGCGTCGGGTCGGTGACTGCAGAGAGAGGGAGAGAGAGTCATCAGACAGCTCATCCGTTAGAGCTTGTATCAGGGGGACGTGTTCCCAGGCGTACCATCAGAAGCAGAGATAAGTGAGTTTCCGCAGCATATTTCGTCGCCCTGAAGGTGAAGTGGGAAAAGGTCCCGGGGCCCACGCGTTGCTCCGATAGGCTGGCCTGTGGAATAATGTTTGGTTCGACTCCTTCATCCCAGGCCTGATTCCTAGTGCTGTGGGTTCATGGACTTGGAGTCTTCACTACATCTCTATCAGGGGCTTCCCAGCTGGTGCTGGTGGTAAAGAATCCACCTGCAATTCAGGAGACACGAGTTCAATCCTGGGTTCTGAAAGATCCCCTAGAGAAGGGCATGGCAACCCACTCCAGTATTCTTGCCTGGAGAATCCCATGGACAGAGGAGCCTGGTGGGCTACAGTTGATGGGGGTCACGACTGAAGACTTAGCATGCACACACACATCTCTATCAGATGTTATGATTCTTTTGTTACAGATGGGGAAACATACAAAAGACAGGATGTAAATATGCTTTGTGCTCAGATTTATGCCGTGATGTTTTCATTTAAAAAAGTAAATGGATAGATTTTCAGTCTCCATGTCTGTGTTGCCCACTGCATGCACACTCCACCATAGAAAGCGTTGTGTCCTCTGTTTGTTCAGTGCGCAACCTGAGCCACCATACATGGCAGCCTTGGTTCGAGTGTGGTGTAGAGAGAGCTGGATATGTAAGTCATCGATAGAACTTGTTATTTTGATCGGCCTGGCAGTGAGGACTGGAGAGCATTGCGTGAACTCAACGCAAGCATCGAATCCGTGAGCTAACATATAGACCTGCGGCACTTCCGGATTGAAGGAAATGGTGTGATGAGGGTCCTGCTCATGAAAACGGAGATCAGATTGGGGGAGCCGGTTTATTGCACCCAAGGAAATAGACACGTGGTTTTGTGTGTGTGCACTGATTGTGTGTGTGTGTTGATTTCTAAAGACCTGTGGCTTGATCCATGGTCCTCAGACATAGTGACCTTGAGTGTTGGGAGAAATGTCCCTTGTTACTTGAGAGCTGCAGGGCCTGTTGCTAGGAGAGAAATTTCCAGCATCTCAGATAGAAGTTGGGCCTCTGAGTGAAGATGACACCAAGCAGAGCCTCAGAGGACCCACAGTGACCCTCTAGGGTGAAAGTGTTAGTCACTCGCTTCTGTCCGACTCTTTGCAACCCCATGGACTGGAGCCCTCCAGGCTCCTCTGTCCACCTGAGATTGTCCAGGCAAGAACGCTGGGGTGGGTTGCCGTTTCCTTCTCCAGGGGATCTTCCTGACCCAGGGCTCGAACCCGGGTCTCCTGCCTTGGCAAGTGTGCTTCCTAGCATCTGAGCCAAGGAAGCCCGTCTCGGGTGAGCCAGGAACAATCCTCTTGTTGCCTGAGTGCCTGAGGGTTTAAATGTCATCACTGCCTCTTTAAGTGTGTTCGTTTTGACTGAGTTAGGCCACCCCTCTCTTTCTGCAAAGGAATAATGATTACATGTTGCCAAATATTTCATCTCTCATTTTTTCCCCCCTTAGAGATTGTGTCCTAAGGAATCTTGGGACATTTTGGACCGGGAATGGTTGGGACTTAACGCAGGCTTAGAAAGATATTTTGAGTTGTTAGAGGAGAAGAAAAACGAGAATGGCTTTGGGCCAGGAGGACGAAACAAATTTTTTAAAAACACAAAAATTAACATTTAGGTTGACTGTATCTTCAGAAATGTACACATTTCCTAACCTTTCCTGCATGCACCTCATGGAGGTTAAAAATAAGTAAATAAATCACTGGGTAACATGTTATATCACATGGAAACTTAGCAAGGATTGTACAAGGTCAGTGTCTCTGCTTTAGTGATAACAACAAGCCCTACATTGTGCCCTTTTCAATGTGTTCAAAATGTTTAACCTTCTTTAATTGTATGTTAAGATTTTTTGACACTGTGTTTAAAGTAAAAAGAACACATAAGCAAAACAGGGATATTTATTTGCATCCTACTATTATTAGTTTAAATGCCAGTAAACCCCCTTCTGACCTTTCATCCTTTGTATTGTCTGCCCTTTTTATTTTCAGCCCAAGACTGTTTAGTGAATTCTGGTACCAAAAAAAAAAAAATTATATAGTGGTATTGTTTTCCCATGGCAATGTTTTAAAGGGCAACTCGTGTTAGGGGAAAAAAAAAAAAAATTAAAGCCATATTGTGCAATAAACATCACAGCAATGTTAGAGGTTTTCCGCGACTAAAAATGGTTCTGCCTGTGTATAGTTGCTTAAATTCTACAAGGATGACAATTTGAAGAGAATAGACAAGGGGAAATGAGACAGTGATTTAGTGTCTTCCGGAGGGAGAGGAAGATGTGTTGGACGTTGAAGCAAAGCTTAATCATTCCCACTTCTGTTTATGCCGCATTGCTTTTAAAAGATGATAAACTAGAGGTCGGAGGACTGAAGTTGCCACGGGTCGCAGCATCGCAATTACCCCGTAACCGTCCGTCTTCGGTGACCCTAGAGAATGCGTGAGAAAGCACTTGATGAATGCTCCTATCCACACAGCTACTTCACGCCGGGGCAGACAGAGGACCAGCATCTCTGACCTTCACCCCTCAGTGTCTCATGTGTCCAGAACATGCAGGGGGTGCAGCGTCAGATCATCACTTACCATGCTCTAAAAATGCATACGTCTCTGCAGAAGCTGGCCTCTATGCTTCTCCACGGCCTGGAAGTTTCCCAGAAATGCCAGAAATCCCTTCTGAAGATGGGGTGATTTGTTCCAGGAAGTGACACGGCCCTTGGATTCTCTTTTGGTGAGATCTGGCCACCGCAAGCAGGAGTCCTAGCAGCTGGCTGGCAAGCTGCCCTTCCTAGAAATTGACGGCCGTGACAGAACTGGGCTTGCTAGCAGCCCTGGAGGCTGTGTTGGGCTTCCCTGATGGCGCAGCTGGTAAAGAATCTGCCTGCAATATGGGAGGCCTGGGTTTGATCCCTTGGCTGGGAAGATTCCTTGGAAAAGGGGGAGGCTATTCACTCCAGGATTCCAGCCTGGAGAATCCCACGGACTGTGGGGTCACAAAGAGTCAGACACGACTGAGTGACTCTCACTTTCACTTTCATGGAGGAAAAAGGTTTTGACCAAGTGAGTGAATGGAACGATAAATCACTAATTTTGAAGACTGAATTCCAGCATAAAATAATTCAGTGTTCATGATGTAAGTCCCTCCAGTGCCTGAGAATGGAAGATTGTGACAATGGTTGCTGAATTTTTGCGTGTGTGTGTGTGTGTAATAAAGTTTTATTAAAGTATAAAGGAGATAGAGAAAGCTTCTGACATAGGCATCAGAAGGGGGCAGAAAGAGTACCTGCTTGTTAGAGTTAGCAATGAAGTTATATACTCTCCAATGAATCAAAAAATGTCTGGAGGTTGTAAAGACCTCACCAGACCTACTCCCATAATTTACATTTTAAGATAACAGAATTAGCCAGAAGGTTTAATCCAGAGACTGTCCTCAGGCAGAATACATTGTTGTTATATAATCCTAAGGAATGTAGAGAAGAAAAAAAGTTTGTCCTTTCTTCCTCCTTGAGAATTCCAGACCCCTCTCTCCTTGGGGACCCCTATGGTTTCTGGATTTTAAGGCACTATCATGATCAAACCCGATTTTGAAGAATGCATTTTAATTCCTCTAATAAGAGAGGATTACCTAATGAGAAAGTGTTTTCGGCAGGACCACATTAAAACCCATTCTGATGTATCTTTCCTACTGTTTTAATTGTAGTCTATAAGGACAAATGCAAACTGAAACCCTAAACCATTTCCTAGTTGGGAGAAGACTATTTTCCTGAACCGTAAAATATGGATTTTGCCACTGTGGGGAGTTAATCACATTGCCCTACATTTTCTCCTATCTTGGCAGAGAAATGGAGGGTTCTTTCCAACAGAGAACTCAGCCCTCTGATTACTATGTGGTCCACTTTAGTTGCCAGTATCTTGTTGTTCAGTCGCTCGTCGTGTCTGACTCCTTGCGACCCCGTGGACCGCAGCGCGCCAGGCTTCCCCGTCCATCACCAACTCCCGGAGCTTGCTCACACTCATGTCTGTTGAGTCGGCGATGCCACCCAACCACCTCATGCTCTGTGATCCCCTTCTCCTCCTGCCTTCGATCTTTCCAGCCAGTATCGTAGCTGTTGGAAAAGCAAGACACTGCCATCAAGCACAAAACGTGACACGAACGTAGAGCAGACTGTGCCTTTTTATTTTTTTTTACCTTACGTGTGATATTACTGAGGATCATTTATTTATAATTTGCATGGGATTGCAGGGGGTTCATGTTGACAGGAAAATGCTTTCAATCTGCCCTTTGAAACCGCAGAAATGTGAAAGGAAAGCTTAGAATGAAATAGGGTAATATGTTTCTTGAGAGAGGCACTGGGTGAACATTTTAAAACTCAGTCTCATCGACGTTATTCCAAATGGAAACCCAGGATACAAAGAGTGCAAGGCAATTGCTAACCGTATTTTTTTTTTTTTTTAAATATGAACTTTGAGTTGCCTATTGAAAGTGATGTCGTCTAAATGTAACGCAGGGTGCAAGATGCGGTGACACACAAAGATATGGCATAGGCTTGGCTGGGCGGGACCCCTCTGTAACTGCATGTGAAGAAGAAACTGTCTCATGTACCATGTCATCACAGTACTGGGTACTGGGCAAGAAGATTTTCTCCACTTTGTTTTATCTTCGGGGCTACTGAGGCACTCAGGCCCAGCCAGAACATTTCCCACAGCATGCTCTATTTGTAGCTACGGAATGAAGAACATCCAGGTGAGGACTCTGAGATGGTCCGAAGGGGGAGGTGATTTGATGATGGTGGGGAAATAGCCTGGATCTCCTGAGTTGCCACCTGGGGCAGCTCCAGGGAAACCACGGTTTCCCCGATGGACAGAAGACTGAGACCGGAAGAGGATCTAATCTTTTCTGGGGCCTTCCCGGGTGGTCCAAAGGCCAAGTCTTCGAGTTCCCAATGCAGGGGTCCTGGGTTTGATCCCTGGTCTGGGAACTAGAGNTAGCCTGGATCTCCTGAGTCGCCACCTGGGGCAGCTCCAGGGAAACCACGGTTTCCCCGATGGACAGAAGACTGAGACCGGAAGAGGATCTAATCTTTTCTGGGGCCTTCCCGGGTGGTCCAAAGGCCAAGTCTTCGAGTTCCCAATGCAGGGGTCCTGGGTTTGATCCCTGGTCTGGGAACTAGAGTCCCGCATGCCACAGCTAAAGAATCCAGCCTCACCGCAGTGAAGACAGAAGACCCCGCATGCTGCTACCAGGACCCAGTGCAGCCAAATAAACAGATATATATATATATATAAAAGATCTATTCTTTTTGTTTTGAAGACACTGAGATTTGGAGGTTGTCAGTGTAACAGCAGCTGGAGTTCCTTTTCTCAACTAACACACTAGGTTGCCTTCCCTTGTGGCTCAGCTGGTAAAGAATCCGCCTGCAATGCAGCAGACCTGGATTCCATGCCTGTGTCGGGAAGACACCCTGGAGGAGGGCAAGGCAACCCGCTCCAGCATCCTTGCCTGGAGCATCCATGGATGGAGGAGCCCAGCGGGCTGCAGTCCATGGGGTCACAGAGACTCGGTCACGACTGAGGGACTAAGCCGGCACGGTCATATTATATAAACCTGACACTCTTGTGAGAATGTTTTGGATTACAAAAAGGTTCCCCCCGCCCCTAATTTACTGGTGTTGCTTTAAATAGAAGCCTATGCACAAATTTTTCTTTTTAATTTGACTTTATGATGGGACCCATGCTCAACATGAGATCTGCCCTCCTAGATTTTGCTGGAGAGGATACCACCTTCTTAACCACAGGCGCAGAGTTGTACAGGAGATCTGTTCCTTCTGCATAACTGAAACTTTGTATCTCTTGATACAAAGTCCCCCTTCTCACCCCTCCAACCCCTTCAGTTCAGTCGCTCAGTCCTGTGCGACTCTTTGCGACCCCATGGGCTGCGTCACGCCAGGCTTCCAACCTCTTGACAAACCGTAATTCTGCTCTCTGCCTCTGTGGGTTTCCTCATACACGTGGGACTATGCAGTGTCTGTCCTTCTGTGACTTAATTCACTTAGCATCTTCCCCCTGAGATTCATCCATGTTGTTGTTGACTGGAAGATTTCCCTTATTTTTAAAGTTCAAGTGTGTCTATTATTAAAAAAAAAAAAAAAAAAGGCAACTAGTCTTGGCAAGGTTGTCGAGAAATTGTAACCCTCTACACTATTGGTGGGAATGCACAGTGATGTCGCTGCTGTGAAAAACTGTGGGTGTGTGTTCAGCCACTTTCCTTGTGTCTGAGTCTTTGTGACCCCGTGGACTGTAGCCCACCAGGCTCCTCTGTCCGTGGGATTCTCCAGGCGAGCATACTTGAGTGGGTTGCTGTGCCCTCCTCCAGGGGATCTTCTCCACCCTGGGATTGAACCTGAGTCTCCGGGATCTCCTGATCCTGACCCAGGGATGGAACTCGAGTCTCCTGCATCTCCTGAATTGTGAGTGGATTCTTTACCGCTGAGCCACCAGGGAAGCCCCCCGAAAACATTATGGAGGCTCCTCAAGACATTAAAAATAGAACTACCATATGATCCAGCCTTCTCCCTTCTGGGGGATTTTGCCCCCAAATTGAAATCAGGATCTGAAAGAGATACCTGCACGACCATGCTCATTGCAACGTTAGTATAAGCTGATGTAGACAGAATCTTTAATGTCACTGAAAGATGAATGGAGAAGGATGTATGGAATATGCCATAATTCTTTAAAGGCCTTCAACCCTTAGAAGGTGGAAGTTCAGTTCAGTCGCTCAATCGTGTCCGACTCTTTGCGACCCCAAAGAAGGTGGGAAAGAGAAACTTAAAAATGTATTATGCGTTACCACCACCTGCCTACAGCCCATAATGGAGAACTGATTCTGCAACTACTGTCTCAGTGAGTGAGAAACACAGCTGGATCCTTTACACAACTGACAATTTGATGATTAATTAAACATCGAGATTCTTTCTCCTGGTGGAATATGACTTGCTTCATTGTTTACAGGAAGATAGTAGATTTCAAAAGATACTATCTATGCCTAGGAGAGATGTTATTTCTAATAGCAAATCTTCTAATGAGTAATTTTTTTAAAGATTCATTTTACTTCAGAGTGGTGTCCCATCTCTTGTCAAATAGCCTTTAATTCTCCTTGGATGTGTGTCTCAGTCACTCAGTTGTGTCCAGTTCTTTGCGACCCCATGGACCATAGTCTGCCAAGCTCCTATGTCCGTGGAACTTTCCAGGCAGAATACTGGAGTGGGTTTGCCATTTCCTACTCCATAATGAATACATTTTTTAAAAGCTTTTTTAAAAACACTTTATATTGAGGTGTCATGGGGTCGCTGAGGGTCGGACACGACTGAGAGACTTCACTTTCACTTTNGATCCCAGACAGTTGTCAACAGTTTTGCACATACACTGCAGAGCTACTTCTGGATTGTAACCTGCAGGTTATCAGGGTGTCTGCGAGTTCACTACAGAAATTTTTACATCGTGTTCTCATTTTCAAAATAAAATTGCTATCACCTGTGTGTTTTTATTTATTTTTGACTGTGCTGTGTGGCTTGCGGGATCTTAGTTCCCCACCCAGGAATCGAACCTACACCCTCGGCAGTGAAATCACAGCGTTCTGACCACTACTGTGCACTCAGATGCTCAGTTGTGTCCGACTCTGTGCGACCCCATGGACTGTAGCCCACTGGGCTCCTCCGTCCTTGGGATTCTCCAGGCAAGAATCCTGGCATGGGTTGCTATGCCCTCCTCCAGGGGATCTTCCTGACCCAGGGATCAAACACATATCTCCTTGGTCCCCTGTATTGTCATGTGAATTCTTTACCACTTGCACCATTTGGAAAGCACACAACCACCAGGGAGTTCCTGAATTCTTATTTTATTGAGAGTACAAGGGAATTTTTCTTTTCTTTTTTTTTTTTTTTAGAAACAACCAGAACATTCTTGGTGATCTGGCCCATTACTGCATGACTGAGTTTCTGTCATCTTATTTCAGAGACTCCATTTCCGTTTGCCTCAACAATTGGGTTACTGGCCTCTGGGGGCCATGTCACATTCCAGTAAGCTGTTTGAACAAAAGTTTGATAATACGTATTTTAGCCGGCAAAGTTTTGAGAGAAAGGAGTTGCCACCTGCTCCACGGTGATCGCAAATTCTGAACACCTGTATTTCAGAAATCAGTGTCAGTAGCAAGGAGGACGGGGGAAGGCAACGGCACCCCACCCCAGTACTCTTGCCTGGAAAATCCAATGGACGGAGTAGCCTGGTGGGCTGCAGTCCATGGGGTCGCTAACAGTCGGACAGACTGAGCGACTTCACTTTCACTTTTCTCTTTCATGCGTTGGAGAAGGAAACGGCAACCCACTCCAGTGTTCTTGCCTGGAGATTCCCAGGGATGGGGGAGCCTGGTGGGCTGCTGTCTATGGGGTCACACAGAGTCGGACACGACTGAAGTGACTTAGCAGCAGCAGCAGCAAGGAGGACACTTAGTTCACAATAATACATACAATGTCCATATTAAAAGATACAATTTCTGGAAACATCTCAGATGGCCACAGAATATGGCTTGGAGGCTCCACAGCAAGGGGCAGGGCAGCCAAGAAGAATCCATGTAGTGTTAGTTGCTCAATTGTTTTCCAACTCTTTGTGACCCCGTGGACTGTAGCCCACCAAGCTCCTCTGTCCTTGGGATTTTCCAAGCCAGAATACTAGAGCAGGTTGCTGTTTCCTTCTCCAAGGGATCTTCCCAACCCAGGGATCAAAACCAACACCCTGCAGGTAGATTCTTTACCATCTAGGCCAGTGGATATAGTTAAGTCCTGCAAAGAAAGTGTTGTTACCTACTGCTTGCTATCTGTCAATACGAGAGAAGAGGCTGGGTCTTGAAACCAGACCCATTTGCTACGCCCAGTGTATCCACGTACTACTTGTAAGTTAGGTCTGCCTGAGTGTTCCCTGAACCTGATGAGTGTCTGCGGTTGTTGGAACCAGGTCACTGGTGCAGTATCTTCACATTTCTAATTCAGGGTCACCTGCCCTGACTCCACTCTTTATTGACCAGAGGCTTTTTGCAGAAACTGTTGCCTGTGGCTGGTGATCTTTGTGTTGACCAGCCCCAAATGAATTCTGTTATTTCACTAAGGTTTTGCGGGTTATTACCTTCAGTAGTTACACCTGATGCACCTGTTCAGTTCAGTCACTCAGTCGTGTCCCACTCTTGGGGACCCCATGGACTGCAGCACGCCAGGCCTCCCTGTCAACTCCTGGAGTTAACCCAAACTCATGTCCATCGAGTCAGTGATGCCATCCAACCATCTCATCCTCTGTCGTCCCCTTCTCCTGCCCTCAATCTTTCCCAGCATCAGGGTCTTTTCCAGTGAGTCAGTTCTTCGCATCAGGTGGCCAAAGGATTCAAGTTTCAGCTTCAGCATCAGTCCTTCCAGTGACTATTCAGGACTGATCTCCTTTAGGATGGAAAGAGATGGGAAGGCACACCCATAAAGTCTTCTAATTCTTGTAAAATATTCTCTTCAATCCACTCTCCTGTAGGAGCAAAGGAGCGTTCTCCAGCAGTGTGAGTTTCATATTCTCTTTCTCTATCAGACTCAATCACTAAGGTCTTTTGTCTTTTTGTTGGCTTAATATCTACATTGTCTGAATCAGAGCCATATTCTGAAGACCTGTCATCTTCTGAGACACTAGTATATATGTCACTCAGTGAGAAAGTTAATCTGCATTAAAATTCACACAAAAAAATTTCTTCTTCATTCAAAATTTCACAATGCATCGCTTTTGAAAATTTTGCATTTATTATATACAGAGGGTTGGAACAAAAACCTACCGGAGCAAAGCGTGAATGATAATGACAGTCATACGTTGTATAATGGAACCTTGGTCACTTTTAATCTTCAACAACTTCACACAGTGATGTTAATTGTATCCCTCTCTGAAAATGTATTGATACATCCCATGTCGATAACAATCCAGTAACAAAAGTTGTATTAATAGGTCTCCGGTAAATAATGTGCTAAAAAAAAATCATCCCACGAATTAATGAAACTGCAGAGGGAAATCTGGAGTAGGAATGTGTGGAGTGGGTGACTGGGACCGCCACAGCCCTCTCCAGGGTCTAAAGGATGGATTTTTCTGAGACAGAGCAGCGTGGAAGGATTGCATCTGAGTGGCTCTGCGGTCAGACTGACCGATGCCAACCCTGCTTCTTCATCTCATGACCAGGAGTTGGAACCATCACTTGATGGGGTCTCTTTTCTCAGAGATTAGCCCAGAAGAGGTGTTTAACACTTAGGAGAGTCATAGCGGATGGAACCTGGAGAAGGAAATGGCACCCCACTCCAGTACTCTTGCCTAGAAAATCCCACGAGCAGAGGAGCCTGGTGGGCTGCAGTCCATGGGGTTGCTAAGAGTCGGACACGACTGAGTGACTTCACTTTCACTTTTCACTTTCATGCATTGGAAAAGGAAATGGCAACCCAGGCCAGTGTTCTTGCCTGGAGAATCCCAGGGACGGGGGAGCCTGGTGGGCTGCCGTCTATGGGGTCGCACCTCCACGTGAAGGTGACACTTGGAGGCTTCACGAGAGAAGATGAAAATGAGGAAGAACTAGCCAGAACACGCTAGGGCAAAGGACAGACCTCTCTCTTAGACCGGCTGATCTTTTGAAAGGGCTCAAGGCCCCCCGCCCAATTGACTTTCCTCACCCACCCTAGATGAGCCAGGGATGGGAGACTGGGAGCCCTCGACACCAGGACAGACGGACGGCAGCCTGAGATGCTGCGGTGTGGGGTTAGGGGCTGGGAGGAGAGAAGAACCGGGAGAAAGGAGACGAGTCCTGAGAGGGAGGCAAAGCTCACGATGATCTGGCTGCTGCACCATTTGTCTGAGTTCTGACTGCTGCAGTTATCCGTGCAATACAGGCTTTTCCACTGGCAGTTCAGTCTCTCAGTCGCGTCTGCCTGTTTGTGACCCAGGGACCGCAGCACGCCAGGCTTCCCTGTCCATCAACTCCTGGAGCTTGCTCAGACTCATGTCCATTGAGTCGGTGATGCCTTCCAACCATCTCATCCTCTGTCGTCCCCTTCTCCTCCTGCCTTCAATGTTTCCCAGCATCAGCGTCTTTTCCAATGAGACACTTCTTTGCCTCACGTGGCCAAAGGATTGGACTTTTCAGCTTCAGCAGCACTCCTTCCAGTGACTATTCAGGACTGATTTCTTTAGTAACAGAGACTCAAATTAAATGTGACTTACACACTATTGAATGTCACTGCTTTCGGGGTGGCTTTCTGTTAAGATTTTTTGGGGGGTTCAAACTCCTTCCATCCTGTTTTTTTTTTTTTTTTGGTTTGTTTGTTCATTTTCATAATTTAATTCCAGCATGTGGAATCTAGTTTTCCCTGACCAGGGATCAAACCCAAGCCCCCTAAATTCAGAGTGAGGACTCTTAGCCATTTGATCACCAGGGAAGTTCCCCCCCCCCATTTTTTTTTTAAATCATCCTTCAGTGCTGTTTTCCAAGATGACTCAAGAGCTTGTTTTGCAATTTTTGTGTTTCCCTTTCTTTTCTTATTGGCTGTGACATAGTCACACGAGCAAACGAAGCCACCAAGGATGCTGGGAAATGTAGTCTTTAGCAAGGATTCTGGGAAATGTAGTCTTTAGCAAGGATTCTGGGAAATGTAGTCTTTAGCAAGGATTTTGGGGCAATGCAGTCTTTAGCAGAGTAGCTCTGTGCTCAGGTAATAAGTCTGTAATTATGAATGGAGTACACAATAGATACTGGTGCCATCAGCGGCCTCTGCTGCCCTCCCTGATAACCTGCCTTCCAACTTGTCACCAATCTCGTTTCCATTGTCATTTCGGGCTCATACGATATCCGTGGAAGAGTAATTAGCGTGTCTATTTACAGATGAGGGACAAGCACTTCATCTGAGGGCGGTCGTTTTCAGCGGGAGAACGACACAGTGACAAAATTGTAGGCTTAAGGCTGAAAGAGCGTCAGGGAAGGGAGGGTGAAGTATTATTTTATTTCTAGCCATTGGAAGCCCTTTAATGTTTTCATGACTGTGGGCTCATGTGTGTGTATACCTGTGTGTGTGCATACCTGTGTGTGTGCATGAATGTATACCTGTGTGTGTGTGTGCATACCTGTGTGCGTGTGTGTATACCTGTGTGTGTGCATGAGTGTATACCTGTGTGTGTGTGTATACCTGTGTGCGTGTGTGTATACCTGTGTGTGTGCATGAGTGTATACCTGTGTGTGTGCGCGTGTGTGTCTGAATTCATTCATTCACGTGCATGTGTGTGTCTGTATGTGTCTGAGGATGCTTTTGTGAGTATTAATTACGAGGGCTGAAACTCAGCGCTGTGGTTGAGGAAGCCCGTGTCCACTTACACACTGACGCTCGCCATGGGCACTTGCCATGGACCTCTCCATGGTTTACAACATGTGCAGCTGCAGCTGCTGACCTTCAGCACCCCCTGAAAGGAGCCCAGGGGGCACCGCACACAGGAGGCACCTGTGCTCTGGGAAAGACTGGCAGGACCGGTCTTCAGAAAGCCAGATATTTTCAGGAGCAGAGTTCATGAGCCAAATTCTTGCATCTCCTTACAGCTAGAAAAGCGCTCTCAAGTCCTTCGTGGTGATTAATGACTGCTCCTTGTGACTAGCAAAACATTTTCTACAAAAAGTTATGTGTTTGATTGGCACGTATACCCCTCCACCCAAATCGCATCTATGCTGCCCCTCCCCCTGCCTCTGTGGAGCAGTCTTGCAGAGTTATCTGAGGTGCTGTCTCACGGGCTACAGTGCTCATTTTGCCCCAAAGAAAACTTAACTCGCACCTCTCGTGTTCTGCATGTTTTTAAGGTGACAGGAGCCTTGGAAGGTTTGAAGAAAGGCGCTAACGTGCTTCTGAGAATTATGGCACCACGGGTATGAGCAGCTGCCTCAGTGGGCTTCCCAGGTGGTACAGGGGTAAAGAATCCTCCTGCCAGCGCAGGCGATGTAAGAGACGCAGGCTCGACCCGGGAGACAGGAAGATCCCTGGAGGAGGAAATGGCAACCCACTCCAGTATTCTTGCCTGGAGAATCCCATGGACAGNCACGGGTATGAGCAGCTGCCTCAGTGGGCTTCCCAGGTGGTACAGGGGTAAAGAATCCTCCTGCCAGCGCAGGCGATGTAAGAGACGCAGGCTCGACCCGGGAGACAGGAAGATCCCTGGAGGAGGAAATGGCAACCCACTCCAGTATTCTTGCCTGGAGAATCCCATGGACAGAGGCGCCTGGTGGGCTACAGTCCATGGAGCTGCAAAGAGTTGGATGTGGCTAAAGACACACGCACACACACACACACACACATGCACACACATACACACATGCACACACACATGCACACACACACACAGCAGCTGCCTGAGTGTTTTACCGGCTTGGTGACTTCAGTGGTCCAGTCGAGTGAAAGGCTGATAAGCAGAAACGTACAAGGTTTTGTCCTTAAAGCAAGTCGATCAGTTTGTCACTTTATAGACAAGTGATGCTCAAACCTGTTGTCGTGGAAGGGACAAAACACCCTCCTTCTGTACAGCATGCTGTAAAATGCCCAGGTGCTTGTCTTACTCTGGGGAGTTATACTTCTGTGCTTCAGAGAAGAAAAGTAAAGAACGTACTCAGAATCTCCCTTCCAGGATTGCAAGCTTCATTTTTTTTTTTTTTTTTNGTCACTTTATAGACAAGTGATGCTCAAACCTGCTGTCGTGGAAGGGACAAAACACCCTCCTTCTGTACAGCGTGCTGTAAAATGCCCAGGTGCTTGTCTTACTCCGGGGAGTTATACTTCTGTGCTTCAGAGAAGAAAAGTAAAGAACGTACTCAGAATCTCCCTTCCAGGATTGCAAGCTTCATTTTTTTTTTTTTTTTTACAAAAGGCTCATTTTTCTCCCAGGATACAGGCTGAGGAAATGACTCTTCTGCAAAGCTGGAGGCTCCAGTGTGTTCCCTGCCTTTCCCTGACTCCCCTCTGCGCTGAGCATCTTTGCGAGAGGCTTGAGTGTCGTGTAACCAGGCAGACTTCAATCACGTTAGGATTGTAAATGAATTCAGGCTGTAGCAGATGCAGAAAACAGGTTTCTTTCTTGAGATACGACATCTGTGCCAACCCATGTATCTTGGAAGACAGACAGCTGTTCTTTGCTTCTCCTTATTGCCTCTGAGGCACTGTATCAAACACTCCAGGATCAAATAAAGGATGAGACAGTGGGGAGTGGAAATGATTTTCAGTCCCATGCCTGATGGCATTGTGCACGATGGGTTTCACGGGAACCAGCTGGCATAAAACTCAGCATTCAGGAAACTAAGATCATGGCATCTGGTTCCATCACTTCATGGTGAAGATGTGCGGAAAAAGATGGAAGCAGCGGCAGACTTTACTTCCTTGGGCTCCAACATCACTGCGGACAGTGACTGCAGCTATGAAATTAAAAGACACTTCGGGTCAGTTCAATCACTCAGTCGTGTCTGACTCTTTGCGACCCTACGGACTGCAGCACGCCAGGCCTCCCTGTCCATCACCAGCTCCTGGAGTTTACTCAAACTCATGTCCATTGAGTCAGTGATACCATCCAACCAACTCATCTTCTGTCGCCCCCTTCTCCTCCCGCCTCAATCTTTTCCAGCATTGGGGTCTTTCCCCATGAGTCAGCTCTTCACATCAGGTGGCCAAAGGACTGGAGCTTCAGCTTCAGCATCAGTCCTTCCAGTGAATATTCAGGACTGATCTCCTTTAGGATGGACTGGTTGGATCTCCTTGCAGTCCAAGGGACTCTCACGAGTCTTCTCCAACACCACGGTTCAAAAGCATCAATTCTGTGGCGCTCAGCCTTCTTTATGGTCCAGCTCTCACATCCATACATGACTCCTGGAAAAGCCATAGCTTTGCTAGATGGATCTTTGCCAGCGGTGGGCGGGGGCTCCTCTCTGGTTGCAGAGGGTGGGCTTCTCATTGTGGCAGCGTTCCTTTGTTGCCGAGCAGAGGTTCTAGTCCACTCGGGCTTCAGGATTTGTGTTGCATGAGCTCACTAGTTGAGGTTCCTAGTCTCCAGGGCGCAGCCTCATTACTTGTGGCATATGTGGGTTCGATCCCTGGGTCGGGAAGCTCCTCTGGAGAAGGGAAAGGCTACCCGCTGCAGTATTCTGGCCTGGAGAATTCCATGGACTGTATAGTCCATGGGGTTGCAACGAGTCCTGACTGAAGGACTTTCATGGGCTTAGTTGTGGGATCTTCTGAGATCGGGGTGGAACCCGTGTCTCCTGCACTGGTGGTCTTTACCACTGAGCCACCAGGGAAGCCCTTCATTCATTTTCTTACTCCATACAGCTGCATCCTTCCGTGGGCAGCCTCCCTCCCTCTCTCTGTCTCTCCCCATCCCTCCCTCATCTCGCACTGTTGCGGAGAACAAAGTCTCAGCCAAAGGCCGGGTAGCACACCTGCTTTTACAAGTCCACGGCTCCCGGTCATGTGACCCTGTATCCAGGTCCCCTCCTCCAGGTGGATGTACAGACGGTGCCTCCTCGGACGGTTGTAACCTGCTGTGATGAAGACACACACACAGCGGGACAGCAAAGTGGTTGCAGCCTCCGGATCGCATGCCCCGCACTCTTTAGCATCTGTGAACACCCTGCACCTTTGGCCCGCCCTCCCGAAGACCTTGCGTCTCTTCTGCACGACAATCTCTTCCACGCCCCGCCCTGCCCCATGTTCACCACGTGGCCTCTGTGTTGACGTCTCCAGCCCTTGGCCCCTTTCCCTCCGACTCTTACTGAGCTGAGCACTCAGAGCGTCTATGACTGATGCCCCCTTAGCGTGGCATTGCTCATCTCGAATCTTCTCTGTGCCCTTGAACCTTCCTTCTGTCTTGATGAAAGTAACAGCCTCAGTCGCTCAGTCGTGTCCAACTCTTTGCAAAAAAAATAAATAAATAAAGCCTGCCAGGCTCCTCTGTCCATGGGATTCTCCAGACAAGAATACCGGCGTGGGTAGCCATTCCCTTCTGGAGGAGATCTTGCCAACCGAGGGACTGAACCTGGGTCTCTTGCATTGCAGGTGGACTGTTTACCACTGAGTCACTTGGGAAGCCCCCTACCACCCTCCTTCCTATCTGTTAAGCGTGGAGATTTTCCCCTTGCGCTTCCTTGGCTCTCATTTTCTATTCATTCCTGGCTGTAACTACTTCCTCTTAGAAATAATTCCCAACCTCCCCCCACCCCCAGCCTCCACCACAGCCACCAGCTCTTACTCTGACCTGAAGTTGCAATCGGTGTTGTAAATTGCTACACAGCTTCAACCCGACACATCCCAAACAGAATGAATTAACCTCCCCNTTTTTTTTTTTTTTTTTTTTTACAAAAGGCTCATTTTTCTCCCAGGATACAGGCTGAGGAAATGACTCTTCTGCAAAGCTGGAGGCTCCAGTGTGTTCCCTGCCTTTCCCTGACTCCCCTCTGCGCTGAGCATCTTTGCGAGAGGCTTGAGTGTCGTGTAACCAGGCAGACTTCAATCACGTTAGGATTGTAAATGAATTCAGGCTGTAGCAGATGCAGAAAACAGGTTTCTTTCTTGAGATACGACATCTGTGCCAACCCATGTATCTTGGAAGACAGACAGCTGTTCTTTGCTTCTCCTTATTGCCTCTGAGGCACTGTATCAAACACTCCAGGATCAAATAAAGGATGAGACAGTGGGGAGTGGAAATGATTTTCAGTCCCATGCCTGATGGCATTGTGCACGATGGGTTTCACGGGAACCAGCTGGCATAAAACTCAGCATTCAGAAAACTAAGATCATGGCATCTGGTTCCATCACTTCATGGTGAAGATGTGCGGAAAAAGATGGAAGCAGCGGCAGACTTTACTTCCTTGGGCTCCAACATCACTGCGGACAGTGACTGCAGCTATGAAATTAAAAGACACTTCGGGTCAGTTCAATCACTCAGTCGTGTCTGACTCTTTGCGACCCTACGGACTGCAGCACGCCAGGCCTCCCTGTCCATCACCAGCTCCTGGAGTTTACTCAAACTCATGTCCATTGAGTCAGTGATACCATCCAACCAACTCATCTTCTGTCACCCCCTTCTCCTCCCGCCTCAATCTTTTCCAGCATTGGGGTCTTTCCCCATGAGTCAGCTCTTCACATCAGGTGGCCAAAGGACTGGAGCTTCAGCTTCAGCATCAGTCCTTCCAGTGAATATTCAGGACTGATCTCCTTTAGGATGGACTGGTTGGATCTCCTTGCAGTCCAAGGGACTCTCACGAGTCTTCTCCAACACCACGGTTCAAAAGCATCAATTCTGTGGCGCTCAGCCTTCTTTATGGTCCAGCTCTCACATCCATACATGACTCCTGGAAAAGCCATAGCTTTGCTAGATGGATCTTTGCCAGCGGTGGGCGGGGGCTCCTCTCTGGTTGCAGAGGGTGGGCTTCTCATTGTGGCAGCGTTCCTTTGTTGCCGAGCAGAGGTTCTAGTCCACTCGGGCTTCAGGATTTGTGTTGCATGAGCTCACTAGTTGAGGTTCCTAGTCTCCAGGGCGCAGCCTCATTACTTGTGGCATATGTGGGTTCGATCCCTGGGTCGGGAAGCTCCTCTGGAGAAGGGAAAGGCTACCCGCTGCAGTATTCTGGCCTGGAGAATTCCATGGACTGTATAGTCCATGGGGTTGCAACGAGTCCTGACTGAAGGACTTTCATGGGCTTAGTTGTGGGATCTTCTGAGATCGGGGTGGAACCCGTGTCTCCTGCACTGGTGGTCTTTACCACTGAGCCACCAGGGAAGCCCTTCATTCATTTTCTTACTCCATACAGCTGCATCCTTCCGTGGGCAGCCTCCCTCCCTCTCTCTGTCTCTCCCCATCCCTCCCTCATCTCGCACTGTTGTGGAGAACAAAGTCTCAGCCAAAGTCCGGGTAGCACACCTGCTTTTACAAGTCCACGGCTCCCGGTCATGTGACCCTGTATCCAGGTCCCCTCCTCCAGGTGGATGTACAGACGGTGCCTCCTCGGACGGTTGTGACCTGCTGTGATGAAGACACACACACAGCGGGACAGCAAAGTGGTTGCAGCCTCCGGATCGCATGCCCCGCACTCTTTAGCATCTGTGAACACCCCGCACCTTTGGCCCGCCCTCCCGAAGACCTTGCGTCTCTTCTGCACGACAATCTCTTCCACGCCCCGCCCTGCCCCATGTTCACAACGTGGCCTCTGTGTTGACGTCTCCAGCCCCTGGCCCCTTTCCCTCCGACTCTTACTGAGCTGAGCACTCAGAGCGTCTATGACTGATGCCCCCTTAGCGTGGCATTGCTCATCTCGAATCTTCTCTGTGCCCTTGAACCTTCCTTCTGTCTTGATGAAAGTAACAGCCTCAGTCGCTCAGTCGTGTCCAACTCTTTGCAAAAAAAAAAAATAAAGCCTGCCAGGCTCCTCTGTCCATGGGATTCTCCAGACAAGAATACCGGCGTGGGTAGCCATTCCCTTCTGGAGGAGATCTTGCCAACCGAGGGACTGAACCTGGGTCTCTTGCATTGCAGGTGGACTGTTTACCACTGAGTCACTTGGGAAGCCCCCTACCACCCTCCTTCCTATCTGTTAAGCGTGGAGATTTTCCCCTTGCGCTTCCTCGGCTCTCATTTTCTATTCATTCCTGGCTGTAACTACTTCCTCTTAGAAATAATTCCCAACCTCCCCCCACCCCCAGCCTCCACCACAGCCACCAGCTCTTACTCTGACCTGAAGTTGCAATCGGTGTTGTAAATTGCTACACAGCTTCAACCCGACACATCCCAAACAGAATGAATTAACCTCCCCATTCCCTGAAGGGAAAGGAAAAAAAAAATACATCCACCCAAGTCTTCTCTTGTTTACTGGCTAAGTCATGTCCCACTCTTCTCTGACCCACTGTGGACTGTAGCCCTCCAAGCTTCTCTGTCCACAGGATTTCCCAGACAGGAAGACTGGAGTGGGTTCCCATTTCCTTCTGCAGGGGATCTTCCTGAGCCAGCGATCAAACCCACATCTCCTGAGTTACCACGAAGCCACCGGGGAAGCCCCAGACCACGTCTTCCTCATGGGTAACTGCATGACCATCTTCTGATTCCTTTTCTCTCAAAATAGACAAGTTGTCTTCTCTTTGTCTCACAGACTCTACATTTAAGTTGTATCAAATTGTGTTGACTCCACTGCAGAAGGGTCTGAGGCATGGGTTATACCTTCTTGTCTTTTCATACTGTTACTTTTTCATACTGTTTCATACTACTTCATACTGTTCATACTGGTTGGATGGCATCACCAATGTGATGGACATGAGTTTGAGCAAGCTCCAGAAGTTGGTGATGGACAGGGAAGCCTGGTGTGCTGCGGTCCATGGGGTCACAAAGAGCCACAACTAAGCGACTGAACTGAACTGAGCTGACCTTGCACGGGTACACATTTATTGATTCCAGATGCCATTCTCTTCGTTTTGGGTCTTGCTGTGGCTTATCTAGGTTATTTCTGATTGATCATCCTTCCTTCAGATCCTCTTCTCTCATCTGTCCTGCAGACAAATCCTGGGACTTGCTTTCTCGACATGCATTCCTGACCCTTATCTTCCTGGCTGCGTTTCCTCTTCTCTCTGAGTTTATGGTCTAGCCACATCTGATAACTCGCCATTTCCTCTCCTTGGTCACAGGCACACAGCTTGGCTCATGCTAATAGATACCATTGTTTTGAGTGCATTTTCTTCTCCCCACGCCTGCACCCTCGCCACTGAAGGTTGTCAGTTTTTTTGCTGTTGCTGTTCAATCAGTAAGTCTTGTCTGACTCCTTGTGACCCCATGGACTGCAGCGCGCCCGGCCTCCCTCTCCATCACTGACGCCCGGAGTTTACTCAAACTCATGTCCATCGAGTGGGTGATGCCATCCAACCATCTTATCCTCTGTCATTCCTTTCTCCCCTTGCCAACAATCTTTCCCAGCATCAAGGTCTTTTCAAATGAGTTTTGTTCTTCGCATCAGGTGGCCAAAGGATTGGAACTTCCGCTTCAGCATCAGTCCTTCCAATGGATATACAGGGTTGATTTCCTTTACGATTAACCAGTTTGATCAGTTTTCTGATCCTGTCATAAAACGAGGAAGACAAATGTAGCAGCTTCAAACATCACATGTTCCTTTTCTCCCAGGAATGTAGGTCAGAAGTTTACGGTGTGTCTTTGATTTTTTTCACTCTGCGTTCCATAAGACTAAACTCACGGTTATGGATGGCCGGAATCTCATCTGGAGACTCAGAGGAGGAAACTCCTTCCTGGTGACTGGCAGAATTCGGCTTCTTCTGGCTGTGGGACTGAGTTCCCCATTTCCTTGCTCACTGTGGGCCAGCAGCCACGCCCTTCTGAGCTTCTCATAGCCCTTCTGAGCTTCTCATAGCCCTCTGAGCTTCTCATAGCCCTCGGAGCTTCTCATAGCCCTCGGAGCTTCTCATAGCCCTTCTGAGCTTCTCATAGCCCTCCTGAGCTTCTCATAGCCCTCCTGAGCTTCTCATAGCCCTCGGAGCTTCTCATAGCCCTTCTGAGCTTCTCATAGCCCTCTGAGCTTCTCATAGCCCTCTGAGCTTCTCATAGCCCTTCTGAGCTTCTCATAGCCCTTCTGAGCTTCTCATAGCCCTCTGAGCTTCTCATAGCCCT
>SJYX01018573.1:115556-149895 GCA_006410675.1 Oreotragus oreotragus | reverse complement strand
TACAGTATTCCTCCCCCCGCCCAAAAAAAAAAAAAAAAAAGATGAAAAAGAGGCTGCTTCCATTGGTTTCCATAATTCTTAGGCATTATTAATTTACTTAACCAAAAAAAAAAAAAACCAAAAACGGAGGGGCGGAAGAACACATGTGCTCGTCAAGACTGATTGGAACCCTTAATGGAGATTTAATTTAAGGGTTGTTGCCACATAACTTCTACCCAGTGGCGCCGACTGCTGGAAGGAGCGATTCATGGTCTACCACCTGTACTAATAGTCATGCATGAACACCATATCTAATGATCTCAGACAAGCCGCCTGGGAAGGGAATGTCTGCACACCCATCGACACTGGTTTTGCCTAATTGAAATTAATTGGAATAAATATGTGTCAAATAGTTAGACTTGGTAACCTAATTTTCACGGAATGATGGAGCTGCCGTTTATGTACCATCAGCCTGGTGGTTTTTTCCTTCTTTGTAAGGGGGTCTTTTGACCGTGTTTTTCTCATGACAGTGTGTTTTTCCTATGTCGGGGCTTTCAGATTGTTCAGACGGTAAGGCCCAGGATTTCTCTGCAAATGGGAAGAGAGTGGGTCCATTGGTGGTGGTGATGGTACTGCTGCTCACTCATGTCCAACTCTTCAGGACCCCACGGATGGGAGCCCTCCAGGCTGCTCTGTGCATGGAATTTTCCAGGCAGGAGTACTGGAGTGGGTTGCCATTTCCTCCTCCCATGGATCTCCCCGACCCAGGGATCAAACGTGGCTCTCCTGCACTGCAATCAGATTCTTCACCATCTGAGCCACCTGGGAAGACCCGTGTCCATTAGATCACATCAAAAAAATAGTGAAGGGAAAGAGGACTTGCTCCTTCACACTAACAGGCAGCTGTTATGTGAAGGCATTATTGCATAGATGCTGAATAAATATGTCTGAAGTGAATAAAAGTGGCAATGAGACTCTTTCGACCTTGGCATTCTGCATTCCTATGAACCCAGCCGCAGACAACTGCCAGGCAGTCTCGGTATATTCTGAGAACTCATTGCTCATAAAAGACTTATGCATAGGCATCTATTACTGTGTTAGTACAAAATCCAGACTTGGCAGTGACCTTGGAAAGAGTGCATATGATTCCTATATTCCTATGTATTGTTCAGTCGCTCAGTCATGTCCAACTCTTCGCGACCCCATGAACTATATAGCCCGCCAGGCTCCTCTGTCCGTGGGATTCTCCAGGCCAGAATACTGGAGTGGGTTGCCATTTCCTCCTCCAGGGGATCTTCCTGACCCAGGGATCGAACCCAGGTCTCCTGCAGTGGCAGGCAGATTCCTTGCCACTGAGCCACCTGGGAAGCCCATATTCCTATATGCATTTTCTAAATACTACATGTCGTCATCATCAGGCAGGACACACGCCATGGTCATCCAGATATTGTCCTTGCAGAATCTGGGATATATTACGTGTCCCACCGTCAGAGTCCTCTGTGCTCCTGTGCTGTCATATAAACCCAACCAGTCTGTTTTGCCTGAGGTTCAAATTGTTGATGAGCAAGGAGATTGAGGGCAAAGACAGGCACTGGGAAATTCATCGTGAAGCTAACATTCTTGGTACATTAGTCAGTCAGTCAGTTCAGTCGCTCAGTCGTGTCCGACTCTTTGCGACCCCATGAATCGCAGCACGCCAGGCCTCCCTATCCATCACCATCTCCCGGAGTTCACTAAGGACCCATGATAAGGGACTTGCCCCAGTGGTCCAGGGGGTTAAGACCCCATGCATCCACTGCAAGGCACACGGGTTAAATCCCTGGTCAGTGAACTAAGATCCCCCAAGCCTTAGGGGAGGGCCAGAAAAAGCACTCATGTTGACTGATTCTGGAAATTTCATCAGCGTGTGAGTACCATTCATTGTTATTTTTGTTCTCTTGTTAAGTCTGTCCCTGGTGGCTCAGCTGGTAAAGAATCTGCCTGCAAGGCAGGAGACCCGGGTTCGATCCCTGGGTCGGGAAGATCCCCTGGAGAAGGGAAAGGCTACCCACTCCAGTATTCTGGCCTGGAGAATCCCATGGACAGTCCATGGGTCACAAAGAGTCGGACATGACTGAGTGACTTTCACTTCACTATTGAGTCTATCATATGTATATCCATGAGCTTATTAACATGTTTCTTGTATCTGTGGATGGACACGTGGTTGATACATAGAAAGACTCTAACTTTTGCAGGCACTCTTGGTGACTGTTCCCATGCACACATTCAGTGTCACCAACAGCCTGCTCTGAAAACACAACCTGATATCCTTAGAAAGCTGGACTCTAACTGGATACTTCAAATTTCTTGTGCTCCGTTGTCAGCAACATATCCATCTTTTTCTCACTTATAAAATCATCAAACATATATATGACTGTGTGTTCAGTCACTAAGTCATGTCTGACTCTTTGCGACCCCATGGACTGCAGCACACCAGTTCTCCCTGTCCATCACCAACTCCTGGAGTTTACTCAAACTCATGTCCATGGAGTCAGTGATGCCATCCAACCATCTCATCCTCTGTCGTCCCCTTCTCCTCCTGCCCTCAATCTTTCCCACCATCAGGGTGTTTTCCAAAGAGTGGGCTCTTTGCATCAAGTGACCAAAGTTTTGGAGCTTCAGCTTCAACATCAGTCCTTCCAGTGAATATTCAGGGTTGATTTCCTTTAGGATGGACTGGTTTGATCTGGTTGTAGTCCATGCAGGGATTAGACTTAAGGAAATCAGGGCTAAGCACTTGGGAAAGGTTGGCAGATGAATTGGCAACAAGATTGTCTTGTGGGAAGTTTACAGAAACAGTCCAAAGAGAGGAGAGAGTCGCGGCCAGCTTGTCAGTCATCTGGGTAGGTGCTGTGGTTCTCTGAGTCTCTTTGGTTTGGGATTTGACGTGTTGGGTGAGTCACAAAACAACCCCTGAAAGTTGAAGGAGAGCGTCTTGCCAGAACTGCAGACTTTCAGGCCAAGAGCAGAACTGTGTCAAAATGCTTCACACTAGGGAATTCCCTGGTGGTCCAGCAGTTGAGACTCCCTGCTTCCAGTGCAAGAGGTGCAGGTTCAAGCCCTGGTCGGGAAACTAAGGCCTGCATGCCACAAAATGTGGCCAAAAAAAAAAAAAAAATTCACACTACATTTGGGGTGTCTGGATGAGTGAGGGGGAGTCCCTTTCGTTGTTTTCTGTGTGACCTTTTCTTATTGTCCAGACTCCCACGTCCAGTGATGCTGGGAGAAAAAAGAAAAGGCTGCTGGGACGCGCCCACCCCGTGGAGCTGCTCATGGGGCCCCCACCTTGGCCTACACTGTTGTTGCCTCGCTTCCACCTGTTTCTCTTTTCTTCCTTGTTTGGGGTGTTCTGTTCTGCTGTCCTCCAGTGTGGGGTAACTCCCCCTGTTCCCTGCCAAGGGCAAAGGAATATATCATCAGGGCAGGAAGCCACCACTGAGCTTCCTTCCAGGAAGGAATCACTGACTCTGACCGGAGCAAAGTGTGATATATATGGGCACTCAGAGCCCTTGGAGGTCTGGGAGATTTCTCTGGACAAATTTCTCGGGTGGTGTTCACTTTGTGAGCCCTAGCCAGCCCACCCTCGCCCTCCACTGTGACTGCCTCTGCCTTAGACGTCTGTCTCAGCTTCAGGAGTCTCCCCGGCTCCTCAAGGGCTTAGAGATTCTTCTCTGGTGTTCCAGTGGTTAAGACTCCACCATCCCATGTGGGGGATGAGGGTTCAATCCCTGGTTGGGGGACTAAGATCCCACAAGCTGCAAGGTCATAAAAACCCAAACTGTATAATAGAAGCAGCCTCATAAACTCAATAACAATTTAAAACATGGTCCACGTTAAAAAGAAAAAATCTTTTTTAAAAAAAGGTCTTAGAGGTGTTAACACGCCTACATCTCAGCTCTCTGACTTCCACACCACCTGCACTGGCCTCTCTCTCCTTTCTTCCGTAGTTCTTTCTCCTGACACCTACAGCTCTATTTCGTCCTTCGTGAAAAACGTTTTGAACTTAGAAAGCCTTTTCTTTGCTCTCAATGCCTAGCGTGCGAAACGAGAGTGTCTCTGAAGATTGAAACACGTCCACTTTGCAACCCAAACCAAGTGCTGACATCTTTGCCCTGGGGGCGGTGCATGCCTTCTTCCAAAGTCATTGAATCCACTGTTTTTACTGGATAATTCACGAGGGTGAGCTAAGGGGGAATAGGAGAAATAGCTGGCTTTAATATTTCCAGTAGACTGTTAGGTTTGTAGTTGAAGATATGTGTATTTCCTATCCAATCTCTGAATCCTAGTCTATAGCTAGTTATTTAAATAAGCCCGTTTTACATATTTATAGTTAGCATAAGTGGCAGTTTTCAACTCTAGTCTTCCAGAGGAGAAAATGGTTTGAAAGGGTGCGTAAGACATGAAGATGCGAGGTTGTCAGTTTCTTTGGAGACAATGGGTGGAGTGTCTATTTTTTCCAGCATACAACTTACGTAATACATGATATGTCAAAGTCATATCCAGGGAAGTTATGGAATCAAACATCCAGGGCAAAAGGTTGTTCATGAGGTAACATGGGGAAGGAATTTTAAGACAGTGAAAAATCTGGCTTAAAATTCAACATTCAGAAAACTAAGATCATGGCATCCAGTCCCATCACTTCATGGCATCCAGTCCCATCACTTCATGGCATCCAGTCCCATCACTTCATGGCATCCAGTCCCATCACTTCATGGCAAATAGAAGGGGAAAAAGTGGAAACAGTGACAGAATTTATTTTCTTGGGCTCCAGAGTCACTGCAGACAGTGACTGCAGCCATGAAATTAAAACACAGTTACTCCTTGGAAAGAAAGCTATGACGAACCTAGACAGTGTATTAAAAAGCGGAGACATGACTTTGCCAACAAAGGTCTGTCTAATCAAAGCTGTGTTTTTTGCAGTAGTCATGTACGGATGTCAGACTTGGACCCTAAACAGGGCTGAATGCTGAAGAATGGATGCTTTTGAATTGTGCTTCTGGAGAAGACTCTTGAGAGTCCCTTGGACAGCAAGGAGATGCAACCAATAAATCCTAAAGAAAATAAACCCTGATTACTCATTGTAAGGACCTATGCTGGAGTTGCAATACTCTGGCCACTTGATGCAAAGAGCTGACTCATTAGAAAAGACCCTGATGCTGGGAAAGATTGAAGGCAGGAGGAGAAGGAGATGACAGAGGATGAGATGGTTGGATGGCATCAGCGACTCAATGGACATGAGTTTGAGCAAGCTCTGGCAGTGGGTGATGGACAGGGAGGCCTGGCATGCTGCGGTCCATGGGGTCACAAAGAGTCAGACAGAACTGAGCGACTGAACTGAGCTGAAGGAGGTAATTTGAAGAGAAAGAATAGGGAAGCGAAAGGAACAAAATAGCAGTTGGAAGAGTAGATCGAGGGATTCATTTTTGTATATTTTCTGTATTTCTCCTGTGATTTATTTGCATTTAATCATTCTGTTATCTTGGGCATGCATGGAGTCAATGAAATCCATTTGAGGTACTTATTAAAGGTGTGTGTTCTAATCAAGGCAAATTTCTTTTTTTTTTTTTTGGTTTAAAATCCAGAGGCAGTCTTTCTCCAGGCCCTCTTGTAAGACTCTGGAAGAAAGCAACACCCTTTGCAAATACAACAACCGTGCTGCCAGCCAGCTGGGGGTTTGTATTCTGTTTGTGGATGTTTTGCAGCCGCTCAGTCTGATTCTTTGCAACCCCACAGATCAAAGCATGCCATGGCCCTCTGTCCTCCACGGTCTCCCAGAGTTTGCTCAAGTGGACGCCCACTGAGTTGGTGATGCTACCTAACCAGGTATGCTGACACCTTCTCAAAGCTTTTGGCCAGGTCATGCACAGATCAGTACAGGCCTCAATGGAACTTCCACTGAGTAAAATCTTGACAGGTGAAGTAAATCCAGTTGCCAGTTTAAAAAAAAAAGTTTCTTAACGTGGGGATGATTATAGATGTAGATATAGAGACACGCACACTTTGTCCACAATTTTTGTTAAGGAGATGTATAGACAGTGCTTTGCCATTTTCCCAAAGTATTACGAAAAGAAATGGATTCTCTCCACATGGCATGCTGTCTTGTAGTTTATACCTTGCTGTGCAAACAGGCGTCGCTCTTGCAAATTTCTCCTCTGACACAACTCTTATGAAAATAGTAAATGATTTGTAATGTCTTTTGAAGCTTCTCAGGTGCCTCAATCTGCCTGCAATACAGGAGACGCAAGTTCCATCTCTGGGTTGGAAAGATCCCCCTGGAGAAAGGAATGGCACCCACTCCAGTATTCTTGCCTGGAGAATCTCATGGGCAGAGGAACCTGGCGGGCTATGGTTCGTGGGGTTGCAAAGAGTCAGATAGAACTG
The DNA here is from genome assembly GCA_006410675.1 of Oreotragus oreotragus. Classification (NCBI taxonomy): domain Eukaryota; kingdom Metazoa; phylum Chordata; class Mammalia; order Artiodactyla; family Bovidae; genus Oreotragus; species Oreotragus oreotragus. The sequence continues at coordinate 143,496 of SJYX01018573.1, read as the reverse complement.
ACCACACACGCGCGCACAACGTCCCTTGCATATTCATCATGAAGGATGTAATAAGCAATTTAATAGACTATATAAACTTTTCTGAAGGGTAGAAAACAGTGTTTTCCAGATGTTTCAGGTTATGATATCCATCGGACTTATTTCTTTCAAATAATAAGTGCTTCTAGAGAGAAGGTTCCAAGTTACGCCAGGAACATTTATGCTGATACTCTTTCGTTGTCGTTCAGTTGCCAAGTCAGGTCTGACTCTTTGTGACCACACAGACTGCAGGCCTCCCTGTCCCTCACTGTCTCCTGGAGTTTGCCTAAGAACATGTCCAAACTGAATCGGTGATGCCAACCAAGCATCTCACCCTCTGTCGCCCACTTCTCCTTGTGCCTCCAGTCTTACCCAGCATCAGGGTTTTCTTCCAGTGAGTCAGCAGTTTGCATCAGGTGGCCAAGGTATTGGAGCAGTTAATGCATTCATTGCCTTGGTCATTCATCAACTTGTTTGAGCACCTAGAACTGTGTGTTGTAAGTAGTGTGTGCTGCATAAATATTTGTTGAATGAATGAACCTGTGAATGAGTGAGTTAGTCACAGGGCTCGGGGCCGGGGTGGGGTGGGAAAGTTGACCCAATGATGTGAAGATGTCCTCAAGTCTGATATTGGAAATCTACCTTGCACCTCAATGGCGGCGATGGAAAATAGAAATGGCATCTGAAAGGGAGTTCTCTGAGAAAAATTCAGCTTGTGAGTGGGTTGCCAGAAAGGACTCCTGGATGACAGCATATTTGCATATGAGCAGCATGGCTGGTCTGGAAGCCAAGATTTGGAAAAGGGAGGGAGAGTGCATTTTCATGAAGCTGAAAACCAAAAATGACTGGAAATTCACCAAGGGAAGACCCAGAGCATAAGATTGAGCTGTGGTGAGAATTCACTCAATGAATCAAGTTAGGAAGCATCCTGCCAGTATCCTCTGGGGGAAACTGAGGAAATCTTCGAGCAGTCCCATTAGAGTGAGACGATAAGCAGAAAAACGACCCCTCCCCTCGCCTCAAAGACGTCCACGTTTGAATCCTCAAAACTTGTGAAGAAGTTACCTTGCATGGACCCGTCCGTCCCCAATCCCAAGCCTCTGGAAGAAGTTACCTGTGAACAGCAGCTTGAAGGCGTGAGAAAGTTAAGGAACTTGCATTGTATGGAGGCTATCCCAGCTTAAGTCCGCAAGGGTCCTAGTAAGAGTGAGGCAGGAGGTTCAGAGGCAGAGAAGGAGTTGTGAGGATGGAAGCAGAGGTCAGGAAAAAGCGTGACCCGGGGCCTTCCTTGGTGGCCCACTGGCTGAGACTCCACACTCCCAATACAAGGTTCTATCCCTGGTCACAGAACTAGAGCTCACGTGCCACCACTGAGACTTGGAATCTTTAGCCAAAACTAAAGATCCCTCAAGACACCACTAAAGGTCCCACTTGCTTTGTTGCAAGAACGAAGATCCTGCCTGCTGTCGTTAAGACCTGGCAGAGCCAAATAAATAACTATTAAATGAAAAAGACTAATAACGTGACCTGGAGTCAAGGAACATGGGTAGCATCCGGAAGCAGCAAAAAGCTAGGAAGTGGACCCCTTGCCTCCAATCCCCAGCCTCTGGAAGGAAATGCCAGTGTGCCAGCACCTTGAGTTTATCCTTTTAACACTCCTTTCAGACCTACGACCTCCCGAAGAGTAAGATGTTACACTGAGTGTTGATCTCAGCCCCTGAACGTGGGGCCGTTTGTTCCAGCAGCCACGGGAATCGGATGCAATGAGCTCATCTCCTACACAGGCATGCCTTTCCTCTCCTTGGGTCCCTTTGTTCCCGCCCAGGGTCCCCGCTCAGCACGCCAAAGCAGCGTTGGTAGCTCCAGGGCGTTGAACACGGTGCCCTGATTCCTACGGATGTCCAGGCAGAGCCGTGTTGAAGCCTGAGCTGCTTTCGGAAAGGACGCGGCAGCCCGACCCTCTGAACCGCATCCTGTCTTGATCATTGGTTACTGTTGCTATGGCGCCCAGATAATATGGTCCACACGTGTGTTTTTATTCCCGAGGGCAAAACCATCAGCTCACATATTCTAAGAAGGATGTGCCAGTTGTCATCTTTCTTCTGAGAATACAGATGTGCACTTTTTTTTTTTTTCTTCCTTCCCCGAAGCGTGTGTGTCAGAAAATCATTTCAGGAAGCCTTCAAAATATTTGGAAAGAAAGGCAGTTGAAAACTGCGCAACTCTTTACACTGATCCCGTTAACCTTTGGCTCGCTAACCTTTACTTTCCATTCTCCCAGAGAAACTCATCAATTGTTTCGCCAAAAATATGAAAGACATTAGCAAACTGAACAGCCTCTATTTTCTTATCTTTCTCCCGTGTCCCGGATGAAAAATGATTTCCTTTAGATCATCATCAATAACGATGACATTTTCTGATTTGGACAAAAAGCCACCATGAAACACATAACCTTCAAGGATTCACCGAAAGGCAGAGATTTTCTGTTGCATATCTGCTGTTGTTTTTTAATGACATGGACACGGTTAGGTTCTTTGGTTGACTGTGGAAAACATCACAGATTCTTTAGATTTCGGTGAAAGTAGAGAGATCCCACTGAGTCCCCCAGTTTAATGTGAAGCACTCAGGATTTTTTGTCTCCCCTTAACGTCCACCCTGTGTGAAGCCGGACAGACACAGAGATGTATTGTAGGTGGTTCTTGTTTTGAAACTGAGGCTTGTCATAGAAAAGAAATGGTAGACACCCAGTCACTGTGATGCCACCTTCTTGATCCTGGGGCATAAACCAACCCTGCCCTCCCCCTCGCCTTCCCCCCGCAACCCCAAGCCCAGACAGTCTTATCTTTAACTCACCTGAAAGCTCAACAGAGACGGGTGAGCTTTGATCTAACAGAATTCCTGTTTGTTTGTTTGTTTTTTTCAGGACCACAGAGAAATTTTGTGCAGGTGCTTGTGTGACTTACGACTTCAGGGGGTCATGTCTGTGATTCCACTTTTTGGCATTGTCCACAGACACAGCTGAGGTCCCAAACGAGGACCTGGGTGGCAGACCTCACACGGTCTCCCCATGGGGAAACTAGTCCATCTGGGCTACCTTGGCTTGAACGTTCCAAGATGGTGATTAGAAGATTTAAAGACCCAGAAGCTGAACTGCTCTAAGAACTTTCCAAGATACTGGTCCTAAAAATGTCCAGTAATTTTTTTTTAATTGATTTATGTATTTGGCTGTTCTGCATCTTAGTGGCGGCATGAAGGTGTTGAGTTGCAATGCGTGGGATCTATTTCCCTGATCAGGAATGGAACCCAGGTCCCCTGCACTGGGAGCAGAAAGTCTTAGCCATGGGACTGCTANGTCCCCAATCCCAAGCCTCTGGAAGAAGTTACCTGTGAACAGCAGCTTGAAGGCGTGAGAAAGTTAAGGAACTTGCATTGTATGGAGGCTATCCCAGCTTAAGTCCGCAAGGGTCCTAGTAAGAGTGAGGCAGGAGGTTCAGAGGCAGAGAAGGAGTTGTGAGGATGGAAGCAGAGGTCAGGAAAAAGCGTGACCCGGGGCCTTCCTTGGTGGCCCACTGGCTGAGACTCCACACTCCCAATACAAGGTTCTATCCCTGGTCACAGAACTAGAGCTCACGTGCCACCACTGAGACTTGGAATCTTTAGCCAAAACTAAAGATCCCTCAAGACACCACTAAAGGTCCCGCTTGCTTTGTTGCAAGAACGAAGATCCTGCCTGCTGTCGTTAAGACCTGGCAGAGCCAAATAAATAACTATTAAATGAAAAAGACTAATAACGTGACCTGGAGTCAAGGAACATGGGTAGCATCCGGAAGCAGCAAAAAGCTTGGAAGTGGACCCCTTGCCTCCAATCCCCAGCCTCTGGAAGGAAATGCCAGTGTGCCAGCACCTTGAGTTTATCCTTTTAACACTCCTTTCAGACCTACGACCTCCCGAAGAGTAAGATGTTACACTGAGTGTTGATCTCAGCCCCTGAACGTGGGGCCGTTTGTTCCAGCAGCCACGGGAATCGGATGCAATGAGCTCATCTCCTACACAGGCATGCCTTTCCTCTCCTTGGGTCCCTTTGTTCCCGCCCAGGGTCCCCGCTCAGCACGCCAAAGCAGCGTTGGTAGCTCCAGGGCGTTGAACACGGTGCCCTGATTCCTACGGATGTCCAGGCAGAGCCGTGTTGAAGCCTGAGCTGCTTTCGGAAAGGACGCGGCAGCCCGACCCTCTGAACCGCATCCTGTCTTGATCATTGGTTACTGTTGCTATGGCGCCCAGATAATATGGTCCACACGTGTGTTTTTATTCCCGAGGGCAAAACCATCAGCTCACATATTCTAAGAAGGATGTGCCAGTTGTCATCTTTCTTCTGAGAATACAGATGTGCACTTTTTTTTTTTTCTTCCTTCCCCGAAGCGTGTGTGTCAGAAAATCATTTCAGGAAGCCTTCAAAATATTTGGAAAGAAAGGCAGTTGAAAACTGCGCAACTCTTTACACTGATCCCGTTAACCTTTGGCTCGCTAACCTTTACTTTCCATTCTCCCAGAGAAACTCATCAATTGTTTCGCCAAAAATATGAAAGACATTAGCAAACTGAACAGCCTCTATTTTCTTATCTTTCTCCCGTGTCCCGGATGAAAAATGATTTCCTTTAGATCATCATCAATAACGATGACATTTTCTGATTTGGACAAAAAGCCACCATGAAACACATAACCTTCAAGGATTCACCGAAAGGCAGAGATTTTCTGTTGCATATCTGCTGTTGTTTTTTAATGACATGGACACGGTTAGGTTCTTTGGTTGACTGTGGAAAACATCACAGATTCTTTAGATTTCGGTGAAAGTAGAGAGATCCCACTGAGTCCCCCAGTTTAATGTGAAGCACTCAGGATTTTTTGTCTCCCCTTAACGTCCACCCTGTGTGAAGCCGGACAGACACAGAGATGTATTGTAGGTGGTTCTTGTTTTGAAACTGAGGCTTGTCATAGAAAAGAAATGGTAGACACCCAGTCACTGTGATGCCACCTTCTTGATCCTGGGGCATAAACCAACCCTGCCCTCCCCCTCGCCTTCCCCCCGCAACCCCAAGCCCAGACAGTCTTATCTTTAACTCACCTGAAAGCTCAACAGAGACGGGTGAGCTTTGATCTAACAGAATTCCTGTTTGTTTGTTTGTTTTTTTCAGGACCACAGAGAAATTTTGTGCAGGTGCTTGTGTGACTTACGACTTCAGGGGATCATGTCTGTGATTCCACTTTTTGGCATTGTCCACAGACACAGCTGAGGTCCCAAACGAGGACCTGGGTGGCAGACCTCACACGGTCTCCCCATGGGGAAACTAGTCCATCTGGGCTACCTTGGCTTGAACGTTCCAAGATGGTGATTAGAAGATTTAAAGACCCAGAAGCTGAACTGCTCTAAGAACTTTCCAAGATACTGGTCCTAAAAATGTCCAGTAATTTTTTTTTAATTGATTTATGTATTTGGCTGTTCTGCATCTTAGTGGCGGCATGAAGGTGTTGAGTTGCAATGCGTGGGATCTATTTCCCTGATCAGGAATGGAACCCAGGTCCCCTGCACTGGGAGCAGAAAGTCTTAGCCATGGGACTGCTAGGGAAGCCCTCTGTATTGTTTGATTATGTGATGTTTTAGCTTGTCTCAGGGTGCTAGAAGAGAACGTACCGTAGATTGGGGACCTATAAACAAGCATCTCTTTCTCATATGTTTGGAAGCAGAACGTCCAAGACCAAGACTCTGCTGCTGTGGGTCCTGGTGATGCTTCTCCTCCTGGCTCATAGATGGTCGCCTTTGCAGGGTGTCCTCACGTGGTGGAGACTGCCAGGGAGCTCTCTGGGGTCTCTCTTATAAGGACACCAATTCTGTTCACGGGGCTCCACCCTCATGACCTCATGACCTCCCGAGCGTACCACCTCCAGATAGCGTCACGTTGCAGGCGAGGACTTCAACCTGTGGGTCTCGCTCTGCGGGACACAGACTTTCAGCACCTGGCAAATAACGATGCTAGGAAGACAGAGCAGGACAGGAAAGGAGGATATGACATGGGGGTCAGAAGCCAACCTTAGGAAGGTCTGTTCCCTAACCGTGTGTCTAGTGCCTTCCTATGTGCTTGACAGGCGTCGAGCACGTTACAGTGGTGAGGTCAGGGTGCTGGTGAGAGTGTTTGTGTTGGATAACCTCTTAGCCCGAGCGCCAAGAACTTTTGGACAAATTGTGGTTCAGTCGCTTGGTCGTGTCCGACTCTTTGTGACCCCGTGGACTGCAGCACGCCAGGCCTCCCTGTCCATCCTCCTGGAGGTTACTCAAACTTATGCCCATCGAGTGGGTGAGGCCATCCAACCAGCTCATCCTCTGCCTTCCTCTTCTCCCGCCTTCAATCTTTCCCAGCATTAGGCTCTTTTCCAATGAGTCGGCTCTTCCAATCAGGTGGCCAAAGGATTGGAGTTTCAGCTTCAGCATCAGTCCTTCCAATGAACACCGAGGGCTGATCTCCCTTAGGATGGACTGGTTGGATCTCCTTGCAGTCCAGGGGACTCTCAAGAGTTGTCTCCAACACCACGGTTCAAAAGCGTCCATGCCTTGACGTTCAGCCTTCTTCATGGTCCAACTCTCACATCCGTACATGATAAAAGCATACCCATAAAGTCTACATGATGGACTCTTCATTTCTGGGAAAACCCAAGGGAAAATTAAGTCTGGGGTGACATATTTTACAGTAACAGGGTGAAAATTGAACTCATCTGTCCCTGGGACACAAGCAAAGAGAGACTAAAGCTATTTAGGGTGAAGAGCAAAGAGGGCCGCATTGGGTACATTTCTACTAATCATGACATTTAAAAAATATTTGTAATTATTTCTTGCATTGGGTCTTAGTTACATCGCATGAGACCTTTCGTTTTGGCTCCTGGACTCTAGTTGTGACACATGAGCTCAGTAGCTGTGGCAGACAGGCGTAGTGGGATCCTCCCTGACCAAGGAATCAAAACCGAATCCCCGTCATTGCAGCCCATATTCTTTTACATTTTAATTAGTTACTGGTTCATTTTCGGCTGCACTGGGTCTTCATTACTGCTCCTGGAATTTCTCCAGTTGTGCTGAGCTCTAGACGAGTGCATTCAGCCGCTGCAGCATGCAGGCTCAGGAGCTGAGACACAGCTTCATTCCCCCGAGGCAGGTGGCATCTTCCCAGACCAGGGCTTGGACCAGCCCCTTTGCCCCTGAATTGGCAGGTGGATTCTTAACCTCTGGACCACCAAGCAAGTCCCTATGATGACATTTTTTTTTTTTTGGATGTGAGAGGAAAAACAGTGGAATACGGTTTTTCATGCTGTCTTCAACCATTTTTGAACATGTGATTTGATTCATCTTGATTTCTGTCCTCAGTATCCAGCCTTTCTGTGAAAGATGTAGTTTGGGAGTTTAAGCAGGGAGTGTGTCCACGGGGCGCAAGAAGCTTCAGGGTGTGTGTGCTAACGTCCCGGAGGGCTCTGGGTTGACCGCAGAGAACAGAGCTACGTGAGGATGGAGAGGAAATGAATGTACTCCGGTATTCTTGGGCTTCCCTGGTGGCTCAGCTGGTAAAGAATCCGCCTGCAATGCGGGAGACCTGGGTTCCATCCCTGGGTTGCGAAGATCTCATGGAGAACAGAGCAGCTCCCCACTCCAGTATTCTTACACTTCCCTGGTGGCTTAGCTGGTAAAGAACCCATCTGCAATGCGGGAGACCTGGGTTTGATTGCTGCGTTGGGAAGATCCCCTGGAGAATGGAATGGCTACCCACTCCAGTATTCTGACCGGGAGAATCCCACGGACTGTATAGTCCACGAGGTCACAGTTGGACACGACTGAGCGACTTTCCACAAGGTCACACTTGGACACGACTGAGAGACTTTCACTTTAATTTCAGTTCTTCACACGCAGCCTGTAAGTGGTCCTCCTGATGGACCAGCACTGAGATGGTCTGAGACTTGGCATCCTTTGCCGCGATGCAAAGAAACTGACTGGGAATAAAAATAACTGCATTCCCGTGCGTGCATGCATGTTCAGTCACTTCAGTTATGTCTGACTCTTTGGAACCCCATGGACTATAGCCTGTCAGGCCCTGTTGTCCATGGGATTCTCCAGGCCAGAATACTGGAGTGAGTTGTCCTCCCCTCCTCCAAGGCATCTTCCTGACCCAGGGATTGAACTCATGTCTTTTCCATCTCCTGCATTGACAAGCAGGTTCTTCATCTCGGGCACCACCTGGGAAGCGTGCATTCAGGTGCATTAGAGTGAATTCTGGACAAACAATAAAAAAAAAAGACCAAAAAACTCAACTGCCACTTCTAAGGAGTCTGGAGCAAAAGCAGGGTGCTGTGTGTGCCTTCTGCAGACAATACCACCTGCAGGATGGGCACAGCCTGACCCCAGGACATACCGCTACCTGCGTTCTGTAAGAGGAACCAGCTCACCGCCATTGGGGACCTCCATTAGCAACCAAGGGACCCTGTGTTTGGTTCTCCCTCCCCTCCACGTTGCTGCTGCAGGGGCCCCGGTAAAGCCTTGTCTGAATTTTTTCGTCGGTCCTGTCATCAGTTTCTATGGATTATGGAGGCTAAGTGTGTGCGTGTGTACTCTGTAGTCAGTCACTCACGTCTGACTCTGCCACCCCATGGACCATAGCCCAGCAGGCTCCTCTGTCCGTGGGATTCCCCAGGCAAGCATACTTGGCGTGGGCTGCCGTGCCCTCCTCCAGGGGATCTTCCTGACCCAGGCACCGAACCCCCCATCTCCTGCATTGCAAGGTGGATTCTTTACCACTGAGCCACCCAGGGAGCCGTCTGGTTATGAAAAACTGTTCTAAGATCGTCTTCTTCTTTTCTATTAGCCCGCGATGCTAGATTTGAGGCCGAATGTTAAAGTGACTGGGAGAGGCTTTTAGATAGTTCTGTTCGTCATGGAGAATTACCATTGCTTCTGGCCCATCTGATTAATAGAAACATTCTCAGGAATTCTCTGGTGGTCCAGTGCTGAAGAGTCCAGCTTTTAATCCAGGAGACACGGTTCGATCCCTGGTTCAGGGAACTAAGATCCTGCACGCTGTGGGGGCGACTCTGCCCTCATAGTCCACAGCGCACACAAAAGGGGATCTTCCCAACCCAGCGATCAAACCCAGGTCTCCCGCATTGCAGATGGGTTCTTTACCAGCTAAGCCACCAGGGACCCCCTGAGACCCGGTGAAGCCAAGTAATTAATAAGTAAATATTGAACGCATGTTTCTCCTTATTTCCTAAGAGCCCACGATGCTACCTTTCGGGTTGGGTGCTGGAACGATCGGCCAGCTATGGTAAGGGAGGCAAGGGGATCGTAGAAGGACTCGTTTCGGTGTCTCAGTTGAAAGGTCAATCCAGGGTCCTCCTCTGAAATGCCTCAGGAGTGCTCACTCAGCTCAGAAAGGATACACCTGATACAGCCCTGATACACCCTGACCTTTAAGCCCTGATACACCCTGACCTTTAAAGGAACTCAGATGGTTGGCTCTCACGCTCTGATACGGGACTACATGTGAGGGAGGAGGTGTGTTTCTCAGGGTGTTTGTAAAGGAAAAGAGTTTCTTCTGAATTTACCCCTACCTCGGGCTTCCCTGGTGGCTCAGATCGAAAAGGATTCACCTGCCAGTGCAGGAGACGCAGGAGGCGAGGGTTCGATCCCTGCGTCGGGAAGATCCCCTGGAGGAGGAAAGGGCAACCCGTTCCAGTATTCTTGCCTGGAGAATCCCACGGACGGGGGAGCCTGGCGGGCTACAGTCCACGGGGTCTCAAAGAGTCAGACACGACTGAGCAAGTAACAGCAACACGACAAACACTTTACCGATTTCTGGCAGTAAATGTGTTTCCTTGACGTCATGCACGTTGAGAATCCAATGAGAACAGTGGGGAAGAGGTAATTGACTGTCGAAAATGAATTGGCAGATGCAAACAGGGACCGATAGAGCTGCCCCTCCTCCCCAAGCTTGACGCATCTGAGAGCAGGACATGTAATGTTTTGAGTTGTTCGTGATTTATCAAGGTTACACACAGTCCGGGGGGGTGGGGAGAGAAATGCTTTTGAGAAAGCAGTTTTGATATTCTTCCATTGTATTTAAACATAACACATATGTTATAGGATAAAGGAGAGAATCCACGTGACAAATTCACCTTTAACTTTTATGAACCTCTAAGTTTGATTAGAGATTTCCTCGGAAGCCGTGACATGCAGAAGGCGTCGGAGGCACGGAGTCTGTATGCATCACGAGCCTCTTGGTGACCTCTTCGTATGGTGTGTGAATAAGTTCGCCTCAGTTCACGTTCCTGGGGGTTCTTTTCCTGTTTCCCCAACAGAACAAAAACGAGCAACGTCTTGATTATCAAGGTCCTCGGAACGGCAGACTCTTGTCTGCTGATTGAGGGCCACACAGCAAACGTTCTCTATAAAGTATTTAGAAGCGGTGGGATGCACACATCATTCATATAGCGTAGAAATGCCCACACTTCATGAAGCCGTTTCTTCATCCCAGTGCAGATCTTAGCCTCTTGGGCATGGCTATAACTCAGTGCCTTTCCCTGAGACTCATTCAGCTGGGGTTGAGTCTGGGGAGTCGGATTCCTAAGCTTGCTTTCCACTTCTTTGAACTCCATTTCTGATTTGTAGATAAGTTCATTTGCTTGGTTGTTGTTTTTTCTTTTAAGGTTCCCATATTAATCATGAACAGTATTTGTGTTTGCATGCTATTTGTCTTTGTCTGACTTCGCTCAGTGGGACGGTCTCTAGTTACATCCATGTTGCTGCAGACGGCGTTATTTCTGTTCCTTTTTCATGGCCGAGTAATATTCCATCGTATACGTGTGCCTCATCTTCATCCATTCCCCTGCTGAGGGACACGTGGGTGGTTTTCCATGTCCTGGCTATTGTAAACAGTGCTGTGATGAGCATGCATGTTTCTGAAGTATGATCTTCTCCAGATGTGTGCCCAGGACTGGGATTGCTGGGTCATACAGTACAGAGCGTTGTGGTCTTTTAAAGGAGGTGTATTTGATTGGCTGCAGGAAATCCAGGAGCCTCTGGAGGGTGTGCAGCAGTCCACACAGATGGCTGCTTATGGGTTTCCCTGGCGAGGGTTAAGCCCATGGTTTATATTTGCATTTCCCATGCATACTGTCCTAACACTTCTCTCCAGACACACACGGAGGAGGAGGAAGAATTCTCCAAAAAAAGTCTTCTGCCTGGGAAGAAGAGGGGGAGAGAGTGGTAGCATCTTCCATTAATATTGCATTAGTGGCTAACTGGTGGTTGGTCATTCAGTCATGTCTGACTCTTTGCCCACCAGGCTCCTCTGTCCGTGGGATTCTCCAGGCAGCAGTACTGGAGTGGGGAGCCGTGTCCTCCTCCAGGGGATCTTTCTGACTCAAGGATCGAACCCACACCTCTGATGTCTCCTGCATCGGCAGACGGGTTCTTTACTGGTGAAAGCACCTGGGAAGTGACATTGCGTTCAGTGTGTCCTGATTACGGAAGCATGCTGTCCAGATACTGGTGGGTTGGTTGGTCATTTTTAATGTTTTGGCCATGCTATGCAGCATGTGGGAGCCTACATTTTTGACTTAATGAACTCTGTTTCTCAGACACTGCTTTTAGAAAAAAAAAACAAAAAACAAAACACGCCCCTTTGATATTTTGCAGTTGTTCCAAGGACATCAGTATTCCCCCCTGCCAGCACTCGAGTCGTCTTCATTTTTAGTATTTTCCTCTCTTACTTCTTTTCAGCTCTTTATGATTTTTTTTTCCTGTGCGTGTTTTCTGGCTACAAATGTGTGTGTTGCTGTTTGCTGCTTGTCAGTATTTTTCTGTTTATCCAGCGACTCTGGGATCCTTCCAAGGAGAACTGTATAAAATAAAGAACAGTAGTGACTGTGTTTACAGTACCTCTCCTCTGCAATTTCAGGAGCATCGTGTAAGAAGACACAGAAAAGTCAGTGACAAAGGGCTTTGTTTGCATGTCCGAGTTCTGTCTATGAAACGACACAAGCCGGCTCCCCTGTCCCCCCTCCGCCCGCGTGTGGAGGACTCATAGATTATTTTTTCTGCCTGAATGTATTTCGCCCTTGGATACGTTCAATTTGTCTTCATTTTACAGTTTATTCTGTTAATTAGAAAAGGTTATAAGATTAATAACTAGTCATTGCTAATGCGTTCAGTGGACTGCACCATCAGCTTGATGAGGGGTTAACCACCCCCCCCCAACAAAAAAAAGGACATAAGTGATTGGTTCAGATGCATCGTATCAAGCATTTGATGAAGTGCACTGCAGACAGAGTGCTTGAGTCTGCAATGGTCTTTTAATGATTTTCAAAATCATCGGAACATCAAAAAGGCAATTATATTCCATGTGCATAATAAACGGAGTCTCTTTGGAAGAGCACACTGTTATTGACAGAGAAAGGAAGAGCACGCTGTTATTGACAGAGAAAGTGCAAGTCATTAGAATGGATTCTAGATATGGCTTCTAATAATCATGCCAATGACATTAATACCTGTAACCAGAGAACTTTATACTTGTGCAGTTTTACCGTTGCCGAGAGATTTCTTCCATGGGTTCCCATCAGTTCAGCCACTCAGTCGTATCTGACTCTTGGTGACCCCATGGACTGCAGCACACCAGGTCTCCCTGTCCATCACCAACTCCCGGAGCTTGCTCAAACTCCTGTCCACCCCGTCGGTGATGCCATCCAACCATCTCATCTGTCTGTCGTCTCCTTCTCCTCCCGCCTTCAATCTTTCCCAGCATCAGGGTCCTTTCCAATGAGCCAGTTCTTTGCATCAGGTTGCCAGAGTATTGGAGTTTCAGCATGCATTCACATGTGGGCAGATATTTCACAGACAGGTCATCCGCTTGTTTTTCATAGCAGTTAAAACACTGATTTCAGATCATACATTAGGCTGAAAACTCAAACTAAACCCCCTTTCTACTGCCTTTTGAGTGCCTTCCTCTTTATCGTATAAAACCACACAGCTTCTGGGAGAAGAAAACTGTATTTGCAAAATTACAGAGTTTGAGTGTAACACATTAAATCAGCCATGAAGAAAAAAAATTAACAAGGTATTCAGAAGTTTGACGAAAAGCGCTCTTGATGAGATAATGACTGCCTTCCCCATCTAGCTGAGCTCGTGCCCTGTCGGGAAGTGTGTCAGAGGAGATGAAACACAGAGGAACTGAACTGTTGTCAACTGAAGGAGACCAGCCCTGGGATTTCTTTGGACGGAATGATGCTAAAGCTGAAACTCCGGGAGTTGGTGATGGACAGGGAGGCCTGGTGTGCTGCGATTCATGGGGTCACAAAGAGTCGGACACGACTGAGCAACTGAACTGAACTGAGCTGAACTGATGTCTGGCAGCTTTGCCATAACTGAAAACGAGGCTGGGGGCCCTCTTGCTGGCTTGCGTCGGCTGCCTTCTTGCTCTGCCCTCACTTGGTGAAGAGAGATGGTGCGCACGAGAGAGTAAGCTCTCTGTTATCTCTTCTTATAAGGACACTAATCCCATGGAGGGGGGCCCATCCTTATGACCTGCTGTACCCCTGACAACCTCCCAAAGTCCTCCATCTTTAAATACCAGCGCATGCGGGAGTTATGGCTTTCCCCTATGCATTTAGGACGCGTAGAATCCAGTCCATGACAATGCTTCTGCCTCTCAGTTTCTCAGACGGTAAAGAATATGCCTGCAGTGCAGGAGACCCGGGTTCGACTCCTGGGCCATGAAGATCCACTGGAGAAGGGAGTGGCAACCCACTCCAGTCTTCTTGCCTGAAAAATCGCGTGGACCGAGCAGGAGCCTGGCAGGCTACATACAGTCCACGGGGCCACAAAGAGTCAGACAGGACTGAGTGACTAACACATACTCTATAGTAGGTAATTTCCAAAAACATCTAACCTGTGATTATTTTGTTATATATATATTTATTTATTTATTTATTTATTTAACAGTGCTCTTTAAAAATGTATTTTATTTATTTGGCTGCACTGGGTCTTGGTTGAGGTACGTGGGATCTTTGATCTTCACTGCACCATGTCAGATGTTTATTTGCACCACATGGGATCTTTTTTAGTTGAAGGATGCACTCTTTGTTGTCATATTCAGGGTCCAGTTCCCCGGCCAGGGATGCCACCCAGGTCCCCTGATTGGGACCTGGAAGTCTTAGCCACTGGACCACCAAGGAAGGTCCCCCATGTTACATATTTAGACGGGTCTGACTTACGTTTCAGGTTATCTTCATTCATGGACTCTCCATCCATGTGATACGTCTCATCCCACAGTCCTCTTGTACGCTACTGTGTAACTGCATTTTTGAGCACTACACATTTAACATTTAAATGGTACAACATTTTGAAAGGTAGGAATGTGACTTCTGATACTTTTCTGCTCATTAGTATATAATACAGGAACCAGTGTTACAGAAGAAACCACACAAGGATGTTGGTAACAGTGTTTAACATGCTGACATTTTGAAAAAAAAAAAAAAAAAGAAAGTTTGCAAGTTTCCACTTGGTAACTAATAGCACTACCTTAATTGAATGTTACTTTTTCTTTCTGATGATGTCAGACTTTATATGTCAAGGTAAAAAGAAGAAAACGGGATTTGCCATATCCTTCTGTCTCATAACTGATAAACAGCTGGTTTAGCAAAGAAGGAAAGAAAGTCGCTCAGTCGTGTCCGACTCTTTGTGACCCCATGGACTATACAATCCATGGAATTCTCCAGGCCAGAATACTGAAGTGGGTCGCCGTTCCCTTCTCCAGGGGATCTTCCCAACCCAGAGGTTGAACCCAGGTCTCCCGCATTGCAGGCGGACTCTCTATCAGCTGAGCCCAACACTAGGGTGGGTAGCCTATCCCTTCTCCAGCGGGTCTCCGCGACCCAGGAATCGAACTGGAGTCTCCTGCATTGCAGGTGGATTCTTTACCAACTGAGCTATCAGTGAAGGCCAAGGGAAAACGATAATAGTTTCCCATAGTCTATAATAATGTGGAAAGGAATTCAGCTGCAATCAGTGGTGAGGTCTTCTTGGATGGACCACGTACAAGAGTAGTCAGCCATATTTTTGGACTTGAAATAAGCATGTTTGAATAGAACCCTCCCCCTCCCCCCACTCATGTGACTTGGGGAAATTCTCATCATTGTTCATACATTACATTCCATTGAGTGAGTGAAGTTGCTCAGTTGTGTCCGACTCTTTGCGACCCCATAGACTGTAGCCTACCAGGCTCTTCTGTCCATGAGATTTTCCAGGCAATAGTACTGGAGTGGATTGCCATTTCCTTCTCCAGGGGATCTTCCCAACCCAGGGCTCGAACCTGGGTCTCCTGCATTGTAGACAGACACTTTACCATCTGAGCCACAAGGGAAGTCCATTTACTGACTTACTTATTGTTGGCTGTGCAGGGACTTTGTGCAGGCTTTTTCTCTAGGCACGGCGAGCGGGGGCTGCAGTCTGGTTGGGGTGCGCGGGCTTCTCACTGTGGGGGCTTCTCTTGTCTGGAGCTCAGGCCCTAGGAATCGCTGACTTCAGTAGTCGCGACCTGTGAACTCAGCAGTTGTGGCCGCCCGTGCTCCAGAGCAGAGGCTCAATAGTTGTGACGCTCGGGCTTGGCTGGTCTGAGGCGCGTAGGATCTTCCCAGATGAGTGAGGGAACCCCCGTCTTCTTCACTGGCAGGCGGATTCCTTAACACTGAGCCTCCAGGGAAGCCCCGTCGTTTATACATTACTGATAACATCCACCAGCTACCAGAAAGTGTTGGTAGGGTAGCAGATGAAAAAAAAAGAAAAACACATGTCTTTGAGTAATAAAAGCAATGCCAAGGAGCAAACATCAGCAGTAAACAGTTATAAAGTAACCATCAAGACAGCTTCAGTTTTTACAGGGCATTGTGTCATCTAAAAAGGAAACACGATTGCAAATTACTTGTTAGGGTCTCACTGAATGTCTCGGAATCCTGAATCTTCACCGGAAGGATTGATGCTGAAGGTGAAACGCCCATCCTTTGGCCACCTAACAGTTATAAAGTAACCATCAAGACAGCTTCAGTTTTTACAGGGCATTGTGTCATCTAAAAAGGAAACACGATTGCAAATTACTTGTTAGGGTCTCACTGAATGTCTCGGAATCCTGAATCTTCACCGGAAGGATTGATGCTGAAGGTGAAACGCCCATCCTTTGGCCACCTGATGTGAAGAGCCGACTCATATGAAAAGACCCTGATGCTGGGAAAGATTGAGGGCAGGAGGAGAAGGGGACGACAGAGGATGAGATGGTAGGATGGCATCACCGACGCGATGGACATGGCTTTGAGCAAGCTCCAGGAGTTGGTGATGGACAGGGAAGCCTGGCATGCTGCGGTGCATGGGGTCGCAAAGAGTCGGACACGCCTGAGCGACTGGACTGCACTGAACTGAACGGGACTGTCATGTAGTTAGCCTTCTGAATGATCACCACTGGATGATGTGTGAAGGGCTCATTCACTTACAGCCCTTGCTACCTGAAGACGATGTCATAATTTGCTACAAACGAAAAGGAAAGTTCATTCTTTCCCCTCATCCTTAAGGCGTATCTGTAGGTTGTGAAGTAGAAAGCCTTCATCAAAATTACGTCTCAATTCCATTCTATGTGTTACCTGTAATAAATCCTGAGAAATGTGGTGTGTTTTCCAGGATGCTAGTGCATTGTGTGATGCAATCTTGACTTTGATGGATAGGTCCTTCTCGGAGATGATGATGTAATTTCCACTTTCATTTCCAGGACTTTAAAGATCTCTTGGGACTGCGGGGGATGAACACCTAGGAGGTTGCTATAAATACTCTGGGTTTGGCCGTGTACATTTTCAGGGGTGAAAAAACACTTAGGGGCTTGAAGCAGAACACATCTTTTTTTTTTTTTCAATATTTCTTGTTTGTCCTTGACAGATGCTAGTTGTGCCATGCAGGATCTGTAGTTGCAGTTGTGGCTTGCGAACTTTTCATTGTCATGTGTGAGACCAAGTTTCCTGACCAGGAATCAAACCCGAGTCCCTTGCATTGGGAGGTCAGAGCCTTAACCTCTAGGCCACCAAGGGGTGTCCCAAAACAGCACCCACTTATCATCTCATAGTTTCTGTGGGTCAGGAGTCCCGCTCTAGCTTCCCTGTGCCCTGAAACCCAGCATCTCTCGCAAGGCGCTGGTTGGACTTGTTCACTACACTCAAGGTTTGATTGGGGTAGGACCTGCTGTCAAGCTCCTCCGCGCATCCCGAGAGCTGTGGGACGGAACTCTTCATGACTCAGCATTAGCTGGAGGCCAGCATGGGCTTCCCTTGTAGCTCAGTCTTTAAAGAATCTGCCTGCAATGCAGGAAACCTGGGTTCGATTCCCGACTTGGGAAGATCCCCTGGAGGAGGAAATGGCAGTCCACTCCAGTATTCTTGCGTGGAGAATCTTATGAACAGAGGAGCCTGGCGGGCTATAGTCCATGGGGTGGCAAGAGTCAGACATGACTTGGTCACAGCCGCCAAGCACCAGCATCACCAAGGACCAGCTGGCATGGAGTTGAGTGTCTCCAGCACCGTGCCTCACGTCATCAAAGGCAGAAAGAGAGTGCCAGTAAGACAGAAGGTGAAAGCATGAGCCACTCAGTCACGTCTGACTCTTTGCGACCCCATGGACTGTAGCCTGCCAGGCTCTTCTGTCCATGGGATTCTCCAGGCAAGAGCACTGGAGTGGGCACCCATTCCCTTCTGCAGGGGATCTTCCCGACCCAGGGATCGAACCCGGGTCTCCTGCATTGGCAAGGCGGATTCTTCACCATCTGAGTCACCAGGGAAGCCCAGTAAGATGGCACTCAGAGTCATTTTAAAACCCAGTCAGGAAAGCAACAGTCATTGCGTTTGCAGTATTCTGTGTGATGGACCTGAGTGTCTAGGTCCCCGCCCAGAGCCCAAAAGGGGGTCCCACGGAGACTTGAGTACAGTGGATCATTCTGTGGCTGGTGGGGGACGTCTAAGAAGCCTGCCCTCCATAGATGTCTACTCTCACTCCCCAAATCCCCAAATGACTTTAGCAAAGACCAGGAAGGTGAGGGAGCTGGCCAGGTTTCACAGCAGGTAGGCAAGACTGCGTGGATTGGAACCTTTCACCTTAGCGACCTGTCTGAGATGGGCATAGAGTCACCTGCCTTTTGCTGTCCATGGGTCCAGCCACCACCACAGTCATGCTAACTGCTGAGCAGAGATTCAGCCCTGCACGTGACTCTGTCTGGTTTCCAGCGCCAAGGTTACACCATGTAGAAGAAATCAAGCAGGTCGCCCACGTTCCATTTC
This sequence comes from Oreotragus oreotragus, assembly GCA_006410675.1. NCBI lineage: Eukaryota > Metazoa > Chordata > Mammalia > Artiodactyla > Bovidae > Oreotragus > Oreotragus oreotragus. The sequence goes on along the minus strand of SJYX01018573.1, from coordinate 125,088 downwards.
AAGATTCCATCTCGTTTGCTGTGAGTGGTTGACCCCTCCAGCCTTCATGACCTTCAAAAGCACCGCAGCGGCCCAAGGAGATAAGACTTTCCTTTAAAAATGGGCTTCTGTGTCCATGTTACCAACGCCCCATCACGGCCTGGCGCGATCACCTTGATATCTGAACCTCAGATCTCGCAAACCTGTTCAGCTGAGTGGTTTCCACGTGGTCTGAAATGACAGTGCTTTTAGCTTTTTAGTGCCTTTCTTTATTTATTTTTCTTCTCCTGAAGCTGAAAAATGCTTTTATGATTGCTCCCAAGTCAAATAGTTACACTGGCCTGTGTTCTGAGCATGTGCACTGCTTGCATTGATTTGGAGTACGATAATCCCGCGGCCTTAAACATGATTGCTTTTGGGAAAAGGACAAGTCCCCAGGAGCCATGGAGACTAAGCTTTCAGGTGGCCACGTCCACGATCCTGCCTGAGCGTCAGTTGAAAGTTTCTATTTTCCTGGGTAAGAATCTCATGCCAAGGAGGATTTAGCTCCATTTGGTGGAAAGCTGGCCTGTTAAGCTTTGTGTCTACTGGTTACTGGTGCGTCTTCGCTCTGAACGCAGTGGTGGAAAAGGCCATGTCGAAATGCACCTTTGTTTCATTCAGGAATGATCCCTCGTCTTCCTTTCTGCTGTTATTTCCCTGGAAGGGAAGCTGTACAAGAGGATGGCTGTGAGGAATTTCTTAAATCAGTTAACAGTGTGTGTACGTGCCTGCTCGGTGTCCAACAGGTTGCAACCCAAGCCTGGACTGTGGCCCACCAGGCTCCTGTGTCCATGGGAGTCTCCAGGCAAGAACACGGGAGTGGGTTGCCATGCCCTTCTCCAGGGGATCTTCTCTGCCTAGGGATCGAACCTGGGTCTCCTGCATCGGCAGGCGACTTCTTTACCCCGAGCCACCTACGAATCCTCTAAGGATGAACCAGTGCTGCACTCACAAGAATTCATTGTCCCATGACAACCTCATTTTCCAAGTAATCAGATCCTTTCTGACAAACTGTAGTTTTTACTTCCCTTCTTTCTGGATTCAGGGCGTCCGATGAAGTTATTCCTTTCATGTGGAAATGCAAGCAGATGCAATAAAAGTTGAGTCTGTAAGGAAGGGTTTTCAGAATGACGCTAGTAAGTTAAACCAGCGTTTTGCATTCTGGGATACAGCCCACTTGATTATGATAGTGACCGTTATTTTAATACACCGGTGGAGGTGTTGGCTAAAATTTTCTTTAGGCTCTGTTTTGCTCTGTTGTGGATCTGCTGAGAGAGACTGGCCTGGTAATATTCTTCCTCACGCTGCCTTGTCAGTTATTAGAATGAAGATTATCTCAGCATTATAAAATGATTATTGAGTGTTCCCTTCTCTGTTATCCATAAGAGTTTGAATAAAATTAATTACTTGTTCCTTGAATGCCTTATAACACTCATTGATGAACCCATGTGGACCAGCGATTTCTTTCTGGAAATCCTTGACTGGGAATTCGACTGACTCAGACAGTAAAGAATCTGCCTGTCAATGCAGGAGACACGGGTTCAATCTCCCTGGGTTGGGAAGACCCCCCTAGAGGAGGTCATGGCAACCCGCTCCTGTATTCTTGCCTGGGAAATCTCATGGACTGTGGAGCCTGGTGGGCTACACGGTATCCATGGGGTTGCAAAGAGTCGAACAAGATGGAGTGAGTAACCCTTTCACTTTTTCACTTTTCACTTCAGCAGTCTTATGCATCTGTAACTCTGAGTATCCTGTTTATTCTCTCAGTTTTCAAGTTGCATCTTTCCAGAGGATTATTATCGTTATGGTTTTCCTGTTATGTCTTGAATGCTGTAAGATCTTATGATATTCTCTTTTTCATTTTTAGTTTTGGTTATTTCTACCTTCCATCTCTCCCTATTGATCAGAGTTGCCGATCTGTTTATTCATTGGACCTTAGAAAGAACCGGCTTCTGTTTTCGTCAGTTGAACCTGCTATATATTTATGTGGAGAAGGAAATGGCAGCCCACTCCAGTATTCTTGCCTGGAGAATTCCATAGACAGAGAAGCCTGGAGGGCTACAGTCTATGGGGTCGCCAAGAGTTGGACATGACTAGGCAACTAACCCCCCCCACACACACACATTTATTTCCTTCTTAAGTAAACCATGCGTATGTCTCTATATTTCCTTCCTTCTGCCTCCTTCTCAATTACTGACTAATTTTTAACTTTTTAAGATGGTGACGAGTTTGTGAGTTTTAAGTCTTTCTTCTTTGCTGACACACTCTTGTCCCCTCAATACTATCCTGGTCTCATCTGAAATGTTTGGTATGTCCTCTTCTCAGTCAGTCAAAAATATTTTCTAGTTTCAGTGACATTTTCTCCGTTTACCTGTGGATAATGCAGGCTTTCAAAACATTTCCAAGCCTATGGAGATTTTGAAGTTAGTTGCCTAGCGGTCAGAGATCTGTAGTATATCATTTTCAGGCTTTTGCAATATGTTAAGATTTGGGTTTCGGTGCCACAGTTTGATGCTTTTCTGTATTCCTGCAGAGAGCATGTACTTCTATCTGTCTCTTATACACATCTCATGGACAGAGGCGCCTNGTTTACCTGTGGATAATGCAGGCTTTCAAAACATTTCCAAGCCTATGGAGATTTTGAAGTTAGTTGCCTAGCGGTCAGAGATCTGTAGTATATCATTTTCAGGCTTTTGAAATATGTTAAGATTTGGGTTTCGGTGCCACAGTTTGATGCTTTTCTGTATTCCTGCAGAGAGCATGTACTTCTATAGATTTTAAAATATTTATTCATTAAATAAAAATATATAAATATTTAATAGATAAATAGTTTTAAATATTTATTTATTTGGCTGCATCAGGTGTTAAGTGTGATGTGTGGGTTCTTTGCTGTACCTGCAGAGAGTATGTATTTCTTTTTATGTGTTTTTAATATTTGTTTGTTTGTTTATCAGGCTGAGTCCAGTCTTAGGTGTGACGTGTGGGTTCTTTGCTGTACCTGCAGAGAGCATGTACTTCTTTCTCTGTGTTTTTAATATTTGTTTGTTTATCGGGCTGAGTCCGGTCTTAGGTGTGACGTGTGGGTTCCCTGACGCATCATTCAGGACCTTCTGTTGGGGTGCACGGATTCCCTTTTGCAGCGCGTGGGCTCAGTACTTGTGCTGGGCGAGCTCAGTTGTCCCTCAGCACATGGCATCTTAGTTCCCCGAGCAAGGATCGAACCCTGCATTGCAAGGCAGATCCTTAACTACTCAACCGCCAGGGAAGTCCCTAAAGAGGGGGCACTTTTAATTCCTAGTGCAGTATGGCGCTAGTGGTAAGGAACCCGCCCGCCCATGCAGGAGACGTAAGAGGCCCGGGTTCAGGCCCTGTGTGGGGAAGATCCCCTGGAGGAGGGCATGGCAACTCACCGCATTATTCTTGCCTGGAAAACCCCATGGACAAAGGAGCCTCATGGGCTACAGTCCATGGGGTCACAAAGAGTCAGACACGACTGAAATGACTTAGCATGCACAAAGTAATATATATATGTGTGTGTGTGTCTGCTAAATCAAATGCACTCATTGAATCATTCTGTTATCCTCTATTCTTAGTAAAATTTTCATCTGCTGAGTCTTATCCCTTATTGGAAAAGATACATTAAATTCCTCCATGATAGTTAGATTTGTCTATAACTCCATTTACTTCTTTCAGTTCTTTGTATATTTTAAGCCTTTGCTATGTTTTTCTCACCACTTGTTTATCTAGCAATGAGTCATTCTTAAAATGTGTTTTTCCCGAAAATACAACTGTAGTAGGTTTTGTGTGGAGAAGGCAACGGCACCCCACTCCAGTCCTCTTGCCTGGAAAATCCCATGGACGGAGGAGCCTGGTGGGCTGCAGTCCATGGGGTCGCTGAGAGTCAGACACAACTGAGCAACTTCACTTTCCCTTTTCACTTTCATGCATTGGAGAAGGAAATGGCAACCCACTCCAGTGTTCTCGCCTGGGGAGTCCCAGGGACGGGGGAGCCTGGTGGGCTGCAGTCCATGGGGTGGCTGGGAGTTGGACACGACTTCCCTTTCCCTTTTCACTTTCATGCATTGGAGAAGGAAATGGCAACCCACTCCAGTGTTCTTGCCTGGAGAGTCCCAGGGACGGGGGAGCCTTGTAGGAAGCCGTCTCTGGGGTGGCACAGAGTCGGACACGACTGAAGCGACTCAGCAGCAGCAGCAGCAGCAGTGCAGGACCATATATTCCGCATTTTTCGTCTTTGTCTTCAGTCACCCAGTCACGTCCAGCTCTTTGCCACACCGTGACCTGGAAGCCCCCCAGGCTCGTCTGTCCATGGGATTTCCCGGGCAAGAATACGGGGTGGGTTGCCATTCCTTTGCCCAGGGGATCGTCCCCACTCAGGAACGGAGCCCATGTCCACTGTGTTGGCGGACGGGTTCTTTACTACGGGGCCGCCAGGTCAGCCCGTCTCCTGCACTGCAGAACACAGACATCTGTTAAGCCACTACCTTGCGAGAAGCTGACTGTATAAACTAAGACACGCCGAGGGGTCACCCTGAACAGGGACACAACTGGATAAAAAAGAAACCCCATTCTCACAAGATCCTACCTTTCTTTTCAGGGAAGATCCTAGCTTTCTTTACAGTGACGGTGCCAGATTCAAAGGGAAAGGTGTCCCTTTTCGTAACACGCAGCAACATTTTAGGCAGAAAATATGCTTATCTGTGTGAAAGTTCCAGGAGAAAGAGAACTTTATGTTCTAAGGACAGGGCTGACAATGTGTGTGAAACTGACTTCACAGGAGAAGAGGATTCGATTTCTTACGCCTTTAATTTTAGGGGCGTAAGCGCCATTAACTTTGAAGGTTATCTTCTACTAAGTGATGGCAAGATTGTTGAGAACCGAAAGAAAAACGAAGAGTTTTTATAGTTGCCTTGGATGCAAAGGAAAATGCTTTGTGTTTAATCAGCATCTTCCTTTTCATACCTTTTTTTAAGAGAGCACATTACTAGGTGTTTCATCTCTTGTTCTTCTGTACGTTTCTGCTACTACTGGCATCTGTTCTGATGTTTGGTATTGTCTGAAAGATGTAATATAGTCTGAATGTTTTCTACATCAAGATGTTATGGTCTTAGGCAATTCAAATATTCTTTAAAATGTTTCTCTGTTTTCTTTTTTTTTTAAATAACATAGCTGCATTTATTTAAGAATGTGTTGTGATGTCAGATGGCAAAGTTCAACCATGCAGAACTGAAATTTTTGCAGCAACCTGATAATTCGACACCTGGGTTGGGAAGATCCCCTGGAGAAGGAAAAGGCAACCCACTCCAGTATTCTTGCCTGGAGAATCCCATGGACGGAGGAGCCTGGTAGGCTGCAGTCCATGGGGTTGCAAAGAGTCGGACACGACTGAGTGACTTCACTTTCTTTCTTTTGTTCCATTTCATTTTAGGAGAGCATATTACCAATATTTCCATCCCTTATTCTTCTATATGTTTCTCCTAATACTAATATCTGTTCTGATGTTTAGTATTTTTTGAAAACTGTAATATACTCTGATGTTTATGCTTTAAGATTTTATGATCTTACACACTTCAAATATCCTTTAAAAAATTATTTTATTGTTGATGGACTGTAGTTGATTTACAGTGCCACGTTACTCTCTGTTGTACAGCCAAGTGTCTCATTTATACATATGCTGCTGCTAAGTCGCTTCAGTCGTGTCTGACTCTGTGCGACCCCATAGACGGCAGCCCACCAGGCTCCCCCGTTCCTGGGATTCTCCAGGCAAGAACACTGGAGTGGGTTGCCATTTCCTTCTCCAATGCATGAAAGTGCAAAGTGAAAGTGAAGTCGCTCAGTTGTGTCTGACTCTCAGCGACCCCATGGACTGCAGCCCACCAGGCTCCCCCGTCCATGGGATTCTCCAGGCAAGAGTACTGGAGTGGGCTGCCATTTCCCTCTCCATTTATACATATAGCTGCTCTTTTTTAAGATTTTTTTTTTTCTGATATAGGTCATTAGAGAGTTTTGCGTAGAGTTCCCTGTGCTGTACAGTAGGTCCTAGATTTTTATTTATTAATATTTTTGGCCACACCATACAACTTACAGAATATACGTTTTCTAACCAGGGATTGAACCCATGCCTCCTACAGTGGAAGCTTGGATTCTTAACTGCTGGACTGCCAGGGAAGTTTCCAAGTATTCTTTTATGTCCCAAAATTATTTTAATGATCCCTTGAATTTTTTCCCTTGGAGTGATACGTGTGTGTGTGTGCGGCTGTGTCTGTGTGTTTCTCTGTGTGTCTGTGTGTGTGTGTGTCTGTGTGTGTGTGTGTGTACATGGGCTTCCCAGGTGGCGCTAGTGGTAACGAACCCACCTGCCGATGCAGGAGACCTGAGACTTGCAAGTTCGATCCCTGGGTCGGGAAGACTCCCCTGGAGGAGGGCATGGCAACCCACTCCAGTATTCTTGCCTGGAGAATCCCCACGGACAGGGGAGGCTGGTGGGCTACATGGAGTTGCAAAGAATCGGATTTGACTGAGCAACTAAGCAAACCTTTGTAGTAACGGGTCTCAGTACCCCGTGTCCCCCATCACCTGGCCGCTTCTGGAGGCATGTTCCGTTATCACGTCTGGGAGGAGCTCGTTACTGACATTTAGTGGGCAGAGACCCAGCTAGTGATTCTCAGCATCCACAAAGGCCAAGACAGCCCCAGAACAAAGCATCCTGTAGCGTCCGCATCAATCATGCTGATGATGAGACATCCTGCTTTAGAATCTTCTCTTTCTGTAATAACCCTTCTGTTGGTCCATTCAACTTGTATGAGAAGTCAGCAGATATTGTCAGGTTGGCAAATCTGTATCGATAGGTCGCCTATCTACTATTCTGATGAGATGGAAAAGTGAAGTCGCTCAGTCGTGTCTGACTCTTTGCAACCCCATGGACTGTAGCCCACCAGGCTCCTCTGTCCATGGAATTTTCCAGACGACAGTCCTGGAGTGGATTGCCATTTCCTTCTCCAGGGGATATTCCAGACCCAGGGATGGAACCCGTGTCTCCCACATTGCAGGCAGACACTTCACCATCTGAGCCACTGGGGAAGCCCAATGAAATACATAAAAACAGATGAAGGTATGAAAGAGGAAGAATAGGATTTAGTCCTCAAGCACCGGATGATACACCCAGACAACATGTGCCAACGTAAGGGTAGAAGAGGCCCAGTGTGAACGGCAGGAAATGTACCGAAAAATGTTCCCTGCACCAAGAATATATGTTAGAACATATAGAACTGCCTATAGGGACTTGCCTGGTGGAGCAGTAGTTAGGACTCAATGCTCTCACTGCGGTGACCCTGGGTTTCATCGCGGTGACCCTGGGTTTCATCCCTGGTTGGGGAGCTAAGATCCCACAAGCCAAGTGTTGCAGCCCACCCCCCCCCCAAAAAAAAATGTGTTCAAGCAAGTTTTGAAAATGAAGAATGCGGCAACCCACTCCAGTATCCTTGCCTGGAGAATCCCATGGACGGAGGAACCTGGTCGGCTGCAGTCCATGGAGTCGCAAAGAGCTGAACACAAATGAGGCGACTTTGCACGCACATGATTTGAAAAGGCAGACTGTGTCTTCTGGCGGTTCTCTTCAAAACCCACAAAAGACTCCACTCCCAATAACTTGCCATTTTCCAGAGATGTTTTTTCATGCGCAACTCTCCACAAACCCCCTTTCATCATTCTTACAGAACGCCTTGAGTTTTCTTTCCAGTGTTCACCATTTGAAATTCCGCTTGTATTTGTAAGTCTTGGATACCCTCCTCCTCCAGGAAGCATCCTGAGGACACGAGCGTGTGTGTGCTTGTTTTTTTGTTGTTGTTTGCTTGTTTGCTTGTTTTGTTTTGTTTTGTTTTGTTTTTTGCTAACTAGTGCTGGGAACCTGGTACCCAGAAAGTTCATCCTCCTTTTTTGTCCAGTGACCTTCGGTATCACTTGTCACGGTCCTTAGAAGGTGGGGAGATTGGGAAGGACATCAGATCAGTTGGTCCTAAAGGAAATCAACCCTGAATACTCATTGGAACGACTGATGCTGAAGCTGAAGCCCTAATCCTTTGGCCACCTGATTCAAAGAACTGACTCACTGGAAAAGACCCTGATGCTGGGAAAGATTGAAGGCAGGAGGAAAAGGGGATGACAGAGGATGAGATGGCTGGATGGCATGACCGACTCAATGGACTTGAGTTTGAGCAGGCTCCAAGAGATAGTGATGAACAGGGAAACCTGGCGTGCTGCAATCCACGGGGTCACAGATGTTTGGAGATGACTCAGCAACTGAACAACAAGGAGGAGTCATTGATAGAAGCAAATGGATGCAAGTGGGAGCAAGAAAAGGCGGGCAGAAACAGGATCAGTTTCATGGGAGAAAATGCTTGATGGGATCCCAAGATTATAATGTCTTGACTGCTGGGTGGAGGGATTTAGATCTCCAGAATCACTGCAGATGGTGCATGCATCCATGAAATTAAAAGTTACTTACTCCTTGGAAGGAAAGTTATGACCAACCTAGATAGCATATTCAAAAGCAGAGACATTACTTTGCCAACAAAGATCCGTCTAGTCAAGGCTATGGTTTTTCCAGTGGTCATGTATGGATGTGAGAGTTGGACTGTGAAGAAAGCTGAGCGCCAAAGAATTGATGCTTTTGAACTGTGGTGTTGGAGAAGACTCTTGAGAGTCCCTTGGACTGCAAGGAGATCCAGCCAGTCCATTCCGAAGGAGATCAGCCCTGGGATTTCTTTGGAAGGAATGATGCTAAAGCTGAAACTCCAGTACTTTGGCCACCTCATGTGAAGGGTTGACTCATTGGAAAAGACTCTGATGCTGGGAGGGATTGGGGGCAGGAGGAGAAGGGGACGACCGAGGATGAGATGGCTGGATGGCATCACGGACTCCATGGATGTGAGTCTGAATGAACTCCGGGAGATGGTGATGGACAGGGGGGCCTGGCATGCTGCGATTCATGGGGTTGCAAAGAGTCGGACACGGCTGAGCGACTGAACTGAACTGAACTGAACTAGACAGGTGACAGGACTTGAAACTCTTAGGCAGGAGTAAGAAACTGTAAATGCAGGAAGTAGAAAAATTCACCCAGAAATGAGCACCGTTCTTTTGGTACATGTTTTTCCAATGTGTTTTCAATATGTTTATATAGTTGGGCTTGAGCTGTTGATCCATTTTCATAGCCTGCATTTTCCATTTAACTTTATAATGTTAAGCTTCCCCTCTGTGGACATTTAGTGGCCAAAATTTGTCCAGAAAGGAAGTCTGTGTCCTTAAGGAAGCTCATTCTCAAAAAGGAAAAAAAAATTCTATTCTTCACAAGATTATGGGGGGGGGAAATGCCTCTCTCTGAGTAACTCTTTATTTTTTTTTTAATTTATTTTTTTTTACATTGTTATTGTCTTTATTTTTTTTGTATTTATTTATTTTTTTACACGAACTCCCAAACATGAACCCCCCTCCCACC